>QJPP01001204.1:0-292472 GCA_003996215.1 Jaltomata sinuosa | reverse complement strand
TTTTAAAGTGCGATATAATTATAATCGTTTTAAATTTTAAATTTTAAATTTGAATTATATATTTGTATTTTATAATCATATAGTGTACTAGTGTAGTAGTATTTTATATTTTATAATCATGTAATTTGAAAATATGAAATATGAAAAATTCAAAATTCTAAAATTTAAATTTCTAAGTCCAAACACTTCAAACTTCAAATTTCAAAGTTAAAGTTCAAACTTCAATGCATTGAAAGTTGAATTAAAATTTAAATTTGATAATAGTATAATATTCACAATATGATATACTTGTGATGTATATAGAATATTCACAATATGATATACTTGTGATGTATATAGAATATTCACAATATGATATACTTGTGATGTATATAGAATATTCACAATATGATATACATGTGATGTATATAGAATATTCACAATATGATATACATGTGATGTATATAGAATATTAACAATATGATTATACTTGTGATGTATATAGAATATTCCCAATTATGATATACTTTTGATGTATATAGAATATTCACCAATATTGATATACATATGATGTATATAGAAATATTCACAATATGATATACATGTGATGTATATAGAATATTTACAATATGATATACTTGTGATGTATATAGAATATTCACAATATGATATACTTGTGATGTATATAGAATATTCACAATATGATATACTTGTGATGTATATGGAATATTCACAATATGATATACTTGTGATGTATATGGAATATTCACAATATGATATACTTGTGATGTATATGGAATATTCACAATATGATATATTTGTGATGTATATGGAATATTCTGATATATTTGTGATGTATATAGAATATTCACAATATGATATACTTGTTGATGTATATAGAATATTTCGCCAATATGATATACTGTGGATGTATATAGAATATTCATAATATGATATACTTGTGATGTATATAGAATATTCACAATATGATATACTTGTGATGTATATAGAATATTCACAATATGATATACTTGTGATGTATATAGAATATTCACAATATGATATACTTGTGATGTATATAGAATATTCCCAATATGATATACATGTGATGTATATAGAATATTCACAATATGATATACATATGATGTATATAGAATATATATAGAATATTCATAATATGATATACATATGATATATATAGAATATTCATATAGAATATTCAGAATATGATATACATATGATGTATATAGAATATTCATATAGAATATTCATATAAAATATTCATATAGAATATTCACAATATGATATACATGTGATATATATAGAATATTCAAATAGAATATTCACAATATGATATTCATATGATATATAAAAAATATATACATATAACAAATATATATAAAATATATATAAAATAGATGATAGACAAGAATTAAAATTTAAATTTTATGAGAGAAAAAAATTAAAAATGCAAAGACTCAATGAGTCTTTGACTTTATTAAAAATATATTGATTGAAAAATAAAGTTGAAATTCAAAGGTTACAAATACTTTTCTCCAACTTCATAAACTAAAACAGTAAAACTAGAAAATGAAAATTTAATAGATAAATTGAGAAATCTACATATTTCGAATCATTTTCTCTAATTCTTCCGTATTAACATGGGAAGGAATGAGATCATAATTTTCAAAATCAACAACTCCATACGCTGGACTTGATTGTGTTGAAGGATCTCCAATTGACATTATTTCTTCAAGTGGTTCTTCTTCATCCGGTTCAATTGTCATTCCTTGATTTCTTCGCTCCGCTCTAATCCAATCTCTGAGGCAAACTAAAACATTCATGGCATTGCTTCCTAATGAGTGTCGATTGTCTCCGAGCTGTTGCCTTCCTTGACTAAATGCGCTCTCTGATGCAACGGTTGACATTGGGACATTTAACACATCTCTAGCCAATGTTGAAAGTACGGGATATTGTTTTTGATTGTTCTTCCACTACTCCAGTGTTGGAGTTTGATTTTTATAGTCCTCCATGGGTGATCTCAAATATAAATTAAGCTCATCGCGATTTATGCTTCCTTGCGCTGTAGGCTGTAATCTTGACCAAACAGATAAATTAGTTACACCATAAGCAGGCACACCTTGTGCCTGTCTTTTGGAAGATGATGGTTCGTCCGAAGGATAAGATAAAGGAGCATTATGAGTCGGTGTAGCATTATTAACTAAGGTAACATAATGATTAAATAAATTTTCCATGTAAATATTCGCATTAATAGTAGCATCAGATATAAAAGGTACTTCATCATTCTTAATTTCTAAATTTTTATAAATCATAGTAACAAATTCACACATATTAACAAATTTCATACATGGATTTAAAATAGCACCAACTAAGTAAATAGGTGGAATCGGAAAAAAATATTTTTTGAATTTTTCGATCATTTTAGTGATAGCTTCCGAGTAACCTCTTTTAAGCTTATATTCACTAAGCAATATAGAGAGATCGGCTATATAAGCTAAAATATTAGAAGCAGTAGGATAATAAGCACCGGAAAATTCAACAGTAGCTAAATAAAATGAGTTTAAAAAATCAACAACATCTTTAATTTTTCTCCAATCGGCTTCTTGTAACATAAGTTCAGGAAATTCGCTAGCATATTGGTTAAAAGTCGTAGTAATAGGAACTTTATAAATATAGCAAGTATTTAAAAAAATTAAAAGTAGAATTCCACCTAGTGTCTATTTCTTCAGGCATTAATCTTGGTCTAAGATTATTGTCCTTACATTTTCTTTTAAATTCAGTAAGTCTAAGCTTTCTATTATTTCCTTGAATAAAGCCAACTGCATGCCTAATTTTTTCAATCACAGGTTCAAAAAAATCAAGACCATCTTTTACAATTAGATTGTATATATGACAAGCACACGTAACATGAAAATTTTCTACATACGGAGGAGTAAGCATAATTTTTAAATCATCAATAGCAGCGGTGTTGTTAGATGCATTATCAAAAGCCATACATAAAACTTTTTCATTAAGACCATAATAATCTGTAACCACTGAGATAGATTTAGAAATAAAATCCGCAGTATGCCTACGATCTTCATCATATCGAAATGCCAAAATACGTTTTTGCATTAAAAAATTACTATCTATCCAATGACAAGTAATTGTTAAATAATCATTTTTATTAACCGCACGACCAAGATCAGAAGTAAGAGAAACTCTACATGGAAGATTTGTTAATAACCAACGTAAATAAAATGCATATTGTCCATGTAGTCTAAAAATATCTGATCGACAAGTACTTTAGGAATACCGGTAAACATTGGGTTATAAATAGATTGTATGTAATGAACAAAAGCATCAGAAGAAGCAAACGTGAAAGGCAAACAACCCAATGCTATCATTTTCGCTAACTCTTCACGGTCTTTCTTTTTATTATACGTCCCAACTAATTTACCGGTATGTGGGTTCATTTTAGTTTGTCTATGTGTTCCACCAGCCCCACCTTGTTCTAAAAGTTGTTCCCAACCTACATGATCGGTTCTCAAATGTCTCATCAATTGACCCGTCCCTCCGGAATTACCCCCGGTCTTATGCTGATATTGTTTATGACAAAGATTGCATTCAACAAGAGTTGTTCCTTCTAATTTAGTATAAAATTCCCATGCAACACTAGTTAATTTACGGGGCTTTCTAGGCCGTGGAGGAAGATTAGGAGTACGAGATTGAGCATTATCAATAACGGGACTAGTGGGTTCATCATCATCACCATCATCATCATCATTATTATTATTATTATTATGTACACTTACGTCAACTTCATTTTCTTCTTCAATTCCATAATTTTCTTGTGCCTCAAAATAATTCATATCATGTGCATCCACAGAAATATCTCGTTCTCCTATCTCACTAGGTGATGGTGGAGGCACACGAGAATAATTATTTCTACCGCTTGTACTACCTCTACCAGAAGTGATTTTTTTCTTACTACCACTACTACTTCCGGGACATAAATTTTTAACACTTTTACCAAGTCGTTTTACTTTATCCATTTTATAAATTAAATTAATAAATATTAAAAACACAAAATTAATACAAAAAGATATTCAACAAACAATATACTAATTAAAAGTAAGAGATAGAACGATTATACCAAATTATCGGAGATAAAGAAGTAATTAAGCAACCGTAAATTGATGAATTGAACACTTGAACTTTCTCCAACTTGATGTTGTTGATAGCAAAATAATAAAATAATATTCTGATATTGCTAGAAATCAAGAGAGAAAATTGAGAGAGAATGAGAAATTTGTTATAGTAAAAATGAAAAAAATTAGTAGGTATTTATATATGAAGAATGGATGATTTTTTTAAAATGGGAGAGAAATTGAACGTTGGCCAAACGGCATTGTAGCCGTTGGCCCAACGTTCAACAATGAGTCATGAGTGAAAATCAGAAAATGTGAAATGTGAATTGACTGCAATTTGACAATTGCAATTTGCAATTGTACTATTGTAGCCTGAAAAGGCTATTCACGTAGGCGGTAGGCCTGCTGGTGCTGACAGGCGGCCCACGTGCCTTGTCAGCCCAGCAGTTGCATTTGGCCTTATTTAATTAAATGGGCCGGACCGGTCTGGGGCACCGGTGGGCCAGGTCCGGTTTCATAACTGGGCCGGTCTACCGGGTTGCCAGGCCTGGACGGCCCAGCCCACGATCCGGCCCATGAAACAGGGAACTGTAGCCGGTCTCCCTCGAAAATATCCGGACAATTAATTGGGCCGGTCTGACCGGTCCGGTCCGGGCCAGACCGGCCCAGTTGGCAGGTATAACACATTATACCAATTCAGAAACGAAAATAATGCGCATAACTTTAAAAAATAAAATTCTTGAACATATCGATCTCTGATCTACTTAATATTCTTTTTGTGACTAATTAGCAACTTGATGATTTATCCGTTTGGTCATGATCTTCTTATATGATATCTTTCTTTCTCTGAAGTTTTACTTGATGTTTTTGAATTGCTTTTAATTATTGAATTGGTTTAGAGTGAATGTACATTATATATGAAGGAGTAATTAGTGAGAGTAATAGGAAAGTAAATACTCTAAATAAATGGAAAAATAAATGCTTAGATTGAAACTGAAAGAGACAGTCTCTCATATGACATTTGAAATGTTGAAACACTTTTTTCTCCCATAAATTTTAGACTTTTGAGTTTCTATGCAAGTAATTAAAGAGTATTTAGTTTCTTAAATATGTCGAATGAACAAAACGAAAGAAAAAAAACGATAAATAAGATCATTGACCAAATATATATATAAAATTACTTTATCTATGTCCACAATTATATAGATATATATATAATATAGATTTATAAGATGTACTTACTCCTTATTTATCATTATTGACATTTTGTTATTAGAGAAAAGGCAAAAATAATAAGAAAGATAAATAAGTTTTCTTGGCAAGAAGAGGTGCCAACTTTACCTGTGACATAATTTAACAATTCTCTAAAATTTTGAGGCAAAACAAGGAAATGGGAATACTGTGGAGTGAGCAATTTCAAAATTTATTTACTACATGCTTGAAGGTAGTATAATCATCACAAATGTGTCTCCTCGATTATATTTTGACCTCTCTATCAAGTTCATCATGTAGTTGCCTTGTTGTTTTCTCATCCATAATCAAGTACGTCAATATAGCACATTCAGTAATTCAAATAGTCATATTTGATGCAGCTAAACATAATTATTATAACATAAAATATTATAACCAAATTGCTTGCTTACTATTCCTTTTTAAGCCCGTAGGCCGTAACAATGAGCACTTAATTAATTATTACTTTGATCACAGTTGATAAGGGAGTAAAAAATATATAACTGGACAACAATATTGAATTTGTGTTGATACAATTATATGATCTCTTTATAACTAAATGACATTCTTCTTCTTAACAAAAAGTGATAACTAAGAGTTAAGAAGCATGAAAAATAAGACAATTATACAAATAGAAAGATATTGAGAAGATAACAATACCACAATAAGTTGTTAATTATGTGATGATTATCTTTAAACTAATTTTCATGAAGCAACAGGTTTCAAGGAATTTTGTTCTTGCTTCCAGTGATTGTCTTCTTTCCTTTTCCTAATGAAATATTTGTCGTAGAATCTTGAGGACTTCCATGGATGCAACAGGTGACTATCCAACAACCACAAGTTATTAGTATATAGTCAATTTTCATAACTTATAACTCATCATTTTCATAACATAAATCAAATATTTAATAAATTTATTACATTTAATTAAAGTTTTGTACTTTAAATATCCGCCGTTTCTTTCCTCCAAATTCACCAAGTTATTGTCACGCTCCGAGCCTACCCATGTACGTAACACGGGACCCAAGATCACAAGTGATCTCAAGATAACCCTCTGGCATTAGCATGACTTAAAACTGAACAAAACATATATAAGAACAGAAGCTTAACCGAAGTATGAGTAACTTGATCTGTTATATAAATATAAGTCTGAAAATGACAATCTGAAATAAGCTGAATATCTGACTCTATGTCTGAAAGCCTCTACTACTGATGAGCGGCTGAGACAAGTCCCCAACTAACTCTAAATACTGAAAACTGAATAAACAAACTAAATACTGAAATGAAGCTAAACTCCAAGTCCTCGAATGAGGAGGACTCACCAAGCTAGCTGGATGTGCTGCTGATCTACTAGTCACGAATCTGGGGACGGGCTACAAAATCTACATCATGATAGGATGCAGCACAAAGAAGTATGCGGTCAGTACTATGAAATGTACTGAGTATGTGAGATATGCATATGGTATGATAAAATACACTTGAAGGCATGCTTAAAACTGAGATCATGCATAATTCGTGGTAAAACATGCTTAAAAATATCCTTAAAGCTGAAATCATATTATAATGGTAAAATCTGTAATGTGATGACTCAATGCAATATCATAAGCTGAAAACGTAGTCATAATCATAAGTTATAAGTAGTAAGTCTGAAATCTGAAAGTAAAGAGTCAATACATTTTTAAACTTGAAACTGTTTCTATGGGAGGTTCTCTAACCGACATAGATCATGTGAGCTACATGAAATCCGATGTATCCGTCCCATCGAGAGGACCCAATATACCTTGCCAATAGGTTCACGTAGTTCTGGGACTAAGGGTACTCTCACCCCGTCCAACTCGGTGCTAAATACTACTCCCAAAAGCATACATATAGCTCATATAATACTGATGACATATCTAATGTCAAAACTGTTCATAGCTTAGGTAGATCTAATGTCAAAACTGTTCATAGCTTAGGTAGACATATCTAGATGACAAATCTTTTATAAAACATAGGAACATATCTGATGTCCAAAACTGTTGGAAAAGTATAAGGACATATTTGATGTCATGCAAATCTCAAATCATAAGTCTAAAAGTTTAGCAATACCATAATTCAAAATATACTTTCTTTCTAAATTCATAGCTTGAAGAATTAGGCATGCAATTTCTTAACACTTGAGGTCATGTTATCTAAACATGTCAATTTTTACTTGAAAACATGCAATATAGTGAAAACATGCTAGAATTCATCTTTAGTGCACGAGCTTCTGAAAACACTTAATGAATCTCAAATAAATCATGGATAAGTAATGAAAAATCTTGAATTGATGCTTTAAATCTGAACCCGTAAGATTTTTCCCAATTTGGGTAAGAACCCTAATTTTATAAATTCATAAATCAAAGTAAAATTTGAGGGTTTTGGACATAAGGGTGAAAGAAATCCCTTATTGAATACCCACATACTTGATTTGAAGCTTTCCCAACTAAAAATGAGAAGAATGGAGACTTGGAATTGAAACCCTTGATCTTGAGCTTGAAACTTGGAGTTATGAAGTTCTTTTCCTCTTTTGGGTGCTTGAATGAGGGAATAAGAAGAGACTTAGACTAATTGTGGTAGAAACCCTACTAAAAGGGGTCAAAACGACCTCACTTAAGAGTTAAAAGAGTGGAAAATTATAAAAATACCCCTGGACTTAAGCTTGGAAAAAATGATAAAAAGACTCGACTTCAGAGACCACGAGATGATCTACGGACCGTCAACTGAAATGATGAACCGTCAATTGATCCGTGATTTCAGGTGCCACTTCTGGGAGCCTGCTAGAACTCAACAATACGAGTCACTCTACGGTCCGTGATTCAGAACGACGGATCGTCCTATTGACTCGTGATTCTGACTTAAGGACATGAGGATCCTCTGATCCCCAAGGATTTTGGATGGAAGAACGGGTCGTGGAATGGGTTGACGAGTCTTCAACCCACTCGTATAATTTAGAGGACTTGGTACCTCTTTGAAGGTGATTCCACGAGTTACAGGATGGACCGTTGTTCAAAATGATGACCCGTCAAGTCACTCGTGGAATCTAGGAAAGAAAAGTTGAATTTTGACAAATCACGGGTCACACTACGGACCATGATTTTGGTCTACGGGTCGTGAATCAACCAGTGATTTTAAAGATAAAAATTTTAAGGTTCAGGTCTGTTTTTACGAGTCATAGTACGGACCGTAGTTCCATTCCACGGGTCGTCATCCCGTCCGTAGTCACTGACAGTGCTGTTGTAAAATACCCATAACTTTTTACTTTGGACTCGGATTAATACACGGTCAATGGCGTTGGAAAAAAGACTCAAAAATCTTTAATTTGGTGGGTACTAGGCCATCTAACTCTTCAAATTCTAGGAGAAATGGTCGATTAAAATTGACCTTAGTTTAGTCTTACAAGAAAACTCATTTGGTTGGGGTGCTTTCAACTTAACTTGATGATAGAAGTTTTTAATGAACATGATTCGCATTCAAAGCACTCACCATACTAGGGAAATGATTATTACACTCATGAAAAAGATTCGGATATTAGCTTAAGATTTTTGGGATGTTACAATTACGAATATTGAAATACTGCTCCAAATATAGTTGGTCTCCATAATAAGTTGCCCTTTTAATTTACATCACTAACACAATAAATAAAATGCAAAGAAATGGTTGACAAACATAATTGAGGCTATGAACACTTAGCTTGGGAGATATTACTAATTAAAAGGATATTATTAATACCAATTAAAGTAGAATTTATATATGAAGATGAAGAGTTGGGAGTTATAAAATAATTTCATAAAATAAAATAATTAAGAAAAATGAGATAAAAAATCAAAAAAAGATAACAATACAAACAAAATAAACCATGACAAAAATTAAATACAATATTTCAAAATTATACCTTTTCAAAAATAACTTAAAAAGTTGCTTCTTCACCCATTACTCTTTTCGGTAAAGTGTATTTGCCAATCGAAATTAGCTAAATTATATATAATATATTTATTAAATTGAATACAAAGCTAAATGAATTAGTAAATGTATTAGTATATAGATATGTGCACTCAGTGATAAATAATTAAGAATTTGAAAAACTCACATTAGATTACTCCATTTTAACATATTTTCATTCTTTATGGAGAAAATGAAAGGTTGGAATAGTAAATATTTAGGCTTTTAAATTTTACAATAAAGAATTAATAAGTGAAGTAGTAAATTTTGAGATATTTAAGTTTTTACAATAAAGAATAGAAATGAATGGAGGGAGTAGTAATTGACACATTTAATTTTGTATAATAATAATAAGTAAAATAAAAATATTGGGGAAATTATAAGAAAAAAAATGATAAATAAGATTTTTGACTAAAAAGAGATGTCATATCACTTTTCTAATGTCTAGCTTTATATTGTATACAAATTATTACTTGGCCCGATTTTGCTCATTTGGATAAGAATTTCAACTATGATTTTGATGATATGTAATTAAAAACTTAAAAGTTATTAGTAGCTTTTTGAATTTGTTAATAATGAAAGGAAAGTTTCAACAATGATCGTGGGCTGATTGTGAATTTTATTGCAAAGGTTATCTATATCAGACTTGAGTGCAATATTTATTGTATTGAGGATTTATTAATCCAATAGTAGCATAAATGAATCAAAAATGCAATAAAAATGAGACAAATGTCAAGAAACGAGATAACAGAAAAATGCAAAGGTTAATCATAAAGAGGTGCTACATTATCACATTTATATTTCTTCTAAACATGGCTTGATGAAAATAAGCGATAAGAATATAATTAAGATATATACCTATGAATTTTTTTATCTTTATGGGTATCACACCCTCTAAAATAATTCCTATGAATAAAGGTAACATCCTCAAATGAGAGAAATGATCAAATATACCTAATTTAAGCTTTCAAGGAAATAAAAAACCTGGCCTTGTAACTTTTCTTTTAGCACACTAATAGTGTTCTTTTTGTATATTTTGACGATCAATACTCTAAAATCTATATCATAAAATGAGAAATAAGAAATTAATTGTCATGAGGAGGAAAAAATAGAAAGATCAATATATAGTCATTGATCACTATTTCTTACACAAAAAAAAGAAGAAAGAAAAACAATTCTTTTGAAGCAGAAGTGATTTGTCTAAATCAGTCGACTCAACTTTCAGGAAATATTTATCTTCATGTGCCACAATTTTTTGGTGTGTTTGTGCTAATCCCCTTGTGTGAGTATGAGCATTAACAAAAATTCCTGAATGTGAGTATGAGCAAAAAGAAAGAACCTTAAAAATAGTGATGTTAAATTTATTGAAAGAAAGATTTCTGTAGAAAAAATAGATTTATGCAAAGATTACATGATTTTCCTTTTTCGTTCCTCTCTCTTCTATAAGTGTAGAGTGACTGTTCATTGTCCTCATTTATAAAAATTATTTATTACCTTCATAATTTTTCATCATTTTTTTTAATTAAAAGAGGCCAAAGAGGCCATTTATTCAAAAGTTAAAAATTCACAAAACTGGGTCAGGCACAACAGTGGCCCAACCTGAAAGAAAGCACGGAAAGAGCAAAAACATAACATCTACCCTAACAAAGCAACAAAATTAGGAAAGTAAGCCAAAGGTCCCTTCACTGTCATCTTCATCGACATCTCCGATGGAGCTCCGGTGAACTGGCTAGAGAGAGGCCGATGATCAACTGCACTTGTCGATATTGACACCTCTGATTCAACCAAGGCAAGCTCGAGTAGATGTCACTGTGGGCGTTTAAAGATTCTCACAAACTCCATGACTCTAACTCTTCGAAGATTCCTTCAGCAACGCTTCAATAAACCAGGGTGTTCTTTAGGCGGTGAGTGCCGTCGATTCATGTTCCTCCTACTAGCTTTGAAAAGTCATAGAGTCTTGACTAAAATCATCGCTTAACAGGTTGAGCTCTCAGAGGAGCTAATACCACTGTTCAGGGATGAAAATCCATCAGATCTATGGCTTTCTACCTTCTCCAGATACGGGTACGTTGTTATTCCTCCTGTGACAAGATTTGCCTGCTTTATGTGTTTTTCTCGTCTGTGGTTTGTTGCCCTGAATGAAAACTCATGATTTTGATATTTCCTTATCCGTAAATTTGGGATTTCACTCTTATCCATGTTTATAAGTACTTTTCCTATAATTGGAACCTGCTGAATGTTAGAGTACTGTATAAAGTTTGTACCTGCAAAAGAAAAAATACTGTTAGCAAAAAATCCGCTACTTTGTTTCCTTCTCTGAGTATGTGAGCCACCTCCACATAGTCTGGAAAATTCCTTCTTATAATATTGATCCTCTTCACTTCCACAGAAATGTTCCAGGGTACCTTCCAGACCTTGTCCAACACCATTTTCAGAGTTAGTGAATCTGTTTCCAACACTACAGGGAGTAGATTTTGAGCAATACAATTTTCCAAACCCCTTCTCAACGCTATAACTTCAGCTTCTAGTACTGTTCCTTCCCCGTTTGTTCTTGTTTCTGCATAAACAAATTCTCCTAGCTCATTTCTCACACAAAAGGCATAAGATATTGGACCCGAATTTCCTTTACATGATCCATCAGAGTTGCATTTAAAACCACCCCTGTTGGGTGCAGTCCATTTGATCACTTTTGTAACCAGAAGCGGGGTGTATTCCTCTAGGTATTGAACAATTAGAGGCCATGTTTTAGGAATTTCCTTTAACCAAGGGTATATAGTAACAGTGAACAAGTGGATATTCCTATTGAGTTCTGAGATCAAACATTGGACAGACATCTTACCTCCATGGTATATCATATTCCTCCTCTTCCATATATGCCAAATCACCAGAGCAGGGATGATTTTAAAAATAGGCTTTAGTTTCAGAGCACAATCATCCTGCCACCACTTAAGGATATTGCTTCTCAGTTGTATAAATGGGCCATAAACCCCAGTTGCAGATGCTAAACTTTGCCACACCATCTGGGAAACTGGACATGCACAAAAGAGGTGTTGAAATGTTTCCAATTCAGATGTGTTACAACAGCAACAGTTTACTGTTTCCACCACTCTCATCTTCATAAGTACCTCCCCCATAGGGATTCTCTTTTTACACACTCTCCATAACAAGAAGCCTATTTTAAATGGCAGTCCCTTTACCCAAATGTTTGTGAAAAACTCATGCTCAGTGTTATCAATGGCGAGCGCCACAACGCCATGACGACGTGGCGAGGCAAGCCGACGTAGTGTCTCCTTCAACCTTTGTGGCAATGTCACCTTGAAAAGGCGACGCCATGGCGACTGTGGAAAAACCATGGCGACTGTGGCGATATGGTGAAATGGCGATGTGGCGCTCGCCTTTTCATTTTTTTAAAAAGATTAGGGTTTTAAGATATAAAAAGTAATTTTAGGCTTGTTTCCATATTTACCCTCACCACTGTCTGCTACGACTTTTGCCTCTACCAGAGCTGCGCTTGCGTCTGCTATGACAGCAGCAACTCCGGCGACGCTACTCCGGTCTCCGGTGAAGCGGCAACAACGATAAGTAACTCTTTTTCTTTTTTTTTTCTACTTTCTTCTTCTACTTCATCTTCTGATTTCTTTTCCTACTTTCTTCTTCTTCTTCCTCTGACTTTTCACTTCTTCCTCTGTTTTTTAACTCTTCTTTTCTTCCTCTGTTTTTTTCTCTTCTTTTCTTCCTCTGTTTTTCTCTTCTTTTGTTCCTCTATTTTTTCTCTCTAATTTAGTTATATAATTTACTAATTAGTAATTAATATCGTAATTATTGATCATTAACAACAATTTCAATGGCGTCTCAATCTAATGAAATATTTTCTACTATGAACTATCTATTTTTAGGTTTTGAATTAAAATATTTGCTAATATATTATTGCTATTGAGATTTTGATTGTTTATATATGTAATTAAATATTTTAATTTTTTGGTCTTAATTGGCTAAGCACTTCAAAAAGGTGAGCGCCTCGCCGCTCGCCTCGCCGCGTGGCAAGGCATAGCCTTGTCGCCTTGTGTCGCCTTTCTCCATTCAAAACACTGCTCATGCTTTTCTTTCTCTTCCCTCACTAGATTCCATGCACTTGTAACTGTGAATTTTCCACAACTAGTCAGTCTCCACCAGGCTCTATCCCATTCACCAGGTTCTTCCTCCACCCTTATTTTGTCAAGGATGTGTGAAGCTATCTCCTCAGGCAACAATTCATTTAATAGAGGTGCATTCCATCTGTCTTCCATCATTAAGTGCTTGACATCTTCAGATCCATCCTGCATCACATTAGTAATAGGTATTACATAATATAATGCCCCTAGTTGAGTCCAGTTATTATACCATGTACTAGCACTTCCACTTCTCGGTTCCCACCATATTTCTTGATCAAATAAGTTTCTTGCTTCTAGCATGTACTTCCAAGTTTGTGAGCCCCCTCTCCATTCTACAATTTGAGGCCTATGTCTCTTGCAATACTTTATCCACATATATTTTGCCCATAAGGACTTTTTGGTCCTGAAGTTCCACCACAACTTGGCAAACAAGGCTTTTGAGACATCAAACAAGGACCTAAAACCCAGACCCCCTTTATTCTTTGGACAACAGACCTCTGTCCAGGCTACCCAATGTTTATTCCTCCCTTCTTCCTTAAAATTCCATAGAAACCTTGCAAATATTCTATGTAAATCATGAATAACACACTTGGGAGGAACAATAGCAGACAATAAATATATGGGGATGCTTTGCAAGACATTATTGATCAATACATATTTTCCACCGAAGGATAGTAACTTACCTTTCCATGCTTGAAGCTTATTCTGCACCTTCTTTACTAGGTCTGTAAAATGGACTTTCCTCTTCCTAGCATGGCCAATTGGACACCCGAGATATTAATGGGAACTTTCCTTTGTTAAAACCAGTAACAACCTCTATGTCTTGGACAATTGAACCAGCAGTCTTGTGAAAAAGAAAGAAAGAACTCTTGTCCTTGTTAATTCTCTGTCCAAATTGGTTTTCATACTATTTCAGTGTGTCCATCACCATCTGTAAGGTTTTCTTTTCAGCAGAACAAAATATGATGGTATCATCAGCGTAAGCTAAGTGATTGATACTATCACTCCATTTAGGCATCCCAAAGCTTTTAAATTCCTTGTTTAAAAACAACTCATTTAAAGCTCTAGAGAGTGCTTCAGCTGCAATAATGAAAAGGGCAGGGGATAAAGGGTACCCTTGCTTCACACCTCTGGTTGAATGGAAAAAACCATGAGCCTGCCCATTAATGAGGACCGAGTACCAATTATTTGCCACCAATCTACAAATTTTATCCACCAGAAGATTATCAAAACCCATTTTTTCAAGGACTTTCATTAGGAACCTCTAATCTACCCTATCATAGGCCTTTGCCATATCTAGCTTGATAACCACATTGGCAGATTTTCCCCTTTTCCTGATGTCACATATGATTTCTTGTGCCAGAAGAACATTCTCAGTAATGCTTCTGCCTTGCACAAATCCTGACTGATTTTGTGAAATAATTCTGGGGAGTACCTTCTCCATTCTATCATGAATCACCCTGAAAATCACTTTGTTCAGAAAATTACTCAGACTAATTGGTCGTAAATTAGAGAAAGTCTGCACGTTCTCTTTTTTGGGTAGTAAGACCAGATTAGTGTGAGTAATTGACTTAGGTAGAGTGCAGCCTGCAAAGAATTTAGTCACCACCTTAACAATATCTTCGCCTACTATACTCCAGCAGGTCTGATAAAAATGTCCTGTAAAACCATCGAGACCACTAGCACTGTCTCCATTCAGTTAAAAAACTACATGTTTAATTTCCTCCTCTGTTGGCATAAAATTCAACCTCTGATTATCTTCAATAGTAATACATGCAGGAATGTTGTTAAGCATGGTCAATTCCACATTACCAATTTCAGCTGAAAATTGTTCTTGATAATGTTGAATAGCTTCAGCAGCCACTTCTTCCTGACCTTCAGCCCAACCTCCATCACTTTTCCCAATTCTATTGATGTGCAACCTTTTCCTTCTCCCATTTACTAAGTTATGAAAAAATTTAGTATTACTGTCACCCTCAGAAAACCATTGAATTCCTGCTTTTTGCCTCCAATATTCTTCCTCCAAATGTAGATATTTCTTTAATTCCACATGTGCTTGCTGTAGCACCTTCTATTTTCAGCAGAGGGATGTTCTTCAAATAAATCTTCTTTGATCCGCACAATATCTTCCCTGATCATCAATTGATTGAATATATCCCCAAACCTTTCTCTACTCCAGTGTGATAGAGCAAGCTTTGTATTTTTCATCTTATGTTTCAAATTAATAAAAACATCATCTGATCAAGCAGTCTTCCATCTTTCCTTTACAATATCTTTGAAATCCATAGCCTCAGTCCAGAATTTCAAAAACTTGAATTGTCTAGCCACATGACCAGCCTGATACCCACAAGTTAACAACAACAAAGCATGATCTGACCCTATTCTGGCTAGGTGTTCAACTTCCACATTCACAAAGAGCCCTAGCCACTTTTGATTCATCAACACCCTGTCAAGCCTTTTGAAAATACAATCTCCAGCAGCTCTCCTATTCCACCATGTAAAAGGGCTTCCTTTAAACCTAATGTCAAATAACTCACAAGAGTTCATACAAAAGTCAAAGTCTTCATACTCTTGTGGGTAGACGGGTAGACCTCCAATCTTTTCTTCCTTATGTAAAATGACATTAAAATCCCCTCCTATCACCCATGGCATGGTCATATCATGACTCAGTGAGTAGATGTCATTTCACAAATTTAATCTCTCCAGCTCATCACATTTTGCATAGACAACAGTGGTAACAACTATCCTCCCATCCAAAAACTTGAGTTGGGTGGTCAATTGTTGATCAGAATCAGCAAGAACAGTAACTTGAATATCCTCTTGAACAAAGATCCAGATTTTTCCATTCTGATTAAAGTTAGCATACTGCATTCCTAATCTCCTTTTGTACCTTTGAATGTGACATGGCTCTTGATAAGGCTCCATTAGAGCAATGAAAAAGAACTTATGATGTTTGTGCAACATTTGAATTCTGTGAAAAGCTTGTTGAGTTCTTACAGATCTTACATTCCAAAAAAGGGCTTTGTAACTCATCTAGAAACAGTTTTTACCCCCTCATAGGCAACACCCTATTAGGTTTACTACTATCGGCCTTGTGCCTAGCATTTTTCCCTTTTGTATGTCTTTTTGGAGATAGTCCTGCATACTTGATCACTTGCTGCATGTTATCATAACTATTATCTTCTTCATGATCTTATGATGGTTTTACACTCTCCTTTGCTTTGTTGTCTGTGTTGTTGCTTATTTCATTTGCCTCACTAACATTGCGTGAAACCAGGTCATGCAGGGCTTTGATTGGAGGTGCCAACCTGCCTTGTACTACCACATGCCTCTCAGAAATACCCACTCTCACATCCGCACCATGATCTTCTCTGTAGGTTAGTTGAGGGTGTTTTGCTGCATCATCTATTAGTTCATCACTTCTAGAATTCACCATCTGTAATGGTTGTGGACTTTCAGCTTTTAATATCGCCTGAATTTCAGTAATTTCCTTTCCTTCTTCACTCCTTTGATCATGTTGCATTATTGGAAGATCTGGTTGTATATCAGGATCATCACCTTGCTGTGTACCATTCACGTTGACATGCTGTTGTTGTGAAGTTGTGCTGGTATTTCCCTCTGTATTTTTTTCCCTCTTTGTTGTCACCTGGTTGACATATTTGCACAATATCTTGTTGTAATTGCTCCAAAAAAACTTATTCTTCCTGCTCTTCCAATTCTCTCTCAACTCCGTCTCCCCATTTAGGACTGTGGAATGTTTTTTGTACCCACCTCTTGGTGTTATTGTTGTGTTGTGTCCCATTGCTGGAATTACTACTATTTTGTTATTGTGAGTGATTGTTCTCATCTTCTGTATCATCTCCTTCCTTCTATAGTGACTCAAACTTATTGGGTGTGACCATGTCATCCATTGTTGGATTTTTTACCCCTGTAATGACACCTTTTCCATCCTTTGCAGGGTTCCTACTTTCCATGATATCCCAGGCATCCGGGTCACCTACCACTATGCCACTGGTTAGAGTTCTTGGGGGGAAAGTATTGGCAACAACTGGATCATTTACACTTTCTTCAAGCTCCGTGTCCTCTTCCCTTTCTATATCTTTGTAATATTTCCTTAAGTTAGGGTGTAGTCTCCTGCAACCCTCATCATTGTGGCCTTGTAATTTACACTCCCGGCAATATTTTGGCGAAGCATCATATTGAATCTTGACATTAGTTGTACGTTTTTCTCCAGTGGACTCGTCTACTATGACCATGTGTACAATTTTGGCAAATCTGCAGCAAGGTATACTTGAACCTTTACCCTTGCGCAATTGGGCCTAGTTTTGTGAATGGTAGCCATATCCAGGTGGAGGGGTTTCCCAATAGCAGATGCCAATGTGAACAATGATTCCTTCACAAAGTATGTGGGTAGTAGATTAGGGAAAGAGACCCAAGTGACTGCTTGTGTAGTTTCTGCATCCACCCTAAAACTTGAGTCGTAGATGAGAGGTCTCATTGGGAATGCTACACCATTTTTGTTCTTCACATAGTACACATTATTGGAGAGAATATTAATAAAATCTTCCACCAATGCACACCTTATTAATATATGTCTGTATCTCAACAGACCAATTTTGCAATCGCCTTTTATACCACACTGAGATGGTAGATTCTTCCTTAAGTCTTCCAAGTCTGGCCACCCTTGAACAAATTTTCCAACGATCGCATATTGCAAAAAATTAATTTTGTTCATTCTTGTGATCTCAGATTCAGTTCATTCCACTGTTGGTACTCCATTATCATATTTGATTGGTTTCACCGGGATTGGTTCAATATCCTTAGGCAAAACGAAATTGGATTCTAGCACTTTTGCATTGAAAACCTTGCCATAATCCAGTGGCTTGGTGATTGGTTCGCTCGTGTTAGGAGGTAACTGGGAGAGTGGTTTTGTGAGAGGGGGGAAATGGCATTGAGATGATGATTGACCAGCCACCATTGGTGGCCGGCCGACGGCTTGCGCTGCCATCTCCGTCAGCACATCGTCCGACTGTGACGGCTAGGGTCCTCATTTATAACAATTCTTTATTTCCTTCATAATTTATCATCATTGTCCTCATTTATAACAATTCTTTATTACCTTCATAGTTTTTAATTGTCTTTAATTAATGTATTATGTCGAAAAATTGAAAAAAAAATCAAAAAAAGGAGAAAAAAGATAAATCTAAATGATGCTCATACAAAGCGCCACATCACTAGGTTGAAGATCCTCCGTTATATATATACTAGTCCATTGATTTGGGCTACAAATGATAAGCTCACTTTACTAAGCCAAAGATGTCATCTTATTTTAGAGGCCAATTTGGTATCACATATCAAATGACATGGCACGCCAAGTTAAATGAAGGACCCAATAGAACCATGCTGCACATCAAAATGACATTGCATGACAAGTTAAATGAAGGAACCAATAGAATCATGCCACATGTCAAAATGACATAGCATGCCAATAATAATATGCCACGTGTACAAGTGACATGTTTTGACCAATCAAATATCATCATATCCTTTCAATCTGATTGGTCAAAAAGTATTTGCCTTCATTACTAGTTGTCTGCCCTACAACTATAAACATAGGTCTCATAATTCAGAAAATAAGAGAATTCTAACAGGACGCGAGATTCACAAATACTATCATTCATTGTAATAGAAGAGAATAAATAAATAAAGCTAAGCTTTTTCACAACCCATTATAACCTATCCCAGCCAACTAAAGTCAACCTCAAGAATAGAGATTTCAGGCGAATCAAATAGATATGAATATTCTTAAATCCTTGGTAGGTGGGAACAAAAAGAGAAAGAAGAAGATAAAAATGTATGATCCCAATTGATTTTGTCTTTATGACCTTAGCATTAAAGACAAAAATCCAACAGCACTGTAAGCCACAATAATAAATGCTAAAAATTATTTGGGTGAACAAACACACCTCTATTTTACTTCTTGAAAAACACATGAACAAACACCAATGCCTAGATGATGATATTAACATCATTAATATAGAAAATGTACTGGTGATAACTCACATAGAGAGAGCAATTCAGTTCTTCTACTTCACTTCTCTCTTGATCAAAAGCAAAACTTGTTGTTTTTGTAGTAAAAAGAACACTTGCCGGTAGAGGAAAACCCTAGGTTCTGGTGCTACTTCTACAAAGATGTCGCAGTCCCATAGTAGCAAATCCAGTCTCTAATTCCCTGTTGGTCGTATCACCCGTTTCCTCAAAGCCAAAAAGTATGTCTAACGTGTTGGCGCTGGAGCTCCGGGTCTACCTTGGCATACTTTCTGGCTTTAAGGAAATGGGCGATACGACCAATGAGGAATTGGAGTCTGTCTTTTCTGCTAAAGGACTGAGACTTCTTTGCAGTAGCAGCACCGGAACCAAGGAGTTTTCCTCTACCAGTCATTGTTCTTTTCACTACAAAAATAATAAATAATTTTGCTTGTGATCGAGAGAGAAGTGAAGAATCAGAATTGAATTGCTCTCTGTATGTGAGTTATCGCTGGTACATTTGCTATATTAATGAAGTTAATATCATTGTCTGGGTATTGGTGTTCGATTATGTGTGTTTCAAGGAGTAAAATCTAGGTGTGTTTGTTCACTCCTAATAATTTTTTAGCATTTATGATTGTGGATTACAGTGCTGTTGAATCTTTGTATTTAATACTAAGGTCATAAAGACAAGACCAATTGGGATCAAACATTTCTATCTGCTTTTTTCTCTTTTTCTTCCCACCTGCCAAGGATTTAAGAATATTCATATCTGTTTGATTTGTCTGAAATCTCCATTCTTAAGGATAAATTTAGTTGCCTGAGATAGGTAATAATGGGTTGTAAAAAAGCTTAATTTAATTTCTTTATTCTCTTCTATCACAATGAATGATAATATTTGTAAAATGAAGTGTTTGACATCAACTCTGTTCTTTAAGCACCATCAATTAGAAAGTGGATTAGCCATTTCTGCAAGCAGTTTTCATGGAAGATAAACTTGCAAGTTTTCAGCTCAAATTCTGATAAGCATGTTGCATAATCAAGTGACTCTTGATCAAAGAACCCCACAAACTACTTTCTTCTAAAAACAATTTTAGAGTTCTTCTTGTTTAACATTTTCTTATACTTGTAATTCACGATCGCGTGCGTATTTACACGAGTTTAAAAAGCAATAGTAGTCAATATTATGAACCTTCACACTTGAAGAAGACATGAATAGAACAAAATGGGATACAGATTATAGAAAAGAGAGAAACTCCTAGTCATGACAGTTGTCATTAAAATTAGGTGAGGTGTTTTAAAAAGAGATTGTCTGATTGGGTGATTTATTCATCTAACATGCTAACCATATATATAATAATGAATCCAAACATAATTATACGATGAACCAAAATTTTGTAACCTCTAATGATTCATAAGAACAAATTATATAACATGCAAATGATTAAATTGTGCAACATTAGAAGGATTAATTTCAAAACTGTAATATATTATGATTGAGAGACTATTTATTGATTGATTCATGCAAAATGTTTCAAATGCAAATTTTGATTTTGAGGGATCGTCTTTCATATTGTCTCCACTCTTTCTTTAGTTATAATTTTATTTTATTTTATAATAATTAGACAAAATATTTCTAAGAAGTCTTTTAAAATATTTCAATTTTCTATAATATCATTCATTACGAATAGTTTAGTCAAAGTATCTATAAAAAATCTAGAAATTAGTATTTTTAAAGGGATGTACTACTGGAGGTACGTAACATTATTTATATAGTTAAAATATAAAATAACTAATACATGATAATTAAATTATTGAGTATGCTTTTGATAATAATTAATAAAATATGCTTTTCCAAAATGGTGCATTCTCAGTCATGTGAAGTTGAAAAAATAATAAGGATAATGAGAAAGGTATTTGACAATTACTTGAATCTGGCAGGTAAAGAATTATTATTAAATTATCATGGTAAAGTTGTAAAGTATTATCATGTGTTATTGTTGTAGAAGGAGTTAGAATCAAACAAGGAGTCCAAAAGATCCAAATCAATCAAGAAAAAAAATTCTACTTGAATGCTACTTGCTCTCCTTCTTCTAGTGGGACTCAAACACAAGAAAATCAATGCACATATCTATAATCAACGCAGATCCTCCCTCTCGTGTCAACTCTAGTGAATGTAATAGGTTGAATTGTAATTCTGTATCAGCTTTTGTAGAAGTGTTTGTTGAAATCTTAATATTGTCCAATTGTCCAAATTAGTTCTTGTGTTTTTTCAAGCTAAGGGTAAGTTGGAAATTCATTAGAAATCTTGTAATGGCCTATGGTAGGTCCTTTGGGTTGCAAGGGGTAATCCACATTTGGTTCGATTTTGTTAGTGAAGATGTGGTGAAATCCTACAAGGGTATAGGTCGTGATTTTTACATTCATTCGAGACTGGATGATTTTTCACGTATAAATCCTGTGTGCTTTACATTCTGTTCTATTTGCTGTCTTTAATTCTTAAATTTCTAGCTTAGAAATGATCAGAGGAACAAAGTTCGTCACTTTTTCATAAAATAAAAAAGATTTAGTAAAATTTAAAATTGAGTGAGTAAACTAGTATAGACCCAATTCTACCCCCTCCCCCCCTCCCCCTCTTGTGTCTATTTAAGGAGTAATATCTTGGCTAATTAATCTATGCATTATTACCACAATAGAGGGATTAAGATACACTGTACTATCAAAATTATTAGCGGGAGTAATAAAAAAAAGGTCAATAATTGTGATTCCATTCAAAACAAAAATAAATACTGACCTTCTTTTCATTAACTACTTTTTTTCTACTGTATTTTCTTCTAAAAGAGTTATCCCTATTCAATGATCTAAATAATCGAACATAGTGTTGACAGATGATTCTTTTGAAAACTTACTGTCAGGTTGTCCTGCTTTAGAAACTATGGAATATTATATGGTTGGTGGATTTGGTCGCCTAGAAATTAGTTCTTAAAATTGAAGAGATTGAATTTGGAAGATATTTTGTATCCTAGTATTGGAAGTGCTCTTTTCTTGAAAATTCATGCCCCATATCTTCAGCATTTTAAGATTTTAAGACTTCATCACAAATGTAGGCTTATAGAAATGTCCTTCCTGGTAAATGCGAAACTTACGTTCTATACTAGATGTGTCAAAGACGTCTAGGCTCTTCTTGAATAAGATGTTGATGATGAGGAACACATTTGTAGTGATTCACATCATGGTAAACCTCTTAGCCCTCATGATTAAGAACATGCAGAGATTCACATATCCAAAGACTGATCCTCATGGTCTACCCTATGCATTTTTGCTCTCCATAGTACTTTAAGAGCTTTAGAGTACTTATGGGGAAGGGGATTGCAGCTACAAGGAGTGATAAGATCACTCATTTCACTTTGGAGGAGTGATTGTATGCCTACAAAACCTATTGGGAAGAAAATCTCCAGTCCCATGACTTAAGTGTTGCTGGACCTAGAAGCTGCAAACAAGGAAATTGCCTAGCTAGAAGAGGAAAATGTTGGTTTAAAAGAGTGTCTTGCAACCTCCCAAGCTCTAGTGGATACCCTGGAAATTGAGATGATGCTTCAGCAGAGCAAACACTTTGAGAACATCCAATTCCTCATGGATCTCCTCCCCAAGTCCAAGCCTCCCTCATCATCATCTTGAGCTCCTCTTGATTCAGTCCCTCTCTCTTGAAAATACCTCTTTGTTTTGAGTTCTTATAGACAGACAATATTTTTTTGTAACTACTTTTTGGTTGATTTATTTTGGGCCAATGGTTGGCTTAGTTTGTGCTTATATTACTACTTCTTATGCTTATTCCCTGTGCTTGAGATAACTTCATATGAATAGCCAATATCCTCAGTATATAAGTGTGCTATCTTTCTTGATTGTGGCTCTGTTGCCCCAGTGGCCATGAATTTTTTTGCATGGTATATTTCTTATCTCACTTGCATTATTTTGTTCCTATTTTTGATAATGTCAAAAAGGGAAAAGAAATATAATGTGTATATGTCTGACTTTAATATATGTGTTGATGTTGTTGCTATGTGTTAATGTTATGTGTTGACTTTCACACAAAAATTGGATAAGTTTATCATCATAAAAAAGGGTAAAATTGAAGGACTCCTTGTCATACAAGTTTTTATAAAAAAGTGATGTCCATATCAAACAACGCAAGGTTTGTCCTTGTCTAACAAAGAGAAGATCTTTAAAGTTGGCTTTCCTATCAAAAGGAGGACATCTTGGTGCAACTATAAAAGCAAGAGAAGAGAACAATTTTGAATCACCTATTGCACACATAAAGACAAAATTATTCTCAAGCGGTAGGAGATCACAACAGGCAGATTCGAGGAAATTTATTGAAGGCTATTCATAGTATAGTTCTTGTGTTATATTGATATTGAGAGATATTAGAGTTTAACTACTTGATATAGCTTGTTTTGATTGAGTTGGTAAGGCTTGTAACAAGAAGTAGGTTTGGCTTCTAGAGAGTTTTTTTGAGGAAAAACAGTTATAGTTAATTGTTTGAGTCTAGGTACTAGAGTTAGTTCCTTTGATTATTGAGTTATAATTATAAAAATTATTGAAATTAGTGAAGCTGAGTTTGTGATAGTTACTCCTTGAGAGAGGAGATTTTTCCACATATATTGTGTGTGAATTTACTTAGCGTTTACAGTAATAGCTACTAAGGACCAGGTCCCTGGAAAAGTAGTTAGCATAAGCTTTCTTCATATATAACAATTTTTTTGTGAAAATCATTCTCTATTATCTAAGCTACGTCTTCAGTTTCTATCACAGATAAGGGCACTACATAATCGTAAGAAGGACATATTTTTAAATTCTTTATGAGAATATGGATTCTGTGATTCCTTTACTCCATATTCCTTCATGACCAATATCTTAACATTGCCCTTATCATCTTCTAACCGATTCATACAAAGACATTCATTTAAAACTCCTAAACCAACTGTGACATTCTCTTCTTGATTAGATTTAGGCTCAGGGATTGGAAATATATGAAACTTTTCAATTTGTGCCTCTAAAGTCATAGCTGCTTCTTGAATTCAAAATTTCAAATCAATGCTAGTGGAGGCTTCTTCAAGTTTAATATTCACATTGTTCTATTGTTGTTTCTCCCCTAAGTACTATCAAGATTTTTCTCATATTATTAAAAGTTATAAATATTATAATTTATGCAAAAAAGGTAAAGAAAATAAGTCGCAAAATTACACCCCAACCAAAATTCATTGCTTTTTCCTTGGATAAAATTTATATAAACAAACCTGGAAATAAATATCTCCAGAGTCAATCATGTCATTGCAACAATAAAGATTGATAGTCGAACGACAAGGAACTCTTAAAAGCTATAGAAAAATGAAAAAATCAGTGATTTTTCACACTATAAAGTTAAAAGAGAAACAAACATAACTTTGATAAAATAGAAGTGTCACACAAAGAATGAACTAACATGGAGAAGAAGCAAAGGCAAAAGTGATGAAGAGAACCAACGAAAGAAGAAATGCAAAGAGGCAAAGTCAACACCACTGATCATTGAAAAATCACTTTGGGTAAAAGAAAAGTAAAAATATTTAACGTTATTACATATCAAAGGAAAATTAAGCACTGATGATTACCCAAAATCTTATTGTAGTACAGTCAAATGAGAGACAATTTTTAAATTAAAGCCAAATGACAATTACCATCAATACTCATTTAGGTAAATATATTGCGCTTCACAAAGCCAAGTCCCGCAATATACATACTGAGATATAGGAAGATGGAGGAAAGATTCTGAAGCAATTATTCTCGACAGGCCAACCATGCATGTTGTGTAGTATAACAAATCATAAAGCATGCTAGACATTAAAGAATATCGGTGAAGAGTAAACACACAATATCACATTATATTGGCATGAAAGATGAGATTATAACACTTCTTATTGATGGATCTTTGTCTAAAATTATCTAATACTTGAGTGAAGTTTACAATTAAGTTACATTATAGAAATATGCAACGTAACTGATCCATTATAAAGTAGAGGTAAAAATAAAAGTAAAAGTAAGAAGTCGAGTAAAAATACCAGAATAGAATGCTATATTTTTCTCCTCCCACCATGGGATTCTCTCGGTGGTGTGTCTTGTTCGAGTAACATACCCAAGTATTTTTTCGGGGAAAAATAGCATAGGATTTAAATAAAATTTATAAAATCTCTATTTTCGGCATCATATCAAGAATAATACACGAAACATACCCATGAATGAAAATGGATTATAGTTGGCCTGAGAAATAGATTTTGAAATGAAATATGGAATGAAATTGCGAGAAGGAGAAATATAAAAGTACCGCTGAAGGCCAAGGACACGTGTAATGACCTATTCCTTCATTATGGGTGAGCTCTTCATGTGAAGAAATGAGTTAGAAAATTTCTGGGTTTGGGAGTTGGAATTTTGGGGTCACGCTTGTCACTCTCCGAGGCTACCCCCTAGACATAACACTGTGCTTAGTGTCACAAGTGATCCCAAGCTAACCCATGGTCTGGCATATCTAAACAATTTATGATGAAAATATATACTGTGTGGAAGTTGAAAATAGTTTAATATCTGAAGTGGAAAAGAGCCCAAAACATCTGAATATATAAAATATATATAGAGTATAGTGATGACTGAAAACAACACTAACAACTCAATAGCTGAATCTAGTCTATGTCTGAAAGCCTCTAACTAATGTGAGTTGCTGGGACATGCCCCCAACTAACTCTAAAAATCTGAAACTAAAATAAGAAGACTAAAAGATAAAGCATGTCTATCGTCGTCGAACTATGAGGACTCACCACTAAAGATACTGAGTAGGACTGGAAGTCGATCTAAGCGCGGTCTGGATACTGAGCGCTTGAACCTACATCATACAATTATTTAGCACAAAAGTATACGTCAGTACTTTGAATGTACTGAGCATGCGGGATATGGGCTAAGTTGAACAACATAGTAACTGAACATGGAAATATATATATATATATATATATATATATATATATATATATATATATACTGAAGCATAAATTGAAAGCTAAGCTGGATACAATAACCAAGTACTAACATGAATATAATATGCTGAACTGAATACTGAAACAGATATTGAGTACATGGTCAATGCAATATAAGTCTGACTATGGGAGATACTATTAACCGACCTACCCCAAGCTGAGCTAACTATGGAGCCAACCTGTAATCCTGGATGGAAGGGTGTTCATACATTGCCAAGGGTACAAATAAGTCTTACGTGGATTGTAACACCCAAGAATCTGAACCAGCTACTGGACTATACTCAACAGGAAAATCTCAGAA
Source organism: Jaltomata sinuosa (assembly GCA_003996215.1). Lineage (NCBI taxonomy): Eukaryota > Viridiplantae > Streptophyta > Magnoliopsida > Solanales > Solanaceae > Jaltomata > Jaltomata sinuosa. Next base: position 265,615 of record QJPP01001204.1, on the reverse strand, counting down.
AAATTCAAGTTTCCAGGAACCACGGTTAAGATCACAGAACGTAGTCCAGGACCACGGACCGTCATTTGATTCATGGATCCAAGGATCAGAGAAGTACCAATTTCCTTACTCAAAACCACGGATGGGATCACGGACCATAGTTTAGAACCACGGTCTGTCCTATCACTCATGGTTTCCCTCATCAAAGGATCATCAGTCCAGGGTTCAGCAACCACGAGTCACACGATGAACCGTCATTCAGGACCACGGTCCGTCCTGTGGACTCGTGGAACCAGAACCTCAGAGGGCCCTCAATCCAAGTCCCAGGAACCACGAGCCACATGACAAACCATCGTTCTGAACCATGTTCCGTCCTATGGAGTCGTGGTTCCCTCAGATCAGAGAACCCCCAAGACCCCTGTACAGGACCACGACTCAGTTGACGGCCCGTCATCCAGGACTACGGTCCGTCAACCAAGCCATGATCCCTGGGTCACGATTTTTAGCAGAGTTCTTTTAAATTTCCTAGGGGCATTCCAGACTTTTCCACTTCTTTTAAGGCCTATGCTACATTGTTTTGGTTGTTCTAAGCCTAACTAATTATCCAAAAACTACCAAAATCACCCATTCTCCTAAAATCATCAGACTTAGAAAGGAAAAGGGAGAAAAGAGGCGACAATTTTCTCTCAAGATTAAGAAGAGGTCTTCTTCAAGTTCAGCCCCAAATTCAAAGGATTTCTCCGTAGTTTCTTCTCCAGGTATATGGTATTTCATCGATGGGTTTCTTTCACCCATTGAGTCCCTAGTTTCAGCCAGTTCTTTAGTTCTCCATGAATTTGTTCAGACCTAGGGTTTCTAAGTCTTAGGGATTTATTGTAATTCAGATTCTACTGCTTATATTGATATATATTTCATGTTTCTTGGAGAGTTAGTATAGTCACAGGTTCAGGACTCAGAAACCCTAGCACGTCTAAATTTCAGTATTCATAAAATTATGCTTGCTAGACAAACAATTCAGATAATCATATTTCAGTATTAGAATGCCATCAATTTCATTATATATATATATATTATATTATATTATATATATATACATATATGAGCATTCTAAGATAATTGTCAGTATTTGACCTATACAGTGTTTCAACTTGCATTTCATTACTTAGTTTCCGGTTGGAGTAGACTTAGTATCGAGCGGATGACGAGATGAAGGCTTAGCTGTCAGATCAGGATAAGACCTTTAGTAGCATTCCCCCAATCCCAGAACTACGACATCACCGTAGGTGTAAAAAAGGGTCAGCTGTCAGATTAGGGTGCACACTTCTGTCCCTTGGGGACATCAGTTTAGTGGATCCACGTCAAACTTATTTGTACCCTTGGCAAGGTATGAACACCCTTCCATCCAGGGTTACAGGTTGGCCCCATAGTTAGCTCAGCTTGGGGTATGTCGGTTAATAGTATCTCCCACAGTTAGACTCATATTGCATTGACCATGTACTCAGTATCTGTTTCAGTATTCAGTTCAACATATTATATTCATGTTAGTACTTGGTTATTATATCTAGCTTAGCTTTCAGCTTATGCTTTAGTATATATATATATATATATTCATGTTCAGTTATTATGTTGTTCAGCTAAGCCCATATCCTTCATGCTCAGTACATTTAAAGTACTGATGCATACTTTTGTGCTACATTATTTTATGATATAGGTTCAGGCGCTCAACATCCAAACCGCACTTAGATCGACTTCCAATCCTACTCAACAACTTTGGTGGTGAGTCCTCATAGTTCGAGGACGATAGACATGCTTTATCTTTCAGTCTTCTTATTTCAGGTTTTTTCAGATTTTTAGAGTTAGCTAGGGGCATGTTCCAGCAACTCACATCAGTTAGAGGCTTTCAGACATATACTAGATTCAACTATTGAGTTGTTAGTGTTGTTTTCAGTCATCACTATACTCTATATATATTTTATATATTCAGATGTTTTGGGCTCTTTCTCGCTTTAGATATTAAACTATTTTCAGCTTCCGCATATTATATATTTTCATCATAAATTGTTTAGATATGCCAGACCATGGGTTAGCTTGGGGTCATTGGTGAAACTAAGCACCGTGTTACACCTAGGGGATAGTCTCGGGGCACGGAAAATTTGGTATTAGAGAACAAGGTTTAAGTTTCCTAGGGTGTCTGAAAGCCGCATCAAGTAGAGTCTTCTTCATAGGTGTGAAGCGCGCTACATTTATGGGGGAGAAGCTATGAGATTTCATTAGGAATAACTTCCCTTCTTTCTTTTCTAGATCGTGCTATAGAGTATGAACTCTATTTAATCTCTTTCTAACTCATGCTCTTTGTATTTCAGAAAATGCCTCCCAGAAGAGCTAACGCCAGGATTCAGCCAGCACCAGCAGCTCTAGCAGACCCATTGAATGAGGAAGTCACGCATGACGAGATTAGGGCTGTATTTCAAGTGCTTGTCCAAGCCATGATAGCTCAGGTCAATCAGCGGGTTGTGGCACCATCTCCACCTCAGGCAATTAATGCTGCTGCTAGAATTCGAGACTTCACTCGGATGAACCCTCCAAAATTTCATGGGTCCAAGTCAGAAGAGGATCCACAAGAGTTTCTTGACGACATCTAGAAGGTCACAGATATTATGGGTGTCACTCTAGTAGAGAGTGCAGATTTAGCCGCCTATTAGTTGAAGGGAGTGGCTTATACTTGGTATCAGCAGTGAAATGAGTCCCGCTGTGCAAATGCAGGTCCACTGGATTGGGATTGGTTCAAGATTGTATTTCTAGACAGGTTCTTCCCACTTGAGCTCAGAGAGGCCAAGGTCCAAGAATTTATATACTTGAAATAGAATGATTGAGTGCGAAGAAGTATGCACTCAAGTTCACACAGCTATCCAAGTATGCTCCAACGATAGTAGCTGACTCCAGAGCTCGTATGAGAAAGTTTGTATCTGGTGTGTCCGATGATGTGGTCAAGGAATGGAAAATGGCAATACTTATTAAGGAAATGGACATCTCCATGTTGGTTACTTATGCTCAACAGATTGAGGAGGAGAAAATCAAAGAAAGGGGAGGATATAGTAAGAAGTCTAGGACTGGTGACTTTACTACTCTCAGCAGAGGTCAGAGGGTGGTAACCGCTCTCAGTTTTATCAGGAAACTTCAGCTCTAGCTCCATCTTCTGCCAGTGCCCCAATACCTAAATTCAAGAAGGATTAACGGGATAGAGCATCTGGCTCTAAGTCTCAAGGTACAATTAATAGCGAGCGCACCCATCCAGTATGTAAGAAGTGTGGTAGGAACCACCAGGGTGAGTGCATGAAAGGTAGTGGAAATTTTTTTGGGTGTGGTAAGCCAGGCCACATGATGAGAGATTGTTCAGCAGCTTCTCAAAAGGGCAAGGATGTTCGCCCACAGAATTAGGACAGCTCTGCAGCAGCTCTAGCAGGTCACCCCACTCAGTAGGGTGCCTCATCTGGTACAGGTGGTGGTGAATGCCAAAACAGGTTGTATGCCCTTAAGATATAACAGGACCAGGAGGATTCTCCTGATGTGGTCACCGGTATATTACAAGTCTTCCATTTAGATGTTTATGCTTTGTTAGGCCCAGGGGCTACACTTTCTTTTGTAACTCCTTATATAGCAGTGAATTTTTAGTGTTAGTCAAATAAATCCTCCCAGAACCCTTCTTAGTCTCTACTCCAGTTGGTGACCCAATTATAGCTAGACGAGTATACAAAAATTGTCCTGCCACAGTTTCCCAGAAAGTCATCCCAGCCGATCTAGTAGAGTTAGAAATGACTGATTTCGATATTATTCTAGGCATGGATTGGTTATATTCCTGTTATGCTTCAGTTGATTGCAGAACTAGGATCTTTAGATTTCAGTTTTCAAATGAGCCAGTCTTAGAATGAAAGGGTAGTACCTCAGTGCCTGTAGGTCGATTCATCTCCTACCTTAAGGCCAAAAAGATGATTTCCAAAGGGTATGTCTATCATCTTGTTCGAGTTAAGGATTCACACTCTGAGACCCCAGCTCTTGAGTCAGTTCCAGTGGTGAATGAATTCCCAGAAGTGTTCCCATAAGATCTTCCCGGAGTTCCTCCCGAAAGGGAAATCGACTTCAGAATAAATCTCCTTCAGATACCCAGCCTATTTTGATACCTCCTTATAGAATGGCTCCAACTGAGCTTAAGAAATTGAAAGAGCAGTTGAAAGACCTTTTAGATAAGGTTTTCATCAGACCCAACATCTCTTCATAGGGTGCTCCAGTATTATTCATGCGTAAGAAAGGCGGTTGTCTTAGGATGTGCATTGACTACCGTCAGTTGAACAAAGTCACAATCAAGAATAAATATCCCATTGATGACTTGTTCGACCAGCTTCAGAGTGCTAGTTGTTTTTCTAAGATAGACCTCATATCTGGATATCATCAGCTCAGAGTCAGAGATAGTGACATCCCGAAGATAGCCTTCAGGACTCGGTATGGTCGCTATGAATTTGTTGTTATGTCTTTTGGACTAACCAATGCTCCTACAGCTTTCATGGACTTAATGAACAGGGTGTTCAAACAGTATTTGGACTTGTTCATCATCGTCTTTATTGATGATATCCTCATTTATTCTCAGAATGAGGAAGAGCATGTGACTCGTTTGAGAGTTGTTCTGCAAACTCTCAAAGATTGCCAGCTATTCGCTAAGTTCAGCAAATGTGAATTCTGGTTACAGTCTATCACTTTCCTTGGTCATATGGTATCCAGCGAAGGGATCCAAGTGGATTCTCAGAAAATTGAGGCAGTAAAGCACTGGCCCAGACCCACCTCTCTGACTAATATCAGAAGTTTCTTGGGTTTGGCCGGTTACTAAATGAGGTTTGTTGAAGGATTTTCATCCATAGCTGCCCTATTGACCAAGTTGACTCAGAAAAAGGTCAAGTTTCAGTGGTCATATGAGTGTGAGAAAAGCTTCTTAGAACTGAAGACCAGGTTGACTACAACTCCCGTTTTGACTCTACCAGAGGGTTCAGATGGCTATGTGGTTTATTACGATGTATCTAGGGTCATCCTGGGTTGCGTTTTGATGCAGCAGGGTAAGGTCATCGCTTATGCTTCTAGACAACTTAAGGTCCATGAGAAGAATTACCCGACTCATGACCTCAAGCTTGCAGTTGTTTTGTTTGCCCTAAATATTTGGAAACACTACTTATATGGCATTCATGTTGATGTGTTCACAAATCATAGGAGCCTCTAGTATGTGTTCACCCAGAAAGAGTTGAATCTTCGTTATAGGAGATGGCTTGAGTTCCTCAAAGACTATGATATGAATGTGATCTACCATCTGGGTAAGGCTAATATGGTGGCTGACGCCCTCAGCAGACTGTCCATGGGTAGCGTATCACATCTTGAGGAAAAGAAGAAAGAATTAATCAAAGATGTTCACCGGCTTGCTCGCTTAGGAGTTTGCCTTATGGACATGTCAGATGGTAGTGTGATAGTCCAGAATGGATCAGAATCTTCATTGGTAGTGAAGGTTAAGGAGAAACAGGATAGTGATCCTATATTTCTTCAGTTGAAGGGTCTAGTTCATCAGCAAAGAGTTGAGGTCTTCTCCCGGGGGGAGATGGTGTGCTTCATGACCAGGGTCGTTTATGTGTGTTCCTAATATGGGTGAGTTAAAGCAGCAGATCCTTACAGAAGCCCATAATTCCAGATATTCTATTCATCCCGGTGCCACTAAGATATACCGTGATCTACGGGAAGTCTATTGGTGGAACGATATGAAAAGGGATATTGCAGATTTTGTGGCTAAGTATCCCAACTGCCAGCAAGTGAAGGTAGAACATCATAAACCAGGAGGTGTGACTCAGGATATTAGCATTCCTACTTGGAAGTGGGAGGTGATCAATATGGATTTCATTACAGGTTTACCTCCTACTCGCAAATAACATGACTCCATTTGGGTAATTGTGGACAGAGTTACTAAGTCGATTCACTTCTTGGCTGTCAAAACTACAAATTTTGTGGAGGATTATGCCAGACTCTACATTAGCGAGATAGTAAGGTTGCATGGGGTTTCCTTGTCTATCATCTCAGATAGGGGTCCTCAATTTACATCTCATTTTTGGAGATTATTTCAGAAGGGTCTTGGTACTCAGGTGAATCTCAGTACAACATTTCATCCACAAACGGATGGTCAGGCAAAGTGTACCATTCAGATCTTAGAGGACATGTTGAGAGCTTGCTTGATCAATTTCAAAGATAATTGGGATGATCACCTACCTCTCATAAAATTTGCCTATAATAGCAGTTTTTACTCCAGTATTCAGATGGCCCCTTATGAAGCACTGTATGGGCGTAGATGCAGGTCACTGGTTGATTGGTTTGAAGTATGTGAAGCAACCTTGATTGGGCCAAATTCGGTTCATGATGCTATGGAGAAAGTTCAGCTCATCAGAGATAGACTAAAGATAGCTCAGAGTCATCAAAAGTCCTATGCAGATGTGAGGAGAAGAGACATAGAGTTTGAAATCGATGATTGGGTTTTCCTGAAGGTGTCACCCATGAAGGAGATGATGAGATTTTGTAAGAAGGGGAAGCTCAGTCCCAGGTATGTAGGTCCTTACAGAATCCTGAAAAGGGTTGGTAATGTGGCTTATGAGTTAGAGTTGCCAGTAGAATTAGCAAAAGTTCATCCAGTCTTTCACATTTCCTTGTTGAAGAAGTGTGTGGGTTGTTGACACCCAATTTTTACCCTCCACATTACAAATTAATCTTGAGCCTTTTTTGAATTCTAAACAATTTTTTGAAATAATTGCTTTGTAAAAAAGGAATAAAACATTTTCCAAATCAGCTTTATAATAGTTCTGAGTAATAATTTATATCTTTTATATTTAATTATGTGAAATTTATATAAGTTACTTAAAGAATTATTTTAAAGTTTAAATTCATGAGAAAATCCTTTTAAAAGATTAAAACGTTTGATTTTCCTCTAAATTAATTTCATAATCATTAAAGAAGTAATTCTGTGTTGAAAACAATAATTATTTTTAATTGTTTAGACTCATTAAAGCTCAAGAATGGATTTTAATTAATTTGTCTTTATTCCAATGCTAGCCTATATCTTTAAGCTATTTAAATCCTAGACAAATTTCATCAATCTACTCTTAGTTTGGCTATTCCTTAAAGATTGAAATGGCCACATTTGATTTAAATGGATCTTCATCACCTTTGTTATCAGCCAACTTTTGGGCCAGCAGCTCCACTTTTATTTCCCCCAGCCCACTCAATTCCCCAAGTACCCGACCCAACTCATCTTAATCCCCTCAGCCTATATTCCCTTTCTCTTTTCCTCTCTCAACACATACACCAAATGAACCTTCCTCTCTCTCTTCTTCGTCTTTCACAGACAACAACAGACGAACCCAGTACAACCCTAATGCCGTTGAGCTCCAACAACTCTAACAGCTTCAACAACAGCTCTAATCCCGTCAGTTTTCCCAAATGACATCCAACCCTCCGTCCAAAATTGAGCTGTCAAAACTGAGAAATTTCTAGAAGTAGCTAGGTGGAAATTTATCCGCTTGATTCGGGAAAAATTGTACAAGTTTTGTACAATTTCTCTGCTGGCCAGGCTTGTCTGTTAAGGGAATTTGAATTTCCCCAACGAATTTTCTAAAAACCCCTTATGTTTTCCTCCCATTTCTACCCTAAATCTTCCTATAAATACCCTCTAGGATGGAGGGATGGGGGTTGGCTTTTGATTTCTTGGGTTTTCATTGGAGAACTACTCTCTAAAACCGTCAAAGAGATTGAAAGTTTCAGAAATATAAACCCTAAAAATTCCGTGTTCTTCCGGCGTTCAAGCGATTTTTGGAGGCTGAAACCTTGTAAGGCTTTTTAAGCTTGGGTTTTGGCTGAGAAATCCGAAGTCTTCTTTTTTCAGTGGCGAAGGGCGTCCTGACGAAGCTCGTGGTTCTAGTACACTGCTCCGAAGAAGGTAAACCCTTCATTTTCTTATTTTCATTTCTGTTTCATTTTCCTAGCATCATGTAGTGCTTAATTTCTAAGAAGTTGCTGTTTTAGATAGATTTTTTTTAATGATTGCTAGTACTATTTTCTTCTTGTTTTGAGCTGGTCTTGTTTGATGTTATGTGTTTGTTGTGGTATGGATACAGAAAGAAAAACATTAGAACTTACTCTATCGAATTTTGAAACTGTTCGTCGAGTTTAGAAATTTTTAGATGATATTATTGTTGTTTCATGACTGTTACATGCCTATGAAAATATTATTTTATTTAAGAACAAGTTGTTAAACATGTGTACAAGGTTATAGGATGATGTTTGCCCTCTGTCTAGACTGATGCAATGATTTTTGTATACCATTTGATTCCCTTTGGTTTGAAGTTTTTTTAACCTATAATGTGCTCTTAGTGGTGTGTGGTAAATCTTGTGTAAGCATGACTGTTTCATACCAAGTATGACCTCACTTGAACAAATTTCGTATGACTGGTAGTTTTGTCTTGTCTTGATAGTCATGTATCAGCTTCTGTTGGTTTGAAGAAAGCTTTGCTGTGTGTTTTGGATTCTGACTAAGGACTTTATTACATACTCGTTCTTGCTTAGATTGAATCATCGAGTTGATAGGAAATTCTTGGGCTAAAAGCATGATAATTGTGGTAATTAATCCTTTTTATGCAAATCTTCTTATCTTGACCCTATTTGTTTCCATGCTGAGATGACTGATAATCGACTAGCATAGCTTGTAATATGTCTAGGATTAAAGGTATAGATGTCAATTTTAACGTTAAGACTAAATTATCTGATTGGTGGTCTGTTAATCCGCTGCTTGCTCTCGTGATAAAAACTATATGTCGATAGGATCGTCTATAGATTTGGTGTGATGTTGAGGTCTTGGACTTAGTATTCCAACTTAGAACCTCTGAATAAAGTTTTGCTATCATTAGAAGAATGATTTTTTTAAAACTTCCTACTCTGATTATCCCTTGTGATATGATAAGCATGATTAGGTATTTGTTATAGTTAAAGACTTGCCTGAAATGTTTGTTCTCTTGAAATTTTCCTGGCTTTAAAATTGTGTGGAAAATGTAGCCATTGGAACAAACATCCAGTGTCTTTGAATTGTTTTCTTCTATTTTGCTTTATAACTGGTACTAGTTGGATGATAAGGGATTTGATTCTTGCAAGACATTTACTGATCCTTATTTTTCTTTGAACAAACTGCTGAATCTCCAACCGAGCATATAATTTGCTTTCTTATGATCTGTGAATTTCTTGGGTTAAGATGTTGGAAATTGGTTATAATCCTACTCTTTCCTTCTTTGTGCATGTGATGTTTTGGAGTCCATATGGACTCCTCCCCACCGTTGCATTTCTTGTTGGGCTAAAACCAATACCTTGCTTAGAGTTAAATCTAGCCAAGTCCTAAAGGGACTAAAAAATACAAGGCATGGAGAGGTAGACATACATGTTTCGGAGTCGATATACATTGCTATACATCTTGTATATAGGCTGATATACACAAATAAGAAATGGGATAAAGCCCATGATAAAATGGCAACAACAACAGCAACCCATCAGGGGCCAAGAATTTTCAAAGAAATTGAGCCCAGTGGTAGCAGCGGCCCAAAAATGGGCAGAAGAGTTCAAAATTAAAGAATTTGAGAAAATGGGCTAAAACCCATGAGCATATTAGCAGCAGCAGCAGTGGGTCAAAGTCCAAGAATTAGATTTAGGACAGGTTTGGACAAGAGTCCAATTTCAGATTAAGCCAAAGGCTTAATCAAATTCTCTTTCTCTTTAACTCCTTATGTTTTGTTAGTATAGAATTATTTCCTGTATTGATTGAACTCTAACTCTTAATTTAGTTGAATCATCCTCAAACGAATAAACCTTTCTTGTTTAAATTTCTTCAAATCATTTACTGATTCTTCATGTAAAAAATACGTTAGAAGTATTCTGCTTTTAAACTGTCAAAAAGCAAGCATGCTTCTTTCTTCTCTTTAAAAATGAACTCTTTATGTGTTTTTCGTCTCTAAAATATTAATCTTTTCTTATTGAACTTACTATGTTTCCCAAATTAAAAATGAGATGTTCTTCTCATAAGATAATCAAAACAAGATCTTCTTAAAAGTTAGTCAAATAAGTTATGTTTTTAAACAAGTTTGGATAACCGCAAATTAGCTGATATCTCGAGTGCCTTTAAAACCTTCTCGGGATATTAATTTGAACCCTTACCCAAAATATCAACTTTTTTCTAAATCTTTATCTGTTTTAGACTTTGAAATTTTTTATATGTTTTTCTTGGTTTTCCTTTTTATAAAACTAAGTGGCGACTCTTGCTTTTAATTGAAAACGTTTTTGAAACTTTGACTTAATTTTTTAAACGAACTTTTCAAACAGTCAAAAATATAAACCATTTTTTCCCTAAAACATGGGTGATCCGGCATCGATAGTGCCTTTAGAGAGTGTGCCTGTAAAGGATAGCCTCACCTATGAGGAGGTCCCAGTTGAGATTCTTGATCGTCAGGTTCATAGGTTGAGAAATAAGGAATTCGCTTCAGTAAAGGTGTTGTGGAGGAATCAGTCCGTAGAGGGAGCTACTTGGGAAGCAACCAATCGTCTTTCTTACGCACGAATAATACTGGAGCACCCCATGGAGAGATGTTGGGTATGATGAAGCCCTTATCTAAAAGGTCTTTCAACTACTTTTTCAATTCCTTAAGCTCAGCTGGAGTCATTCTGTAAGGAGGAATCAAAATAGGCTGGGTATCTGGAAGGAGATTTATTCCGAAGTCGATTTCCCTTTCGGGAGGAACTCTGGGAAGATCCTTTGGGAACACTTCTGGGAATTCATTCACCACTAGAACTGACTGAAGAGTTGGGGTCTCAGAGTGGTAATACTTAACCCAAACAAGATGATAGACATACCCTTTGGAAATCATCTTTTTGGCCTTAAGGTAGGACATGAATCGACCTACAGGCACTGAGGTACTACCCTTCCATTCTAAGACTAGATCGTTTGGAAACTGAAACTGAATGATCCTAGTTCTGCAATCAACTGAGGCATAACAAGAATGTAACCAATCCATGCCTAGAATAGCATCTAAATCAGTCATTTCTAACTCTATTAAATTGACTGGGGTGACTTTATAGGAAACTGTGACAGGGCAATTTCTGTATACCCATCTAACTATAACTGGGTCACCAACTGGAGTATAGATTGAGAAGGTTTCTGGACTGACACCAAAATTCACTGGTATATAGTGAGTTGCAAAAGAAAGTGTAGCCCCTGGGTCTAACAAAGCATAAAAATCTAAATGGAAAACTTGTAACGTACCCGTGATCACATCGGTAGAATCCTCCTGGTCCTGTCGTGTCTGAAGGGCATACAACCTGTTCTGGCACTGACCACTACCTGTACTAGACGAGGCACCCTGTTGAGTGGGGCGACCTGCTGGAGCTGCTGCAGAGCTAGCCTAATTTTGTGGGGAACATCCTTGACCTTTTAAGAAGCTGCTGGACAATCTCTCATCATGTGGCTTGGCTTACCACACCCAAAGCAATTTCCACTACCTGCCATGCACTTACCCTGGTGGTTTCTACCATACTTCTTACATACTAGATGGGTGCGCCCGCTAGTAACTGTACCTTGGGACTTAGAGCCAGACGCTCTATCCCGTTGATCCTTCTTGAATTTAGGTACTGGGGAACTGACAGAAGATGGAGCTGGAACTGAAGTTTTCTGACTGAACTGAGAGTAGTTACCACCCTCTGACCTCTGTTGAGAGTAGCTAAAGTCACCAGTTCTAGCCCTCTTACTATCTACTCCTCTTTCCTTGATTTTCTCCTCCTCAATCTGTTGAGCATAAGTAACCAACCTGGAGATGACCATTTCCTTAATAAGCATGGGCGTCTTGCATTCCTTGACCATATCATCAGACACACCAGATACGAACTTACTCATACGAGCTCTGGAGTCAGCTACTATTACTGGAGCATATTTGGATAGCTGTGTGAACTTGAGTGCATACTCCTTCACACTCATATCATTCTATTTCAAGTTTATATATTCCTGGACCTTGGCCTCTCTGAGCTCAAGTGGGAAGAACCTGTACAAAAAAGTAGTCTTGAACCGGTCCCAATCCACTTGACCTGCATTTGCATAATGGGACTCCTTCCACTGCTTATACCAAGTATAAGCCACTCTCTTCAACTGATAGGCGGCTAAATCTGCACTCTCAATCGGAGTGACACCCATAATATCTGTGACCTTCTGGATGTCGTCAAGAAACTCTTGTGGATCCTCTTTTGACTTGGCCCCATGAAATTCAGGAGAGGTTTATCCGGGTGAAGTCCCGGATTCTAGCTGCAGCATTGTTTGCCTAAGGTGGAGCTGGTGCCATAGCCCGTTGATTGACCTGAGCTGTCATGGCCTGGACAAGCACTTGAAATGCATCCCTGAACTCGGTATACGTGACTTGCTCGTTCAATGGGTCTGCTAGAGCTGCTGGTGCTGACTGATTCCTGGCGTTAAATCTTCTGGGAGGCATTTTTTGAAATGCGAAGATGTCACGACCCGATATCTCAGCCATGATGGCACCTATAACCCCCCAGTAGGTGAACCAATCCCCGTAGCCTTGAACGGTTAGTAATGGGCTACCTTCTAACATTTTAAGGGGAAGAACAAATAAATAAGCGGAAGCAAGGGAACACGATGAATAAACAGGATAACCGGAGTAATATAAGTGCAAAGCGGAAGCTAAACCATCCCACAACCTGGTATCATAGTGTATAAGATCCAAACTACAACAGGAGTACAAAGGTACAAAAGTAATATATACATGATGCCTCTAAAACTACAAGAGTACAAAATACATCGAGGATAAACTAAAGTCAAGCTCTGAATGCCAAGAGCTCACCCTCAGCCTGGATGATCCAAAAACAACTTTCCGCACGAGTCTCCGGCGCTCTAACTGTGATGGCCCACACCAGGATCTGCACCAGAAGATGCAGGGGGGTAGGATGAGCACCAAATGTGAAGCATAAGGTACCCAATAGGTATCATAGGCCGACTGGGCACATATAAGGTAAAAGAACAGTAGCAGGCAGAGTAGAAATAAACAGTCATAGAAATCAATGATAAAGTACACATGAACTGGCCCATAGGGAAGACAATAGAAAGCAACAAGCAAGGCTAGCAAATAGAATAGATACATGGCAAACACGGTGAAAAAGAGAACGACGCACTTGGGATCCTTGCAACAACAGTATATATGCATAAGTCTAAAAATGGACGGTATACCGGTAACCTCAAGTATAAGGAGTGGGAGAGAAGTGTAAGGTAGACATGCTCGGAAACAGTAATCAATAACCATACTAATCACCACAATCTCATTCCAGAAACCAACAGCCCCGCTGTAACCAAGCACTGACCACACTACCATCTCAATCCAGAAACCAACAGCCCATCTGTAATCAACCTCACACTCAAGAAAGAATTAATGATGATAAGACTCTACCTACAGTCCCTCAGCCACCCATACAACCGAGGAAAGCAAACAAGTGAAAACAAACCCTCAGGAATCCCATACTACCAGAGCGTACAATCAACAATCAGCAGATAAGGGTGGTACCTCACGCAGATGAATGAAATAATGCATGCTAAGTAAAAGTGATCCAAGTACTGTATGTCACCCGCTTCTGGCGACTTATAAGGCCCAGAAGACGGGATCCATGGAAGGTCCCACCCGTATACCACTACTGTACCGTATACCCTCCCTTCAGCACCCGCAGCTCGCAGCTTTTGTTTCGGAATGGCAAGGTCCATAGAGGCCCCCGACCAACATACTAGATGCCCGCATCCTCAAAAAAATCCCCAAGTAAAGCTACCTGGAGGGTATCCAGGTCTAAAATAGTAAGCCCAAAAGCTCTAGTACTCGGCCCTGTCTAGTCTAGCAACACCCTGGATGCTGTAGTATAAAAGTAAGGCACCCGACCCCGTCGAGCCCATAAAAGTGGAACTATAGATAAATAAATTCCTTTTAAAACTTTCCTTACACCAAGAGGACCCACAAGACAAGTCAAAACCATTTCCAATTTATTTCCATCGAAAATGGGCCCCCGGGGCCATGCAAAGTTTAGAAAATAGTTCCAGAAGGCCCAAAGCCAAACTACAGTAAAACGTGGGAAAACCTCTCTATATGCATGGAAATGACATAATCAAACACACAATAACCGCCCCGCAGCTCACAATCAACCTATCGGCCCTTCACCGGCTCCAAAGCTACTCAGCAAGCATAACTAGCCTAGCAGGATAATTCTATGTCCGGAACTCACGGACATTCCCAATGATCCCACCGTCTATGTTCCAGAGTCAACAAGGTCTCACAGGACCACAAGGGTAATAATATCAAATAACAAGAATACTACACGCAACAGAGGAAAGAACGGAACCGATCATGGAAAAGTGATCAGGGTCTGTGGTACCAACCTAATAACCCAACCCAAAGGTGCCAACTAGTACAATTTTACCCGATATATGTGAAGTCAATTGAGTTAAGCCGTAACCTACCTGTCGTCCGATGACAAGCTGCGGGAATGATGAGGCCCGAGGCCGAGCTGCTCCGAAAAGCTCTGAACGAGAATCAAACTATCAAATTCATGGATAAGAAGTTAAGACGAGTCCACGACACCCATATTGCTACAATTATAGCCGGGTTAATATCTAGGTCAAAAGCGGGCCTGCAGGGCCCACAACCCAAAACCAAAAACGAAAAGAACGAAGAGGACCCCAACGATGCCAAGAAGGCATGCTCCAAATTTGAGCACAAATGGCCAAGGAAAAGGGCATCAAAACAGCCCGCAAAGGTTGGGGTTTAAAGAATGGAATTTTGGAAAATAAAATGGAAATTGGGCAAGAAATGCTTACCACAATGTCGGAATTTCAGCCAACATGAAGAATTCACCACCCCAACGAGCATGCACAAGCCGTAAGGCAGCCACTACAACAAAATACCAAGCTTGGGATGAGAGCTTCAATGGAGGATTTAAGAATTTCAAGAGAAGAAGGAGCTTACCAAGTGACGTAGAAGCACGGAAAATCCTCAACCAATTGACTCCCCAAGGCTTAGGATTAATATGGAGCAATTTGGGAGAGAGGAAATTGAGTTTAGAGTGAGAAATGATGAGCTGCAATGGCTGGAAAAATAGGCTTTCAGCTATTTATAGCTGCATGAAAATGGCCAGCACCATCGGCGCTAGACCGGCGTCAACAACGCTGAAGGGAGGTAGGTGCCTCGGCGCTATCACGCTGGGAGGGAACGATCGTGATGAAGGCTGGTAGGCGCTGAGGCGCAATTGCGCTGGCCTTGGCACAATTGCGCTGAAGGCGGGCCTGCAACTATTTTTCTGTAATTTTTCTAACACTCCACGGGGTGTTTTGGGCATAATCGGAAACCAATATTCAAAAACCAACAGTGCTAACAGAGTGAAAACGATGTTCCAGACTCAATGGAACTGACGAAACACCTATACGAGGTCATTTCGAAGAAATGTTGACCCAAGTCAACACTAACGAAAAGTAACTCAAGGGCTCGAAATGAGGTTGGCTCACCCATAACCCGAACCAACCACCTTTCTAGCCCAAACTCAACATTCTGAAGCTAATGGAATCATCGAATTTTGAATCCAAAACTCCGATCATCGAAAGTCACCCGAAGTTGCACTTTCAACTCTAAATGGCCTGAAAATTGAGAAATCCACACAAAACCCACACCGGAAGTTCTCAGGCCTCAACTAAAGGTCCAACTAGACCAAACTCATCGCTCCGGAGCTAACAAAACTGTCAGAATTCAATTTCAAGCACGTTAGCTAAGAATATTGACCAAAGTCAATGATATTCTTAGTTTAAGCTCTAAAATAGGCAAACGGTCAAAACGACCAAACGTATGGCCAATGCACCGAACCACTAGTCCCAACCAGCCATAAATGACTTGGGGATGCTACAAGAATGCTCTAACAGTACAATAAATGCGAAAATGCGAAGATGACTGGAAGGGTCATCACAACATCTACTACTAAATAGACTTTCATCCTCGAAAGTCAAGAATAAGGGAGTACCTAAAGGCTCGAACAATTACGGATACTGAGAACGCAACTCACTCTCGATCTCCCAGGTAGCCTCCTCAACCGGATGATGCCTCCACTGCACTTTCACAACCAGAATCACCCTAGATCTCAACCTCCTGATATCTCTGGCCAAAATAGCTATCAGCTCTTCAATAAATGATAACCTCTCATCCAACTGGACTGAATCCCAATGCAACACATGAGACTCATCTTGTACATACCGGCGCAACATCGAAACATGGAAAACTGGATGAACAGCTGAAAACATCAGAGGCAAGGCTAACATGTATGCAACACTACCAACCCTCTGTAGAATCTCTAACGATCCAATAAACCTAGGGCTAAGCTTGCCCCACCGACCAAATCTCATCATGCCCTTCACGGGCGATACTCGAAGGAAAACCAGATCACCAACACTGAACTCCAAGGCATAAAGTCTACGATCATCGTAGTTCTTCTGCCTACTCTGGGCCGCTCTAAGTCTATCCTGGATCAAACGAACTCGGTCCAAGGAATCTTTAAGCAAATCCATACTTTGCGGTCTGGACTCTAACCCATCAAACCAACGAATGGGAGATCTGCAATGCCTACCATACAAAGCCTCGAAAGGTGCCATGCCAATGCTCGAATGAAAGCTATTATTGTATGCAAACTCAGCCAATGGCATAAACTGTTCCCACAAACCTCCAAAGTCAAGAACACAAGCCCGAAGCATGTCCTCCAGGACCTGAATAGTCCTCTCGGACTGGCCATCTATCTGAGGGTGGAAAGCAGTACTAATCCAAACCTCCACACCCAAATCCCTCTGTATAGCTCTCCAAAATTGAGATGTGAACTGAGTGCCACAGTTTGAAATGATAGAAGCTGGGACCCGTGCAATCGTACAATCTCACGAATGTAGATCTGAGCTAACTTCTCTGCCCCATAGGAAGTCTGAACCAACAAGAAATGCATTGACTTAGTCAGCCTATCCACGATCACCCAAATGGAATCAAACCTCCGAGTAGTACAAGGCAAACCAATAACAAAGTCCATAGTAATACCCTCCCACTTCCACTCAGGAATGGAAAGTCGTTGCATCAAACCACCCCATCTCATATGCTCGAACTTCACCTGCTGACAGTTCAAGCACCGAGACATGAACTCTGCCACATCCTACTTCATACCACTCCACTAGTAAAGTTGTCTCAGGTCTCTATACATCTTTGTTGCGCCAAGATGAATGGAGTATCTAGAACAATGTGCCTCATGGAGTATCATTTGTATCAAATCACCAACGCTCAGAACACAAAGCCGACCATCAAACCTCAGAATATCATCAGAACCCAAAGTAGCCTGGCTGGCCTCACCCCAAAATACCTGGTCACGAAGGTCACACAAACTCTGATCCTCAAACTGTCGGCTCTGAATTTGATCAACTAGAGTAGAGCGAACCTCAACACTGGCCAGAACTCTGCTGGGATCCGATAAGTAAAGCCTAACCAAATGGTTAGTCAATGACTGGATGTCCAAGGCCAACGGTCGCTCAGAAACTAAAAGTGAAGCTAGAGTTCCCATACTCACCTCCTTATGACTCAAGGCATCTGCTACCACTTTTTCCTTGTATGGATGCAATAAAATAGTGAAATCATAGTCCTTCAGCAACTCAACCCATATTCTCTGCCTCGAGTTCAGATTGCACTGACTCGCAATATACTGAAGACTATGATGGTTGGTGAATATCTCATAATGAACCCCATATAGATAGTGCCTCCAGATCTTGAGCGCGAAGACTACCACTGCCAACTCTAAGTCGTGAGTGGGGTAGTTGTGCTCGTGAACCTTCAACTGCCTCGACGTATATGCTATCACTCGACCCTGCTGCATTAATACACAACTAAGACCGACCCCTGAAGCATCACAATACATGGAGAAACCCTGACCCTCAATCGGCAAAGTCAGAACTGGAGCTGAAGTCAATAAGGCCTTAAGTCTCTGGAAGCTATCCTCGCACTGATCAGACCACTGGAATGGAACATCCTTCCTAGTCAGCATAGTCAAGGGTGCTACTATGGAAGAAAATCCCTCAACAAACTGCCTGTAGTACCCGGCTAGCCTAACAAAGCTATGGACCTCGGTAGGAGTAGTAGGTCTAGGCTAATCACGAACCGCAGAAATCTTACCCGAATCCACTCTAATCCCATCCTTAGACACCACGTGTCCTAGGAATGCAACTGAATCAAGCCAAAACTCACACTTTGAGAACTTGGCATAAAGCCAGTGATCTATCAAAGTCTGAAGTACAGTCCTCAAATACTGCTCGTGCTCGTCCTTACTCCTCGAGTATATCAGAATGTCATCAATAAAGACTACCACGAACATATCCAGGTATGGGCTAAGCACCCTATGAATCAAATGCATAAAGGCTGCAGGGGCATTAGTCAACCCAAAATATATCACCAGGAACTCATAATGGCCATAACGTGTCCTGAATGCTGTCTTAGAGATGTCCTCTGCCCTAATCCTCAACTGATGGTAGTCGGACCTTAAATCGATCTTAGAAATCATGGCAGAACCCTGAAGCTGATCAAACAGGTCATCAATCCTCGGCATCAGATACCTATTCTTCACTGTCACCTTATTCAGCTGCCGGTAATCAATACACATCTGCATTGACCCATCCTTCTTCTTCACGAAGAGAACAGGAGCACCCCAAGGAGACACACTCGGTCTAATGAACCCCTTAGCTAACAAATCCTGGAGCTGCTCCTTAAGCACTCTTAATTCAGCAGGAGCCATACGGTAGGGAGGGATAGAAATGGGCCTGGTGCCTGGCTCTAACTCAATGGCAAAATCAATATCCCTTTCAGGTGGAAGGCCTGGCAGGTCGGTAGGAAATACATCTAGGATGTCTCTAACCATAGGTACAAACTCATGAGACATAGGGTCAACACTAGCATCTTATACATATGCTAGATAAGCTAGACACCCACTAGAAATCAACTTCCTAGCTCAAAGAAAAGAGATGATATCAGACGGTGCATGGCTAACAGAACCCTGCCACACAACCGGGGATACATCGGGCACGGCTATTGTAATGGTCTTGGCATAACAATTCAAAACTACACGGTGAGGGGATAACCAGTCCATGCCCAGTATCACATCAAAGTCCAATATATCAAGTATCATCAGGTCAGCCCAAGCATCTAAATCACTAATAGATATCACACAAGATCTCACAATCTGATCCACTACTAAGAATCTCCTACTGGGGTCGAAACAAAAACAGGCACAGACAATGACTCACTAACCAACCCCAAACAAGGCAGAAAGTAGGTAGATATATATGAAAAAGTGGATCCAGGATCAAACAAAGCATAAGTTGGCTGATGACATACATAAATCATACCTGTGATCACAGCATCTAAGGCCTCTACCTCCGATCTCCCTGAGACTGCATAGAACTGACGACGATCTCCACCTACCTGATTGCCATCCCTACCACCTGCTCTGCCACGTGGAGCACCACCTCTAACCTGACCACCGCCTCCCCGAGCCGGTGGCTGAACAGAGCAAAAAGGCTAAACTGTACCCCATTGGGGGCAATCTCTAGCATAATGGCCACCAACTCCGCACTTATAACAGGCTGTACCCCGCTGGGGGTAATCTCTGGCAAAATGACCACTAACACCACACTCATAACACGGCCCTGATGGCCCACCCTGTCAAGATGAACCTGCTGAACCTGTATGGCCACCTCGGCCTGATGCCCCTGAAGTAGTACCCCTCGCAGACTGACCACTGTGACTATGCTGTCTGCTCTGACCCTGCTCAAACTGAGGACCCAAAGCCTGAAGTGAAGCCTAAACTGGTCGACTAGACTGACCCTGATGCTGTTATGGCTGATAACCTCAACCCCACAGGACGGAACCTCTACCACCGTGCCTAGGACCACTGTAACCACCCTAATATCGAGGCCTCTTATCTCTGGCCCCGCTATCATGATGACGCGAATCCTCAACTGTATGGACATAGTCTACAATGTCCTGAAATGACCGACCGCTAGCAACTAGTATCTCTACAGGCTCTCTGAACTCTCTACGCAGCTCCCAAACAAATCTACGAACCCTATCAGCCTCAGTAGGCATAATCATGGCCCCAAATGGAGCAACCTCATAGAAATGGGTCTCGTACTTTGAGACAGTCATAGAATCTTGGTAAAGTCTAGTGAACTCCTCCCTCTGATGCTCCATGTTTATCTGTGGCCAGAACTTGGCCATAAAGGACTCATAAAACTCGGACCAGATCAAGGGAGGTGACGTAGAAGGCCTGCAAGCAACCTGTGCTCTCTACCATAACTTTGCTGGACCCTCCAACTGATATAAAGTATAGCCAACCCCGTGAGTCTCTACTAACCCCAAGTGATGCAACATCTCCTCACAGGTTGTGATAAAATCGTGGGGGTCCTGCACTTGTGTACCAGCAAATCTCAGTGGTGCCAATCTCAGGAATCTACCCAAGGCCTTCTACTCCCCATCTATCATGGCAGGGCGAGGAGCAAGAGGGTGGGCAATCGACAGAGCTGGAACAACCTCAGCACGGGGAGCCACAGTAATAGGTTGCGCTCCTGAACTCTGAACACCCAGGCTTCCCCCTGAGTGGATGTCTATGCTGCCTCAAAAGGACGCTCCCCAATCATACCCAAGAGTTGAACAAGTAAACCCCGAACATTTAAATACTGAGCTGGGGTTGAAGTCGGCAAGAAACCGATGCTGGAACTGTCACTAGAGCTGGTGGTACCTAGGCCATCCTCGGGTCCACATGCTGATGCTCTGGAGCTAACTCTGGCTCATAGTCATACTTCAGCTCTATATCAATTCTGGTGGCCCTAGAAGGCGCCGCTACTCTGGGACGACCTCTAGCCTTGCCCTTGCGACCACCCTGACCCCTAGCTAGAGTCAGAGGTGCAGGGGAAGGAGGCTCTCCTCTGCCTGAAGTTGACGATCTCGTATGAACCATCTGCAGAAGAGTGAACTAGAACAAGTGAGATTTCCAAGAACTTTCAAGGATAGTATGCACAAAAGAGAAGTAAGAAAAGTCCATTTACCTAAGATGTCACTATTAGCCTCCCGAAGATTGAGCATGGACGTCTCTGCCCCGATCCGTAGAACTCTACTAGACATTGGCTCCTATACCGATGACACCAGTGAACCTAGAGCTCTGATACTAAGCTGTCACGACCCAATTTCTCAGTCATGATGGCATATACAACCCCCTAGTAGGCGAACCAATCCCCGTAGTCTAAAACGATTAGTAATGGTCTACCTTCTAACAGTTTAAGTGGAAGAACAAATAAATAAGCTGAAGCAAGGGAACAAGATGAATAAATAGGATAACCGGAGTAATATAAATGCAAAGTGGAAGCTAAACCATCCCACAACCTGGTATCATAGTGTATAAGAGCCAAACTACAACAGGAGTACAAAGGTACAAAAGTAATATATACATGATGCCTCCGAAACTACAATAGTACAAAATACATCAAGGATAAACTAAAGTCAAACTCTGAATGCCAAGAGCTCACCCTCAGCCTGGATGATCCAAAAACAGCTACCCGCACGAGTCTCTGGCGCTCTAACGGTGATGGTCCACACCAGGATCTGCACCAGAAGATGCAGGGGGGTAGGGTGAGCACCAAATGTGAAGCATAAGGTACCCAATAGGTATCATAGGCTGACTGGGCACATATAAGGTAAAAGAATAGTAGCAGGCAGAGTAGAAATAAATAGTCATAGAAATCAACGATAAAGTACACAGGAACTGGCATAGAGGGAAGACAATAGAAAGCAACAATCAAGGCTAGCAAATAGAATATATACATGCCAAACATGGGTGAAAAAGAGAATGACGCACCTGGGATCCTCGCAACAACAGTATATATGCATAAGGCTAAAAATGGACGGTATACCGATAACCTTAAGTATAAGGAGTGGGAGAGAAGTGTAAGGTAGAAATGCTCAGAAATAGTAAACAATAACCACACTAATCACCACAATCTCATTCCAGAAACTAACAACCCTGCTTTAACCAAGCACTGACCACACTAATCGTGACCATCTCAATCCAGAAACCAACAACCCCGCTGTAGCCAACCTCACACTCAAGACATAATTAATGATTATAAGACTCTACCTACATTCCCTCGGATGACCATACAACCGAGGAACACAAACAAGTGAAAACAAACCCTCCGGCATCCCATACTACCGGAGCGTACAATCAACAATTAACAGACAAGGGTGGTACCTCACGCAGATGAATAAAATGATGCATGCTAAGTGAAAGTGATCGAAGTACCATATGTCACCCACTTCTGGGGACCTATAAGGCCAGCCAGACAGGATCCATGGAAGGTCCCACCCGTATACCACTACTGTACCGTATACCCTCCCTCTGGCACCCGCAGCTCGCAGCTTTTGGTCTAAAATGGCAAGGTCCATAGAGGGCCCCGACCAACATACTAGATGCCCCGCATCCTCAAAACAATCCCCAAGTAAAGCTGCCTGGAGGGTATCCAAGTCTAAAATAGTAAGCCTAAAATCTCTAGTACTCGGCCCCGCCTAGTCCAGCAATACCTCGGATGCTGTAGTATAAAGTAAGGCACCCGACCCCATCGAGCCCATAAAAGTGGAACTATAGATTAAAAAATGCCTTTTAAAACTTTCCTTACCCAAAGAGGATCCACAAGACAAGTCAAAACCATTTCCAATTTATTTCTGTCGAAAATGGCCCCCCCGGGCCATGCAAAGTTTAGAAAATAGTTCCAGAAGGCCCGAAGCCAAACTGCAGTAAAACATGGGAAAACCTCTCTATATGCATGGAAATGGCATGATCAAACACACAATAGCCGCCCCGCAGCTCACAATCAACCTATCGGCCCTGCACAGGCTCCAAAGCTACTCAACAAGCATAACTAGCCTAGCAGGATAATTCTATCTCCGGAACTCACGGACATTCCCAATGATCCCACCGTCTATGTTCCAGAGTCAACAAGGCCTCACAGGACCACAAGGGTAATAATATCAAATAACAAGAATACTACACGCAACAGAGGAAAGAACAGAACCGATCATGGAAAAGTGGTCAGGGTCTGTGGTACCAACCTAATAACCTAACCCAAGGGTGCCAACTAGTACAATTTTACCCGATATATGTGAAGTCTAGGGAGTTAAGTCGTAACCTACTTGTCATCCTATGACAAGCTTCATGAACGACGATGCCCAAGGCCGAGCTACTCTGAGAAGCTTCGAACGAGAATCAAACTATTAAATTCATGGATAAGAGGTTAAGACGAGTCCACGACACCTATATTTCTATAATTATAGCAAAAATGGACTCGCAGGGCCCATAACCCGAAACCAAAAATGAAAAGAACCACGATGACCCCAATGATGCCAAGAGGGCATGCTCCAAATTTGAGCACAAATGGACAAGGAAAAGGGTATCAAAACAGCCCACAAAGGTTGGGGTTTAAAGAATAGAATTTCGGAAAATAAAATGGAAATTGGGCAAGAAATGCTTACCACAATGTCGGAATTTCAGCCAACACGAAGAATTCACCACCCCAACGAGCATGCACAAGCCGTAAGGCAGCCACTACAACAAAATCCCAAGCTTGGGATGAGAGCATCAATGGATGATTTAAGAATTTCAAGAGAAGAAGGAGCTTACCAAGTGACGTAGAAGTGCGGAAAATCTGCAACCAATCGACTCCCCAAGGCTTAGGATTAATATAGAGCAATTTGGGAGAGAGGAAATTGAGTTTAGAGTGAGAAACAATGAGCTGCAATGGATGGAAAAATGGACTTTCAGCTATTTATAGCTACAAGAAAATAGTCAGCGCCAACAGCGCTGAAGGGAGGCAGGCGCCTTGGCGCTATCGCGATGGGAGGGAACAATCACGCTGAAGGCTGGCAGGTGCTGAGGCGCGATCGCACTGTCCTTGGCACGATTGCGCTGAAGGCTGGCCTGCAACTATTTTTCTGCAATTTCTCTAACACTCCACGGGTGTTCCGGGCACAATCAAAAACTAATATTCTAAAACCAATAGTGCTAACAGAGTAGAAACGACATTCCAGACTCAATGGAACTAACAAAACTCCCATACGAGGTCGTTTCGGAGAAATTTTGACCCAATTCAACACTAACGAAAAGGAACTCAATGGCTCGAAATGAGTCTGGCTCACCCGGAACCCAAACCAACCACCTTCCTAGCCCAAACTCAACATTCTAGAGCTGATGAAATCATCAAAATTTTGAATCTGACACTCCAATCATTGAAAGTCGCCTGAAGTTGCACTTTCAACTCCAAATGGCCTGAAAATTGAGAAATCCACACAAAACCCACACTGGAAGTTCTCAAGCCTCAACTAAAGGTCCAACTAGACCAAACTCATTGCTCCGGAGCTAACGGAACTATCAGAATTTAATTTTGAGCATGTTAGCTAAGAACGTTGACCAAAGTCAATGATATTCTAAGTTTAAGCTCTAAAACAGGCAAACGGTCTAAACAACCAAATGAACGGCCAGGGCACCAAACCACCGGTCCCAGCAAGCTATAAATTACTTGTGGCCGCTACAGGAAGGCTTTAACAATGCAATAAATGTGAAAATGCAAAGATGACTGGAAGGGTCATCACAGAAGAGCATGAGTTAGAAGAAGATTAAATAGAGTTCATACTCTATAGCACGAGCTGGAAAAGAAAGAAGGGAAGTTATTCCTAATGATATCTCATAGCTTCTTCCCCATAATAATGGAGCACTTCACACCAATGAAGAAGACTCTACTTGATGCGACTTTCAGACACCCTAGGACACTTAAACCTTATGCTCTGATACCAAGTTTGTCATGCCCCAAGGCTACCCCTTAGACGTAACATGATGCTTAGTGTCACAAGTGACCCCAAGCTAACTCATGGTCTGGCATATCTAAATAATTTATAATGAAAACATATACTGTGCGAAAGCTGAAAACAGTTTAATAGTTGAAGTGGGAAAGAGCCCAAAACATCTGAATATATAAAATATATATAGAGTATAGTGATGATTGAAAACAATACTAACAACTCAATAGCTAAATCTAGTTTATGTGTGAAAGCCTCTAACTGATGTGAGTTGCTGGGACATACCCCCAACTAACTCTGAAAATCTTAAATTGAAATATGAAGACTGAAAGATAAAGCATGTATATCATCCTCAAACTATGAGGACTCACCACTGAAGCTGCTGAGTGGGATTGGAATTTGATCTAATTGCCTAAACCTACATCATGAAACAATGTAGCACAAAAGTATGCGTCAGTACTTTGAATGTACTGAGCATGCGAGATATGGGCTAAGCTGAACAACATAGTAACTAAACATGGAAATATATATATACTGAAGCATAAATTGAAAGCTAAGCTGGATACAATAACAAAGTACTAACATGAATATAATATGTTGAACTAAATACTGAAACAGATACTGAGTACATGGTAAATACAATATGAGTGTGGGAGATACTATTAACTGACATATCCCAAGCTGAGCTATCTATGGGGCCAACCTGTAACCCTGAATGGAAGGGTATTCATACCTTGCCAAGGGTACAAACAAGTCTGTTGTGGATCCACTAACTGATGTCTCCAAGGGACAGAGGTGTGCAACCTAACCTGATAGTTGACCCCTCTTTACACCTATGGTGGTGCCGTAGTTCTAGTATTGGGGGACTGCTACTAAATGTCTTAGCCTGATCTGACATCTAAGCCTTTATCCCATCATCCGCTTGGTACTAAGTCCACTTCCAACTAAAAGTAAGCAATCAAATACAAGCTGAACTATTGGATAACTAAAATACTGACAATTATCTGAGAATGAACATATATGTATATATATATATATATATATACTGAAATTGATGGGATTCTAATATCGAAACATGATTATCTGACTTATCTGCCTAGCAAGCATAATTTTATGAATACTGAAATTTAGACATGCTAGGGTTTCTGATTCATGAACCTGTGACTATACTAACTCTCCAAGAAACATGAAATAAATATCAATATAAGCAGTAGAATCTGAATTACAATAAATCCCTAAGACTTAGGAACCCAAGGTCTGAACAAATTCATCGAAAACTGAAGAATTGGCTAAAACTAGGGACTCAATGGGTAAAAGAAACCCATTGATAAAATCCCACATACCTTGAGAAGAAACTATGGAGAAATCCTTTGGATTTGGGGCTGAACTTGAAGAAGACCTCTTCTTGTTCTTGAGAGAAAATTGTTGCCTCTTTTCTCTCTTTTTCTTTCTAAGTCTTATGATTTTAGGAGAATAGATGATTTAGGTAGTTTTTGGCTAATTAATTAGGCTTAGAATAACCAAAACGACATAGCATAGGCCTTAAAATAAGTAGGAAAAGTTCAGAATGCCTCTAGAAAATTTAAAAGAACTCTGCTGAAAATTGTGACTCAGGGATCGCGGCTTAGTTGATGGACCGTAGTCCTGAACGATAAACCTTCAATTGAGTCATGGTCCTATCCATAGGTCTTTGGCATTCTCTGATCTGAGGGAACCACAACTCTATAAGATGGACCATTGTTCGGAATGATGGTTCGTCATGTGCCTTGTGGTTCCTGGGACTTGGATTGAGGGTCGTCTAAGGTTCTGGTTCAACGAGTCCACAGGAAGGACTGTGGTCCTGAATGGAAGTTCATCGTGGTTGCTGAGCCCTGGACTGATTCTCTGATGAGGGAAACCACGAGTGACAAGATGGATCGTAGTTCTAAACTACGGTCCGTGATCCCATCTGTGGTTCTGAGTAAGGGAATTGGTACTTCTCTGATCTTTGGATCCATAAATCAAATGACGGTATGTAGTCCTGGACTACGGTCTATGATCTTAACCATGGTTTCTGGAAACTTGAATTTTTCTAAGATTTTCCTACTGAGTACAGTCTAGTAGCTGGTTCAGATTCTAGGGTGTTATAACACTAGTCTCAGATGATTTCTGAGCGTGGTATGGTCTAGGAAAATTCAGAAAAGGATTGGGTAAATGTCTAAGGTTGAGCTTGTTTTTCAATTTGCTAAGGCTTTAAGGAGTCTGTAGGATATTTCGGAAGTAAATTCGGGTGAGTAAAACTTTTGATATAAAAGTTGATGAGAAAGGGTTGGTTTGGAACATCAAGATTTAAAATGTGTTGTAAAATAGGCAAATATAAGAGATTTCTCGAGTTTCTATTCCGTGTCAACCGCTATAGTGATTGATACACCACTACGATAATGACCGCTATAGCAGAGAAATTTTTGCTATAGTGAAGGTCAACGCAGTCAGCACCGCCATAGCGAGTGAGTTCCGCTATAGTGGCATCGCTATAGAAGAGTGGGGATCACTATAGCGGAGTAATTCGATGTAAATGCAAAAACTTCCCCAAAAATGTTCAAAATTGTTCAAGAACATTTTGGGGAAGGGCAGAGGTGATTTGGGCGACTTCAACTTGTTTTTTCCACGAAAGTTCATCATAAAGGTAAGGAGTTTACTCCCCTACTTTAGTACTTTGATTTTCAGTCCTTAGAATCGATAGTTAAGGGCTTGGGGAAAGGTTTGGCTTGACCTAAGAAGGTAGAATTCGGTGTAATAGGGATTCTAGGGTGTATAAATTCTTGGGTCTTTTTTATTATTGTTCATTCATGATTTATTCACCATAATTCGCTAGATGTAACCATAAAAATGGTGGTTTTAGGTGAATTAATGGTGGGAAAGCCTTGAGATGGATGGAATGATCATAGTTTGGCCTAGGAATTAGAATTTGGGTGTAATCCATGGATTATTCAGGCCACAATAATTGATTTAAGTTATGTGTAATTATTTTTAAACCAAGGGCAAGCGAAAGCTTCAGGAAACGAGAATACTCTGGTCCAGTAGAGCTTTCAGGCTAATTCGAGGTAGGTGATGGTTGTTTGTTTCTTATTTGCGATATATGTACACTGTAACTGTTGCTTAGTATTGTTTGCACATTACATGGTTTAGGGAATTAAATGATGAATGTCTAGGATATCGAATTGTCAATCATGTGAAATGAACTTGTCTTGTTACTTATTGATTTACAAGTGTGGCTGTGTTCATTATTGTTGATTATTGTGGATTGTGTATGACATTTGGTTGGCTCGAGTACCATGCCTGGTACAAAATATGTATATCGATTGGCTCGGGTATCACACTTGGTCTGAAATACATATATCAGTTGTCTCGGGTACCACGCCTGATACGAGATATATATATCAGTTGACTCGGGTACCACACCTGGTACATGTTGATTTTACATATTAATTGTGTTCTGTTTGATGGTTCTATGAGTAGACCGGGTTGTTTCTTGAAATATGATTGTTGCATATTGGCCCATGAGTGGCTGGTTGTTGTATTTAAATGTGGGGTTGGTCCTTGTGTAGACTGAAATTGCATGTTAAATACTGTATGGGTAGTCCTAAGGATTCTTGATTGGTCTGGTTACTTGACAAGGGTTGGTTTGTTTATGTACTTCGTTGTTGTAGGTGATAGTTGTTTGTTTTCCATTTGCAATATGTGTACATTGTAATTGTTGCTTAGTATTGTGTGCATATTACATGGTTTAGGGAATTAAATGATGAATGTCTAGGATATCTGATTGGCAATCAAGTGAAATAAACTTGTCTCATTACTTGTTGGTTTACAAGTGTGGTTGTGTTCATTATTGTTAATTGTTGTAGATTATGTGTGACATTCAATTGGCTCGGATACCACACTTGGTATGAAATATATATATCGGTTGGCTGGGGTACCACACCTGGTATAAAATATATATATCGGTTGGCTGGGGTACCACACCTGGTATGGGATACGTATATTGGTTGGATCAGGTACTCCACTTGGTACGGGATACATATATCGGTTGGCTCAGATACCACGCTTGGTACAGGTTGATTTTACATGTTGATTGTGTTCTATTTGATGGTTCCATAAGTGGAACGGGTTATTTCTTGAAATGTAATTATTACATATTAGCCCATGAGTGGCTGGTGGGTTGTATTTAAATGCGGAGTTGGTCCTTGTGTAGACTAGAATTGCATGTTAAACATTATAGGTGTTGTCCTAGGGATCCTTGATTGGTCCGGGTTACTTGAAAAGTGTTGTTTTTTTTGCATACTTTGTTGTTGTTTGTGGTAGTAGTTGGACATGTTTCATATAGTTGGTCAGTTAGG
Source organism: Jaltomata sinuosa (assembly GCA_003996215.1). NCBI lineage: Eukaryota > Viridiplantae > Streptophyta > Magnoliopsida > Solanales > Solanaceae > Jaltomata > Jaltomata sinuosa. The sequence goes on along the minus strand of QJPP01001204.1, from coordinate 236,220 downwards.
GGGGGACTGAGAGTTTGGGTCATAATTGTTGATTGGTTATTCATGTTTGTCTTACTTTACTGAGATTGAGTTAATTGTTCATGTTTTATTTATTGGAGCTAGCCGATGATCCTACTAGTACACTGTGGTTTTGTGTACTGATACTTCACTTGCTTTCTTTTTGTGAGTACATGACATATTTTGGTGGCTGCTACGTGACCTCAGTTGTAGTTTTGACATTTACAGAATCCAAGGGTGAGCTGTTTCTTCTGGGATACCATGGTTTCTTCTAGTTTACTTCTAGCCCATTGTTTTAGACTCAGACTTCTTTGTTTTTGGGATTGCATCCCCGCACTCTAGATATTAGTAGATGCTTTGGTACACGATTTTCAGATTCTAGGGGTATTGTTCTGCAGGATCTTTATTGTTAGTTATTTTAGTTGTGAATGCTAGTTTTATTTAATCCAATTAGTTTTGAGCAGCTAGTTTCGCTAAATGTTGGTCAATTTATTGGGTTCAACTATCCGAGGGTTTGGGTGGGTGCCACTCATGGAGGTTTAGGTCTTGATAAAGATGGTAGTAGAGCCCTAGGTTCGTTGATCTCATCGTACCAAAATGGGTGTAGTAGAGTCTTGCGGAATGGTACAGAGAGGTCTGTACTTTTCTTTGAGAGGCTATAGGATTTTAGGAAACTATCTCTTCTTTCTTCCTTCGTGCTATAACTTGATTCCAATTGGTATCTGGCGATACAAATTCCTATCTAACTTCTTTCACTCTTTTGTTCGCAGATGGTTGACACCAGGAGTAATGGAGCAAGGGCGGCGGTTCCAACTATAGAACTGATAGCCAGAGGGCGAGAAAGGGACAGGGGCAGAGGAAGAGCAACACCCACTAGAGGTGGAGCTCAGGCAGCGGTTGAGACAAGTGCAGTGACCCCTCCCCTACCTCAGGATCCTATTGAGAAGGAGGTTGAGGTTGTGCTTGAGGAGGGCGCGGAGCAGGAGGGCATGGCACCGGTTGGAGATGCAGGCCTTCCCCCTATGTCTTCTGAGGTAGTTTAGCTGGTGTTGGACTTTCGGAGCGGGCTGACAGGTACTGGAGCCACCCCTACTGGTACAATAGATCAGGTTTTGGGAGCTCATACAAATTTTGCAGCATCCCCCAGGATGGATACGACATTAGGTACTGATGCTTTTTTTCGTTTGATGCTAGGCCCTGTTATGACCAGGACCAAGCACGAGCTACTGACCAAGTTCTTAAAATTGAAACCTCCTATATTTCATGGTACAGAGAAGGAGGATGCCTTTGAGTTTATTCTGGACTGCTATGAGAGGCTACATAAGTTGGGCATTGTGCAACAACATGGGGTAGAATTTGTTACCTTTCAGCTATAAGGCGATGCTAAGCAGTGGTAGAGGGCTCATGTAGAGTGTTGATCTTCAGTTTTGCCTCCGATGACTTAGGCTCAATTCCATGCCTTATTTTTGGAGAAATATGTGCCTTGCAGTCTAAGAGATCGCAAGAAGGATGAGTTTCTGGCCCTTGAGCATGGCAATATGTCTGTTTCAGCTTATGAAGCTAAGTTTCATACCTTGTCATGTTATGCTACCCAACTTCTGGGTACTGTGGAGGAGCAAATTTATCTGTATGTTAAGGATCTGAATACTGAGTTACAGGTTTTGTCTGTTCATATGACCTCGACAGAGAAGAGCTTTAATGAGGTGATTGACTATGTGAAGAAACTGGAGGGGGTCAGACAGGTTGAGAAGGCTAAGGTGTTAACTAAAAAGTCCCAGAATGAGGGTAATTTTAGTGGTTCTTACTCCAAAGGTCCCACTCAGCAGGTCTATTTGGCTCGTCCTATTTAGTCAGCCCTACCAGCTTCTGCAGGTGGTCGTTCAAGAGCCAGTCAACAGTTTTCAGCTCCTAGAAGCCAGAGGGATTCTTACACTTCTATTAGCAGGACTTCTCCTGACCGTGGATGTTTCCATTGTGGTCATCTGGGTCACTTCAAGAGGGAATGCCCTCACAGGAAGATAAGAAATCAAGCTCAGCAGCAGACTAAGGTTGTGGTTTCGGTAGGTGAAGGTGGCAATAGCAGGGGTCGTCCACAGGGTGGTAGAGGTAATTTTTAGGGAGGCTGTGGGAACAAAGGGAATGGTAGTGCAGGCAGGGGAGTAGCACGACCATCCAGAAAGGTTGCCCGGGTTAATGATAGAGCCCATTGTTATGCCTTCCTAAGAATATCTAAGGACGAGGCATCAGATGCTGTGATAACAAGTACAATTCTAGTTTGTGACCGAATGACTTTTGTATTATTTGATCCAGGTTCCACATATTCATATGTATCAGTAAAATTTGCTTTGGGTATGGATTTGGGTTGTGATGTCCTTGATTCCCCTATTCATATTTCTACCCTGGTTGGGGAGTCTGTGGTAGTAACCCATATGTATCGTACTTATTTTGTAGTGTTTGTGGGGTTTCAGACTTTGGTAAATTTGGTTATTCTGGGCATGCTGGATTTTATGTTATTTTGGGTATGACTTGACTGTCTCCATATCATGTTGTGTTAAACTATAATTCTAAGACAATAACTCTAGAGATTCTGGGTAAGGATAGACTAGAGTGGGAAAGTGTGTACATGCCTAAGTCGATGAAGATTATATCATTTGTTCGGGCTAGGAAGCTAGAAGGGAAAGGTTGCTTAGCCATCTTGGCTCATTTTTGAGATGTTAGTATGAAGTCCCCTTCGATTGAGTTAGTTCTGGTGGTTTCTGAATTTCATGAGGTGTTTCTGGTGGATTTTCCTGGCATTCCTTCAGGGAGGGACATTGATTTCTACATAGATTTGGATCTGGGAACTAGCCCAATCTCTATTCCTCCTTATCATATGGCTTCGACAGAGTTCAGGACACTTAAAACTTAGCTTCAGGAACTTTTAGATAAGGGGTTTATTCATCCCAGTGCTTCACTATGGGGTGCTCCAGTATTGTTTGTGAAGAAGAATGATGATAGTATGAGGGTGTGTATAGACTACAGGCAACTGAACAAGGTCACCATCCAAAATAAGTATCCCTTACCCTGCATAAATGACCTTTTTGATCAGTTGCAGGGTACTTTGGTATTTTCAAAAATTGACTTGAGGTTAGGGTACCATCAGCTAAAGATTAGGTTTAAGGATATACCTAAGACAACATTTCATACTCGGTATGGGCACTATCAGCTCCTGGTAATAACATTTGGGTTGACCACTGCACCGACGACTTTCATGAGTTTGATAAATGGTGTCTTCAAGTCATTTATGGATTTGTTCGTGATTGTATTTATAAATGACATTCTGATTTACTCCAAGAGTAAGGAGGAGTATACAGAGCATCTTCACATTGTTCTGGGGATATTGAGGCACCATAAATTGTATGCCAAGTTTTCAAAGTGTGAATTTTGGTTGTCTTTGGTTGCTTTCTTAGGGCATGTGGTTTCAGAAAAGGGGGTGATGGTAGATCCCTAAGAGATTGAGGTAGTTAAGAGTTGGGTCCGGCCTATCACTGTGACTGAGGTTAGGAGTTTTGTGGGGCTTGCAGGCTATTATCACAGGTTTGTTAAGAACTTTGCTTCCATTGCTACTCACTTGACAAGGTTGACTCAAAAGAAGGTACCTTTTGTTTGGTCTGACAAGTGTGAGGAGAGCTTCCAAAAGCTCAAAACACTTCTGACTATAACTCTCATCCTATCATTGCTGGTTGAAGGTAAGGCTTTCATTTTGTTTTGTCATGCTTCACATTCGAGTTTGGGTGTTGTATTGATGCAGGACATGAATGTTATAGCATATGCTTCAAGGCAATTCAAGCCCCATGAGAAGAATTACCCAACCCACGATTTAGAGTTGGCAGCGGTGGTCTTTGCACTCAAGATCTGGAGAGACTACCTATATGGTGTCAAGTGTGAAGTGTTTACAGACCATCGCAGCCTGCAACATGTGTTCATACAGAAAGATTTGAATTTGAGACAGAGAAGGTGGATGAAACTGTTGAAGAATTATGATGTGACCATCTAATATCATCCAGGTAAGGCTAATGTGGTAGCAGATACATTAAGCCAGAAAGCGGTTAGCATGAGCAATTAGGCTTATTTGGGGGTATCCAAATGACCCTTGGCTAGGGATATTCAGGCTCTAAAATCCAAGTTCATGCAGTTGGACATTTCATAACAGGGTGCGGTGTTGGCCAGTATTAAGGTTAGACCCACATTTCTGGAGGAAATCAAAGCCAAACAATTTCAGGATGCACAATTAAACAAGCTTCGGAATAAGGTGGTGTCCGAGAGGCCCGAGATACCACACTGGATATTGCTGGGTTGTTAAGCTTTGGAGGTCAGATTTGTGTCCCTCGGGTTGATGACTTAATACAAAATGTATTATTAGAAGCTCATAGTTTATGATATTCAATTTATCCGAGCGTAACCAAAATGTAACGGGACTTAAGGTGACTTTATTGGTGGCCTAGGATGAAGAGGGACATAACTAAATATGTGTCTAAGTATCAAAACTATCAGCAGGTTAAGTATGAGCACAAGAGGCCTGCAAGATTGCTTCAAAGGATGCTCATTCCCGAGTGGAAGTGTAAAAGGATAGCCATGGATTTCATGGTGGGTCTTCCTAAGAACTTGGGGAAATATGACTCCATTTGGGTCATCGTGGACAGGATGACCAAGTTAGCTCATTTCATTTTGGTCAGGGTGGATTACAACTCCTAGCAGTTGGCCAAGATTTATGTTAAGGAAATTGTGAGATTGCATGGGGTGCCACTCTCCATCATTTTAGACAGAGGTACGCAGTTTACTTCTAAGTTCTGGGGAAAGTTGCACGAAGAGTTAGGCAACCAACTCACTTTCAGCACAACTTTCCATCCTTAGACAGATGTTTAGTCAGAGAGGATGATTCAGGTGTTGGAGGACATGCTGAGAGCATATGTAATTGATTTTTGGGGCCATTGGGATCAGTTCTTGCCGTTGTGTGAATTGTCATACAATAACAACTATCACTCCAGTATCTACATGGCACCATTGAAGGCAGTTTATGAGAGGGATATAGATCACTCATAGGGTGGTTTGAGGCAGGCAATGTGAAACCGTTAGGCGTTGACTTGGTGCAGGAAGCTCAGAAAATAGTAAGGGGTATTCAAACCAAGTTGCTAGCAGCACAAAGCAGGCAGAAAGAGTATGCAGATCACAAGGTAAGAGACATGGCATTTCAAGTTGGTGAATAAATTTTGTTGAAGGTGTCACCAATGAAAGGGGTAATGCAATTTGGCAAGAGGGGCAAGCTTAGCCCTCAGTCAATCAGTCCATTTGAGGTTCTTGAGATTATAGGGTCAGTGGCTTACAGGTTAGCACTACCGCCCAGTTTGTCCGTAGTCCATCCAGACTTCCATGTATCTATGCTGAAGTGATACCATTGGGATGGGGAGTATATTATTAAGTTGGATTCAGTCTTGTTAGATAAGGACCTTCAGTACGAAGAAGAGCCGGTTGTAATTCTTGATTGGGATATTCAAAAATTAAGGACAAAGGAAATCAGATTGGTAAAGGTTCAGTGGAAGCATCATCTGACTGAGGAAGCCACTTGAGAAACAGAGAAGGATATGCAGGACAAGTACCCTCACTTGTTTGAGGATTCAGGTACTACCTTTTTCTCTCTTCTAGCTCATCTTTTTTGGGTTTGATCATTCGGGGATGAATGATAGTAAGTTGGTATATGTTATAATGACCTATTCTGTCATTATAGGTAATCTCTTCATGCGAAGAAATAGGATAGAAAACTTCTGAGTTTGGGAGTTGAAATTTTGGGGCTAGGCTAGTCTCAGATGATTTCTGAGCGAGGTATAGTCTAGGGGTAATACGGAAAATGATTGGGTAAAATATCTAAGATTGCGCTAGTTTTTCCATTAGCTAAGGCATTAAGGAGTACATGAAACTTTCCGAAAGTAAATTCAGGCGAGTAGAACTCCCGATATTAAAGTTGATAGGAAAGGGTTAGTTCAGAACATCAAGATTTGAAGTGTGTTGTAAAATGGGAAAATCTGAAAGATTTTTCTAGTTTGTGTTCCGTGTCAACCACTGTGTAGAGGCTAACACATCACTACAATGATGACCGCTATAGAAGAGAAATTCCCGCTATAGTGAAAGTCAAGGCGGTCAGCACCGCCATAGCGGGTGGGTTCCGCTACGGCGGCGGCGCTATAGCAGAGTGGGGATCCCTATAGCGGAGTAAGTCACTGTAAATGTAGAAACTTCCCTAAAACATTCAAAATTGTTCAAAAATATTTTGGGGAAGGGCAGAGGCAATTTGGGCGACTTCAACTCATTTTTCCACCAAAGTTCATCATAAAGATAAGAATTTTACTTCCCTACTTTAGCACTTTGATTTTTGGACCTTAGAATCGATAGTTACGGGCTTGGGGAAAGGTTTGGCTTGACCTAAGAAGGTAGAATCCTGTGTAATAGGGATTCTAGGGCATAGAAATTCTTGAGTCTTATTTATTATTGTTCATTTATGATTTATTCACCATAATTCACTAAATGTAACAATAAAAATGGTAGTTTTAGGTGAATTAATAGTGGGAAAACCCTGGGATGGGTGGAATAATCATGGTTTGGCCTGGGGATTAGAATTTGGGTGTATTCTGGGGATTATTCAGGCCGCATTAATTGATTTTAGTTATGTGCAGTTGTTTTTAGACCAAGAACAAGCCAAAGCTTCAGGAAACGGGAAGACTCTGGTCCAGTAGAGCTTTCAGGCTAATTCGAGGTAGGTGATAGTTGTTTGTTTCCCATTTGCAATATGTGTACATTGTAACTGTTACTTAGTATTGTCTACATATTACATGATTTAAGGAATAAAATAATGAATGCCTAGGATATCCGATTGTCAATCATGTGAAATGAACTTTTCTTATTACTTGTTGATTTACAAGTGTGGTTGTGTTCATTATTGTTGATTATTGTGGATTATGTGTGATATTCGATTAGCTCGGGTATCACACCTGGTATGAAATACATATATGGGTTGGCTCAGGTACCACACCTGGTACGTGATACATATATCGATTATCTCGGGTACTACGCCTGGTATGGGATACATATATCGATTGGCTCGGGTACCACGCCTAGTACAGGTTAATTTTACATATTGATTGTGTTCTGTTTGATGGTTCCATGAGTGGACCGGGTTGTTTCTTGAATTTGATTATTGCATATTGATCCATGAGTGACCGGGTGGTTGTATTTAAATGCGGGTCCATGTGTAGACCAAAATTGCATGTTAAACATTGCAGGTGTTATCCTAGGGATCCTTGGTGTAACACCCCGTACACGTACCCAGTTATCTAAGTTAAAAACATCAAAAAAAATCCAAGTTTCAGGGACCATGAGTCAAGTCCACGAGTCGTGGAAGGTTCCACGAGTCAAGTCCACGAGTCGTGGAAGGTTCCACGAGTCGTGGAAGGGACTCGTGATCCTAGCCCTACAGATTAGCTTCAGTACTGACTTCCATGAGTCACTTCCACGACTCGTGGAACTTTCTACGAGTCGTGTTGTTGACTCGTGGAACTCCATCAGAGGCCAAACATTTTCCTGACTTCCATGACTCGACCCTACGGCTCGTGGAAGCTTCCATAAGTCATCCTGTTGACTCATGGAAAGTCTTCTGCAGACTGACGTCTTAGCCTGAGTTCCACGACTGGATCCCATGACTCGTGGAAGTTTTCACGAGTCGTCCTGTTGAACCGTAGAATGCCTTCTGCAGGTTGATTTTCAGGCAGCTTCCACGACTAGCAGTCCACGAGTCGTGGAAAAGTGTACGAGTCATAGACTCCACTCATGGACATTGAAGTTGACCAAAATTCCAGCTTCTTTTTAATTAAAACCCAGGGTCATTTTGGTCATTTCCCACCCTATTATGTATTAAGGGAAGTCGTTTTGACTACTTTTAGAAGGGTTTTCACCCATATTATCCTAAGTCTATCTTAAGCTCCTCATTCTTCACTCAGAAAGGAAATCCTCCTTCAAGCTCAAGTCTCCAAGCTCCAAGTCAAGTCTCCTAATTCTTTTCCAATTAAGTGGGTAATCTTCCACCAAGGTATGTGGGCTTTTAACAATGGGTTCCTTTCACCCTTGTGCCCAAAATCCCCAAGTCTTAATTTGAATTATGAAGTTATGAATTAGGGTTTTGATCTAAAATTGGGGAAAGTTTATGAAATTAGTTTCTATGTTTAAATTTATGGGTTTCTATTGATTACCCATGATTTAATTATGATTCTCTTGTTGATTTCAAAAGCCCAAGCATGAAACTTGATTTCTAGCATAAACCCATGAATTTGCATGTTCTCAAGAGAATGTAGGCACGATTAGATATCATGGTCATTATGTAATTATGAAGTTGCATGCCTAGTTCTTATGATTCTATGAAAATATATGTTTTATGAAAATTGAACTAGAGCTATGCAAAATTTTACAAGTCATGAAGTATGCAAGTTCTTCCATGATATGAAATATGATGCAAGGCACTGAACTCCATGTAGCTCAACATGGTTTAATATCGGTTAAGAGAAACTCCCACGTATTATTTTCAATCTATGAAATTATATGAATCTAAGTTATGAAAATTAAGCCTTGTTTCATGTATTTTTGCTTTATACCTTGATTTTGGTTTATGGTCTTTCTTTATGAAATCAGATCATTTTAAAACATGTTTTCCTTACTTATGCATCGCTCACATACTTAGTACATTCCATAGTACTAACACATATTGCGATGCATCCTTTTATGATGCAGACTCAGGTACTCCTACTCAGATCCATGGCTAGAGATCCGGCAACTCCTACCTAGCTATTGGTGAGTCCTCATAGTCCGAGGGCTAGGCTCCACCTCAATTTATTGTCTTCTTTATTTTCAGATGTTCGAGTTAGTTGGGGGGTGTTGTCCCAACAACTCTCTATGATAGTATTAGAGGCTTTTCAGACATAGACCTTATGAGATGATTTCTAAGTTGTATTTTCTATTCTACTATACATTTATGATATGTCTTCCGATTTTGGATTTATGTTGATGCTTTCGCTATGTCTTATTTATTTGTTATGCTTGAGAATGCTATGACCAAGGGTTAGCTTGGGATCCTTGTGGTCCCGAGTCCCGTGTTACGTCTAGGGGGTAACCTCGGGGAGTGACACTTGGTTGGTCTGGGTTACTTAAAAAGGGTTGGTTTGTTTGCATACTTTGTTGTTGTAGGTGATGGTTGTTTGTTTCCCATTTGTTGTCATGCCCCGAGGTTACCCCATAGACGTAACATGGGACTTGGGACCATAAGTGCCCCAAGCTAACCCTTGGTCATAGCATTCTCAAGCATAACAAAAGATAAGCGGAAGCATAATAGATAAATCCGGAATCACATAAATGGATAATCAAGTCAAATAGGAATACAAAATCCAGAAAGAGACTCAAAAGTTGTCTATGTTTGAAAAGCCTCTACTCATGACATAAAGAGTTGCTAGGACAATACCCTAGCTAACTCAAAGTGCGAAAAATAAAATAGCTAACACTGACTAAGAACATAACTAGTCCTCGACCTAAAAGGACTCACCAACAGCTGACAGAGAGTGGCCTTGGAGCTCTATCCACGGGTCTGAAAAGGGGCACCTGAATCTACATTATCAAAGGTACAGTGCAAGATATGCATCAATATTATGGAATGTACTGAGTATATGAGTTATGCATGAACATGACCAAACATGCTAAGTATGCTTCAACGATTGAAATCATGCTTTATAGGTAAAACTGGATGCAAATGACTCTTTGAACTTCCACAAGCTGAAAACATGATCATAAACAAAGAGTCTGAAATCTGAATAAGAGTCAAATACATTTTACAACATAAACTATTTCTGAGGGAGGTTCTCTAACCGACATAGACCATGTGAGCTACATGAAATTCGATGTATACGCCCCATCGAGAGAACCCAATATACCTTGCCAGGGTATAAAGGCATGATTGTGGCGTGATCACTAAATCTGATACCCTACAGATGGGACTTATAAACCTATGGGGCACGTAGTTCTGGGACTAAAGGTACTCTCACCCTGTCCAACTCAGTGCTAAATACTACTCCCAAAAATATACATATAGCTCATATAATACTGGGGCATATCTGATGCCAAAACTAATCATAACTGAAGACATATCTGATGTCAAGAATGTTTGAAAAGCAATAAGACATATCTGATGCCATGCAATTCAAATTCATACTTTTAAAGACTTAGCATAACTATAATTCAAATCATGCTTTACCTTTCTAATTTCATACTTGAAGAATTAAGTATGCGATTTCATAAACACAAGAAAGGTCATGATATCTAATCATCGCAAATTTCTCTTGAAAACATGCAATTCAATGGGATCATGCTATAAAGCAACTTTAATGCTTGGGCTTTTAAAACCAATGGGAGAATCATGATCAAATCACAATTAAGAAATAAGAAGCCATGAACTTAAGCATAGAAACTGATTTCGTAAGTTTTCCCCAATTTAAATCAAAACCCTAATTTCACAAGCTCATAAATCACTTTGAGAATTGGGGGTTTTGGGCATAAGGGTGAAAGGAACCCATTGTTGAATACCTACATACCTTGATTGAAGCTAACCCACTTGCATTGAAAAGACTTAGGAGACTTGAACTTGGAGCTTGAGACTTGGAGCTTAGAGAAGAACTTTTCCTTTTTGGGAGAAGAATGAAGTAATGAGAAGGAACTTAGGCTAATGAGGGTGAAAATCCTTCTTGAAATAGCCAAAACAACATCATTTAATAGTTAAAAGGGTGGGTAATGACTAAAATAACTCTGGGATTTAATTAAGAAAAAACTAAAAATGGGTCAGCTTCAGGAATCACGGGTCAGTTCTACGGGTCGTCGTTTGAATCATGACCCGTGGTTCCATTTGTGGTTCCTGACAGGAACTTCAGGCTGCAGAAACACTTCTACGGGTAAACACGATGTACCCGTAGAATGAACGACGGATATTCATTTGGAGTCGTGGTTCCTGGGGACCTAGCTGGTCCTTGGTCAAACCATGAGTCGGGACTACGGTTTGTCATTTGGACGATGAGTCGTAGAATTGAGTCATCATTTCAGAGGGACTTGCCAACCCTCTGATCTGAGTTCCACGAGTGGACAGGATGGACCCATGGTTTGAACCACGGTCCATAGAACTAACTTGTGGTTCCAGACCAGAGGCCAAATCAATCAGAAGGGAATCACGGTTCCATTCCCTGACCCATGATTTGAACCACGATCTGTGGTTTGGACCCGTCATTCCTGAAATATGAATTTTTTTCTATGATTTTAACCTGGATAGCTGGTTTGATTTCTGAGGTGTTACAATATCTCCCCCTTGGGATCATTCGTCCTCGAATGAAGATTAAACAAGGGAAAACTGAAGAGAAAATAGCCCAACCAGCAACAGAACATGGAAACCAAAGAGTAAACATGAAAACCGAACTCCACAACTTGAAAACATGATAAACTAACTTTGTAAAACATGGTTGCATGCTAGGATCATGAGAGAAACTGGTGGAATAGGATCGGAGGAACATACTAAGGATGAAACTATTACCTCAAGATGGAACAAAATCGGTAGGAAAGATATGAGGGTACTTGGCTTTCATGGCTGATTCCGCTTCCCAAGTAGCTCCTTCAACAAGCTGATTTCTCCAAAGAACTTTTACCAAAGCGACTTCTTTGTTCTTCAACCTCCGAATCTGACGATCAAGGATTTCTATGGGGACCTCATGATAGTTAAGATTAGCCTTCACACCTACATCCTCCAAAGGAACAATCAAGGTCGGATCACCAACACACTTCTTCAATAAGGAAACATGGAAAACTAGATGAACCAGCTTCCAAATCCGATGGCAAATCCAACTCATAAGCAACCTTATCAACCTTCCTCAGAATTTGATAAGGACCTACAAAACGGGGACTAAGCTTTCCTTTCTTCCCGAATCTCATCAGACCCTTCATGGGTGACACCTTTAGAAAAGCCCAATCATCAACTTCAAATTCTAATTCCCTTCTTCTCATATCCGAGTATAATTTCTGTCGACTCTGAGTGGTCTTCAACCTCTCCCTAATAAGCTGGACCTTCTCCATGGTCTCGTGCACCGAATCTAGGCCAATCAAAGCTGCCTCACCTACCTCAAACCAACCAATAGGAGATCTACATCTCCGACCATAAAGTGCCTCATAAGGAGCCATCTCTAGAGTGAAAGCTGTTATTGTAGGCAAACTCGATAAGAGGTAAGTGATCATCCCAATTACCTGTGAAATCAATCACACAAACTCTCAACATATCCTCCAAAGTATGAATAGTACGCTCTGCCTGGCCATCTGTCTGAGGGTGAAAAGTTGTGCTAAGCTTCACCTGAGTACCAAGACCTCTCTAAAACGATCTCCAAAATTGAGAAGTAAACTGAGTACCCCTATATGAAATGATGGATAAAGGAACACCATGCAATCGAACTATCTCCTAATGTAGATTCTGGCATAGTCGTCTGCTGAATCTGTAGTCTTAACAGCCAAGAAATGGGATGATTTAGTCATCTGGTAAACAATTACCCAAATCGAATCATGTTGCCTTCGAGTACGAGGCAAACCTGTAATGAAGTCCATATTGATCGCTTCCCACTTCCAAGTGGGAAGGTCAATATCCTAAATCATGCCACCCGATCGTTGGTGCTCTACTTTGACTTGCTGACAGTTGGGACACTTGGCCACAAAACTGACTATGTCCCTCTTCATACCATTCCACCAAAAGACTTCCCGTAGATCACGGTACATCTTGGTGTCATCGGGGTGGATGGAATATATGGAACTATGAGCCTCAGTCAAAATCTGCTAGTGCAACCCATCTACATCTGGCACACATAGTCGACCCTGATAGCGAAGCACACTATCTCCTCCTTGGGAGAACACCTCAACTCTTTGTTGATGAACTGCACCCTTAAGCTGAAGTAAAATGGGATTACTATCTTGCTTTGTCTTCATTTCTACTACCAAGGATGATTCGGAACCATTCTGAACAATAACACCACCTTCTGTCGAGTCCATAAGGAGAACTCCCAACTGAGCTAGCCTATGAACCTCCTTAAACAGTTCCTTCTTCATTTCTTCGACTGAAGACACACTACCCATTGACAATCTACTAAGTGCATCCGCCACAACATTGGCCTTACCTGGATGGTAAAGAACACTCATGTCATAATCCTTAAGGAGCTCAAGCCATCTCCTTTGTCGCAAATTCAATTCCTTCTGAGTGAACACATACTGAAGACTCTTATAATCGGTGAATACATCCACATGCACACCATATAATTAATGTCTCCAAATCTTCAAAGCAAAGACCACGGCTGCAAACTCAAGATCATGATTAGGATAGTTCTTCTCATGAGTCTTAAGTTGTTTCGAAGCATAAGCAATCACCTTACCACACTGCATCAGAACACAACCCAAACCAATCCTAGAAACATCACAATACACAACAAAATCATCTAGGCCCTCGGGTAGAGCTAACACTGGAGCTGTAGTCAATCTAGTCTTCAACTTCTAAAAGTTCTTCTCACACAAGTCGGACCACTGAAATTTTACCTTCTTCTGAGTCAATCGGGTCAAAGGGGCAGCAATGGAAGAAAATCCTTCCACAAACCTCCTGTAGTAGCTAGCCAAACCAAAAAGCTTCTAATATCAGATGGGGAAGTGGGTCTAGGCCAGTTCTTTACCGCCTCAATCTTTTGAGAATCAACTCGAATACCATCTTTAGTCATAATATGACCCAGAAAAGCAATAGACTGCATACAGAACTCACACTTGCTAAACTTAGCAAATAACTGCCAGTCCTTGAGAGTTTGAAACACGACTCTCAAATGGTATGCATGCTCCTCCTCACTCCGAGAGTAGATGAGGATATCATCAATGAAAACAATCACAAACATATCCAAATACTGCTTGAACACACGGTTCATCAAATCCATAGAAGCTGCAGGAGCATTTGTTAGACTAAAAGACATCACAACAAATTCATAATGACCATACCGAGTCCTGAAGGCTATCTTTGGAATATCACACTCTCTAACATAAAGCTGATGATAATCGGATCTAAGGTCAATTTTGGAGAAGAAACTAGCACCCTGAAGCTGATCGAACAAGTCATCAATTCCTACGAATGGGATACTTGTTCTTGATTGTGACCTTGTTCAATTGGTGGTAATAAATACACATTCTAAGAGAGTCATCTTTCTTTTACACGAATGAAACTGGAGCACCCCATGGAGAAATGTTAGGCCTGATAAAACCTTTATCAAGAAGATCCTTCAACTCCTTAAGTTCACGGGAGCCATCCTATAGGGAGGAATAGAGATGGGATTCATATCTGGAAGAAGATCTATCCCAAAGTCAATCTCCCGCTCGGGAGGGACTCCGAGCAAATCCTCAGGAAACATTTCTGGAAACTCATTCACAATAGGAACAGACTGAAGGGATGGGGTTTTAGACTTCGTATCCATAACCCGCACTATGTGATAAACATACCTCTTTGAAATCATCTTCCTAACCTTAAGATAAGATATGAGATGACCTTTCGAGGAAGGGGGACTACCTTGCCATTCTAAAATGGGTTCATTTGGAAACTTGAAACTGACAACCCAATTACGACAATCAACAGAAGCATAACAAACATGTAGCCAATCCATACCAAGAATAACATCAAAATTTGTCATCTCCAACTCTACTAGATCCGCTGAAACTCTATGAAGGACTGAGATAGAGCAATTTCAGTAGATCTTTTTGGCTAAGACTGACTCACCAATAGGAGTGGAACTACAAAAGGGTTCTAAAAATAATTCAGGACATACTTCGAATTTGCATGCTATATAAGGGGTCACAAAAGATAAGGAGGCACCGGGGTCTAACAAAGCATACACATCAAAAGAGAAGACTTTTAACATACCAGTAACAACATATAGGGAACCCTCCTGATCCTGATAAGAGGACATAGAATAAAGGCAGTTCTGGAGCTGACCACCAGAACTAGAAGTTGTGCCCTACTGGGCTGGTCGACCTCCTGGGGCTGCTAGAGCAGACTGAGCCCTACCACTTCCCTTCCCCTTCTTAGCTAAAGGGAAATCTCTGATATGATGTCCAATCTGACCACAACCAAAACAACCCTCTCTACCAGCCAAACACTCACCGGGGTGATTCTTCCCACACTTGGAAAAAACGGGAAAAGAAGGCCCCTTCGCCCCACTACCCTGAGAATAAGAGCCTGCACCTCTACCAGACTAATCATGACGGGTCCTGGAGGCCTGATAAGGAGTACTGGTCGAAGAATGCACGGGTCCTGATGACCTCTTCTGAATGGAAGAACGATGTCCACTTCCGGACTTCTAATGGCCAAAACCTGAACCCTCGGATCTAGTCCTCTTATTATCCCTAGCCATCTCCCTAAGCTTGTATCCCTCGATCTGGTAAGCATGGGTCATGAGTCTGGAAATATTCATATCACTCAACAGCATAGCAGACCTACACTCTTTTTTCACCAAATCTGAAACCCCATAGATAAACTTACTCATTTGGTCATGCGGGTTCGCTACCATTGAAGGGGCATATCTAGACAAGTGAGTGAACTTTAAATAGTACTCCTAAACAGTCATAGACCCCTGTCTCAAGTTCACAAACTCCTCAGTCTTCATTTGTCTCAACTCTCGGGGAAAGAACCGGTCGAGGAAAGCCCTCTTGAAACACTCCCAAGTCATAGGGACCACGTCCTTAGCTCTAGCCTCCTTCCATTGGGTAAACCAGATATGAGCTACATCCTTGAGTTGGTAGGATGTGAGCTCCACACAATCAACACCAACCACTTGCATAACATCAAATATCTTCTTCACTTCATCAATAAAGTTAAGTGGGTCCTCACTCACTTTTAACCCCAAAATTTAGGTGGGTTCATTCGGACAAAATCACGAACCTGGGCCGCTAACCCACCTTGAGGGTGGACTGGGATAGGAGTTGGTTGATTTGCCTGGGCGGCCAAGTTCTGGGCTAGCAAATGAATGGCATTCCTAAACTCTTCATTCGTGACCTCGGGGGCCGAAACTGGAGGAGCGGCATTTGGAGCGGTTCGGTGAGGCATAGCATGTCGAGGCATGATCTGAAACATACAAGGTAAGGATTAGAGAAACATTAAAGTAAATCTCTATCGCACGATATGATCATGAAAGAAGTGAAGTTTTCTAAGACACCTCATAGCTTCCCTCTTATATGTGTGGCACACTTCACACACATAAGAGAGATTCTACTCGATGCGACTTTCAGACATCCTAGGACTCTTGAACCTGAGGATCTAATACCAAGTTTGTCACGCCCCAAGGTTAACCCCTAGACGTAACACGAGACTTGGGACCATAAGTTCCCCAAGCTAACCCTTGGTCATAGCATTCTCAAGCATAAAAAAAGATAAGTGGAAGCATAATAGATAAATTTGGAATCACATAAATGGATAATCAAGTCAAATAGGAATACAAAATCCAGAAAGAGACTCAAAAGCTGTCTATATCTGAAAAGCCTCTACTCATGACATAAAGAGTTGCTAGGACAAAACCCTAGCTATCTCGAAGTGCGAAAAATAAAATAGCTAACACTGACTAAGAACATAACTAGTCCTCGACCTAAGAGGACTCACCAACAGGTGACAGAGAGTGGCCTAGGAGCTCTAGCCACGGGTCTGAGAAGGGACACCTGAATCTGTATCATCAAAGGATGCAACACAAGATATTCGTCAGTACTATGAAATGTACCGAATATATGAGATATGCATGAACATGACAAAACATGCTAAGTATGCTTCAACAATTAAAATCATGCTATATAGGTAAAACTGGATGCAAATGACTCTATGAACTACCACAAGATGAAAACATGATAAAACTGGATGCAAATGACTCTATGAACTACCACAAGATGAAAACATGATCATCAACAAAGAGTCTGAAATCTGAATAAGAGTAAAATACATTTTAAAGCAAAAACTATTTCCGAGGGAGGTTCTCTAACCGACATAGACCATGTGAGCTACATGTATTCCAATGTATACGCTCCATCAAGAGGACCCAATATACCTTGCTAGGGTATAAAGGTATGACTGTGGCGTGATCACTAAATCTGATGCCCAACAGAGGGTACTTATAAACCTATGGAGGCACGTAGTTCTAGGACTAAGGGTACTCTCACCTTGTCCAACTCAGTGCTAAATACTACTCCCAAAAACATACATATAGCTCATATAATACTGGGGCATATATGATGCCAAAATTGATCATAACTGAAGACATATCTGATGTCAAGACTGTTTGAAAAGCAATAAGACATATCTGATGTCATGCAATTCGAATTCATACTTTTAGAGAATTAGCATAACTATAATTCAAATCATGCTTTACCTTTCTAATTTCATACTTGAAGAATTAAGCATGCGATTTTATAAACACAAGAAAGGTCATGATATCTAATCATGGAAAATTTCTCTTGAAAACATGCAATTTGATAGGATTATGCTATAAAGCAACTATAATTCTTGGTCTTTTAAAACCAATTGGAGAATCATGATCAAATCACAATTAAGAAATAAGAAGCCATGAACTTAAGCATAGAAATTAATTTCGTAAGTTTTCCCCAATTTAGATCAAAACCTAATTTCACAAGCTCATAAATCACTTTGGGAATTGGGGGTTTGGGGCATAAGGGTAAAAGAAACCCATTATTGAATACCCATATACCTTCATTGAAGCTAACTCACTTGAATTGAAAAGACTTAGGAGATTTGAACTTGGAGCTTTAGACTTAGAGCTTGGAGAAGAACTTTTCCTTTTTGGGAGAAGAAAGAAGTAATGAGAAGGAACATAGGCTAATGAGGGTGAAAACCCTTCTTAAAATAGCCAAAACGACATCATTTAGGAGTTAAAAGGGTGGGTAATGACTAAAATACCCCTGGGATTTAATTAAGAAAAATCTAGAAAATGGGTCGGCTTCAGGAATCACGGGTCGATTCTACGGGTCGTCGTTTGAATCACGACCCGTGGTTCCATTATTGGTTCCTGACAGGAACTTCAGGCTGCAGAAGCACTTCAACGGGTAAACAGGACAGACCCGTAGAATGAACGACGGATCGTCATTTGGAGTCGTGGTTCCTGGGGACCTAGCTGGTCCTTGGTCAAACCACGAGTGAGGACTACGGTTCGTCATTTGGACGACGAGTCATAGAATTGAGTTGTCATTTCAGTGTGACTTGCCAACCCTCTGATCTGAGTTCCACAAGTGGACAGGATGGATGTTTTATGGAAAAATGACTCGTATTGAAAATCATTTCGAAAATCTAAGTTGAAGTTTCAAAGCGTTTCCAATTTAAAAGAAGAGTCGTCACTTAGTTTTATAAAGGTAAAACCAAGAAAAAACTTATAAAATTTCTAAAGTTAAAAACAGATATAACCTTAAAAATCAGAGATTAGGGTAAGGGTTCAAATTAATATCCCGAGAAGGTTTTGAAAGCACTCGAAATATCCGCTAACTCGCGGTTATCCAGACTTGTTTGAAAATAACTTATTTGACTAACTTTTGAAAATGGATCTTGATTTGATTAATCTTGGAAAAGAACATAATGAATATAACTTGACAAGAAGAACGCATGAAGGAATTATCTAAGAGAAAACATGCTCGATTTTTACATTTTTAGAATATAGGAAACATTTTCTATGAAAAAATTTAATCATAGGCAAGAAACCAAATGAGAAAAGGTTCCTCTTTTTGGGGAGAAATTCAACTAAGTTAAATCAAAATGTTAGTGTCATACAACTTCACAAAAGAAAAATTTATACAAGATAACAAGTAAATGAGTAAAAGGGAAGAAATTGGGTTTAGGCAACTTAAGCCCAAACCCACCTAAATTGTCCAATATTGGACTTTTAAAATCTTGGGCTTTTAGCCCACCTTCTGCTCCACGCTATTGATGCATCTTTTGGGACCTTTCTGGCCTTTTTTTTTCTCGAACACCTGTATACTAGCTTCCTTTCTCTTGACTGGATTGAGGTTGACTCGAGACAAAATAAAGCAACGTTGATTCATAGTCTAACAAAGGGGAGGCTTTGAGATGATGAGTCCAATTGGACTCGTATACATACAGCAAAAGAGGGGAGAGAAGGGAATTAGCACCTTAGGGAGAGCGATAAATCTTAATAAGGAAAAGACATTATATATAATTATATCCGATAAAGAAACCAACATGAATACGTTGTTCTACTGATTATAAAGAAAAACAGATATGCACGGTTGTGGCAGAACATTATGAAAGAAATAAACTCATTGTCTCTAAATATATTCATATGGATGATTTATTGAGCAATACATAAGGGATAAACACCCATTTAAATCTCTAAGGCTATGATCTAAGAAAATAAAACAGTGATATATATCTAAGGAACATAATAAAAGGTCATCTACACATGTTCATATTCCCAAAATGTTTCACATTGGTAGACTCACAAACAAAGAACTTGTCTACTGTTGTATTCAGCTAAACAACATTAATTTACCAAGGATAGGTTATGATGACGAGAATTATATTATGAGGTGAAACAAAAAACGTTGAAAAGGATATAACCATTAACTTGGAATCAAAAAACAAAGGGAACAAAGGCATCCTACGAAAGGGCATCATGTTAGTCTGAACTCTAGGAGAAACTAAAGGTCAATCCCAAAGTCAGATTGCTCTTCTTGATTGCATCCTTGTTTGGTGTAGTGAACCAAGAAGGTTCTTAGAAAGTTAATCAAACAACACCATATAATCTATACACACGAGATGAAAACCAAGTAAAACAACAAATTAAATGAACCATTTGTCATTCAAATGGGAGCTCCTGACAGTGGATTGTTTTAGGGATGAAGCAGATTTAAAACAGACTTAAAACAAGCAGGAGAACACTGTCATGGTGCGAAATAGTAGTTACTTTCGCAAGTCATAACTTCTACTAGAAAGTCTCGATAAGGAAGAGGAAATCGCATAAAGGGAAAAACATGAATCGAACACATAATCACCAAGACAAATTTAAACTATCAAGTTTTTCATAACTTGTTCAAAGAAAAGAGATCAAACGTTTAACATGGTGGACAACTAAAATAGTGAAAAGTAGCGAGGCTTGAACACAAATTTGAACACACCACGTACCAACAAACGGAACTGTTGAATGAGGAAAGACAAAATCAGCCCCATTTATGCTTGATTAATCTCTACCATACTTATTTAAACATGTACACAATAGCAATAAGAATGAAGTAGAATCTTAGTATTTTATAGACATAAACACAGCTTACAAATGAATAAAACTCCAAAATTTATTCATCATTCCTTACTAAATTATCAAATATCTTTCAAACAAGACCAGCTAAAACCTACACGAAAACTCTAAGAACACAACTCTACCTTATATAAGAGAAGAAAAAGAGAAAAAATGAGATGTTTACCTTTCTTAGAGCAGCGAACGGGACTTTGAGCTTTGTCGGGAACTTCACCACCACTAGAGCTTTACAAAATTTCGCCGGAACTTCGACTATTGGTGTATTTTTCTTTCTGGAGTTTTGGTTTCGTGAGATTAGTGGAATACTAAACCAAAATCCCCAAGTTTTCACCCAAAAAAATCCAGCCACTCACCTCAATGAAAGAGGGGGTTTATATAGGAGATTTTTGGGTGAAATGGGGGGGGGGGAACAAATAGTTTTTTGGGAATTTAGATTGAAATTCCTCAGGTTGCTCTAGCAAGATTGAGCCACGTATGTACTGTAGTAGTACGAATTTGAGGAGATTTTGCCATGATTTTGGATAGAAACATTGAGAGGATCCAGTTGTCCACTTTTAGAACCTTCTTGGTTCTTGCTAGCTTAATTTTGACGAAGACGATGGGAAATTGGATGGCGTTTGGGAACGTTAAGGGGTTTGGGTGTTGTTTGTTGTTGTTG
This sequence comes from Jaltomata sinuosa, assembly GCA_003996215.1. Taxonomy (NCBI): domain Eukaryota; kingdom Viridiplantae; phylum Streptophyta; class Magnoliopsida; order Solanales; family Solanaceae; genus Jaltomata; species Jaltomata sinuosa. The sequence goes on along the minus strand of QJPP01001204.1, from coordinate 215,142 downwards.
CTATCGTTTGCTGCTATTAACGAGTAGCAGCATTAGGGTTTTGTTAGAGAGAAATGAAGATGATGAAGTACAGGGGTGTGTACGAGGCGCGTCTGTGGTGAGGTACGGTCTTTTCTGGGAAATAGATAGAGAGTGAGGAGCGTGAGGGGTTTTTTGGGAGAAAAATAGGAGCGTGTTTGTGAGTTGTGTGGGTATATGTTGCTGATGGGTATAAAAAGGGAAAATGGTCTTGGGTTTTGGGCTAACATGGAGTGAGTTGGGAGAAAAGAGGAATGGGCCAGCGGGTCAGGTATGGGAGTTATAAGGGTGGTTTAGAATATGGCCACATTTGCAAAATGTAGTCATTTAAGTTTAAGGAATAACCAAATCAAGAGTAATTAGATACAATTCGGCTAGGATTTAAATGATTGTACGGATTTAGGTTATAATAGAAATAAAGATGAATAAATTAAGAATAACCTTGAGCTTTAATAAATTAAAATAATTCAAAATAGTTATTGTATTTAACGTAGAATTATCTTTTTTAACAACTATGAAATTAATTTATTCAATTAATCTCTTGCTTGAATTAATTTAGAGGGAAAAATCAAACGCTTAATCTTTAAAAGGATTTTCTTATGAAATTATTCACAATAGCTCTTTAAGTAAACTTTATATAAATTTCACATAATCAAATGTGAAAGATATAAATTATTACTCAAAACCATAATAAATCTGACTTGGAAAATATTTCCTCCTTTTTTACAAAAATAATTATTTTAAAAATTATTTAAATATTTTAAAGGCTCAAGATTAATTCGTAATGTGGAGGGTAAAAATTGAGTGTCAACAACTTCCCCTCCCTTTGGGTAGGGCGAGTGTAATGAACCCTGGGAAACGAGAAGTGACGTTCCCAATTTTATCTGACCACATATTCATCTTCGGGAAGCGGTTGGTTTTAGTACGAATTTTGAAGAGTTATGGCCAAACTCTGGCATTGAGTTTCCTACATATCTCAGGCCACTTGTAGTTCAAGACGCTTGATTTTACGCACGATTTTTAAGGAATTCCAAACTATCCCAGTTTCAGAGTACGGAGAGACCAGAAAGCTGGAGAGTAAGAAGATTGGGGGGAGTTAGGAATGCAGCCGAGTTTTCAACATAGAGACCGCCTATATATCCCAAGACTTGAGAATCAGGTTGCTTATAGTTCGACTCAATCGGTGGAAAAGGTGATCTTTATGTTAAGACAACCTTTGGCTCGAGATGAATGACGAATAATTTGACCTATAGAAAAGAGGCTTGTAACCTCTTAACTATGAATGTGGTGCACTTCACATCCATAAGTAAGATTTTATCTGGACATAATTTCCAAAGCTCGAGGTGTATCATCACCCGAATTTGAAAAGAAGGAATATTGCTTCCAGCGCGAGTTCAGAAAATACCCTGGATGCAAAACTAAGACCCCAAAGATAGGAAATACCAACATGCCTTCTGATAGGAGTGTGGTTTGATGGTGGTGTAAGTCGTCCCTCAGCTCGCGTCCAAAGAGTTTAATCTCTCTTCGGACTATGTCCCAGTTTGCTGCTAAGAAAAAGTTGCACGTTGTGATGCGTCCTTTCTGGTGTAGTCCACACCTGTAGTTTTGCTTTGAGAATTTCATCCTTTTCGGATGCTCTCGACAATATTCTCAAAATGAAATTGTTAGAAATAACATAATCTTATTTGGAGTGATAGTTTCTTTTGTCATACCTCACCCTGGGATTATGTTCGAATCTCGTGTTGTGATGTCCTTTTGACGTGCTTTGTACATGTTGTTCTGGTTCGAGACTTTATCCTCTTGGATGCTCTCAGAAATATTTTAAAACAAATATGTTAGTGGTAAAGTGATTCAATGGAGAAAGATAGCTTTGTACCTTATTTTTCGCGTATGTTGCCTTTTGAAACGTATGTCGTCCTTTCCTATCTCTGTTTTAGGAAACAAAAATTTCTATGATGATTAAACATGATAGCCTTCTTGGCTATTGGATAGGATTATCTGGTGTGCATTCCCATTGTTGCGACTTAAACACTTTGTGCATTCCCGTTGATGCGGCTTAGAAGTGTTAGATTTGTGCATTCCCGTTGCTGTGACTTGAACACTTTATGCATTCTCGTTGTTGCGTCTTAGAAGTGTTAGATTATCCAATTCTATGGCGGTTTAATATGGTGATCTTTGAATATGATGACTTCCGTAGTCTTTGTGATGGTGACGGTCCTCTTGATCGTTTGCGGCATTTTTTTGAATGTGATAGCCTTCTTGGCTATTGGCAATAGTCTTTGAATATGCCTTCGGGATAAGTCTTGTGCATCATCTGCATCGACACGACTAATAGATATTCCCTAATGTCAGGCCTTGGGTGATCTAGCACATCATCCGACTTTGGATAGAGGCGGCTTACAGATGCCTTTAATTTGTCAACTTCAAGTAATCTTGCACATCATTTGACATTGGATAGAGGCGGCTTACAAATGTCCTTCGAATTGCCAGTTTTTTGGGTAATCCTGCATTTTTATCTGATCTTGGATGTAACGCGACTTACAGATTTCCCTTGAATCGCTAGCCTTTGGGTAGCCCTGCACAATATCAACGTGGATATGTCGTGGCTTATAAATAACCCTTGGACTATCAATTTTTGGTAGTCTTGCACTTGTATCCAATTTCGGATATTATTGCGACTTACGCATTACCCTTGAACTATCAATCTTCAGGTGATCTTGCATACTATGCCATTTCAGATATTGCTATGTCTTACAGATAACCCTTAGTCTGTCAAGTTTTCGGCAATCTTGCACACTATTCGATTTCAGATATCGCTGTGACTTACAGATGACCTTTGGCCTTCCAACTTTGGGAAATCTGGTTCGTCATCCGATTTGGATGGCGTCTTACAGACGTCCCTCAGACTATGTGCTTTCGACTTCGACGGCAAGCGATATTTGATTACCGAAGGTGACAAGGCCTTTGCCACACGATCGAATATAGTTGCATCTTCTGGCGATTGACGCGTTTGAATAAGAGTGCATAAATATCCTCAGCAATAGACTCCATCGTCCTATGCAATATCAGATATAAATACGTTGAATGACTGACTTGGCATAATAGAGGAGCAAATATACCCTCAATGTCAGACTCCTCCGTCTTACGCGATATCAGATATAAATAGGCTGAATGCCAGACTTGGCATAGTAAGAATAATATCCTCAACATCAGACTCTGTTGTCTTACGCGATATCGGATATAAATATGCTAGGCTTGGCATAATAACAAGGAAGCAAATACATCCTCAACGCCGGACTCCTCCGTCTTATGCGATATTGGATATAAATATGATGAATGCCAGATTAGGCATAATAAAAGAAGGAAATATATCCTCAACATCAGACTCCTCCGTCTCACGCGATATCGGGTATAAATATGTTGAATGCTAGACTTGGCATAATAAATAATAACAATATCCTCAACGTCAGACTCCGTCGTCTCACGCGATATCGGATATAAAAATTTTGAATGCCAGATTAGGCATAATAAATGAAGAAAATATACCCTCAACATCAGACTCCTCCGTCTCACGCGATATCGGGTATAAATATGCTGAATGTCAAATTTGGCATAATAAATAATAACAATATCCTCAATGTCAGACTCTGTCGTCTCATGCGATATCGGATAAAATATTGAATGCCAGATTAGACATAATAAATGAAGCAAATATACCCTCAACATCAGACTCCTCTGTCTCACGCGATATCAGGTATAAATATGCTGAATGCTAGATTTGGCATAATAAATAATAACAATATCCTCAATGTCAGACTCTGTCATCTCATGCGATATCGGATAAAATATTGAATGCCAGATTAGACATAATAAATGAAGCAAATATACCCTCAACATCAGACTCCTCCGTCTCACGCGATATCGGGTATAAATATGCTGAATGCCAAACTTGGCATAAGAAATAATAACAATATCCTCAACGTAAGACTATGTCGTCTCACGCGATATCGGATATAAAAATGTTGAATGCTAGATTAGGCAAAATAAATAAAGCAAATATATCCTCAACATCAGACTCCTCCATCTCACACGATATCGGGTATAAATATGTTGAATGCCAGACTTGGCATAATAAATAATAACAATATCCTCAACGTCAGACTCTGTCGTCTCACGCGATATCGGATATAAAAATGTTGAATGTCAGATTAGGCATAATAAATGAAGCAAATATACCCTCAACATCAGACTCCTCCATCTCACGCGATATCGGGTATAAATATGCTGAATGCCAGACTTGGCATAATAAATAATAACAATATCCTCAATTTCATACTCCATCGTCTCACGCGATATCGGATATAAAAATATTGAATGCCAGATTAGGTATAACAAATGAAGCAAATATACCCTCAACATCAGACTCCTCAATCTCACGCAATATCGGGTATAAATATGCTGAATGCCAGACTTGGCATAATAAATAATAACAATATCCTCAACATCAGACTCCGTCGTCTCACGCGATATCAGATATAAAAATGTTGAATGCCAGATTTGTCATAATGAATGATAATGATAATGATATCCTCAATGTTAGACTCTACCGTCTCACGCGATCTTGGATATAAGCATGTTGAGGGTCGATCGTGCGCAGCAAGTGCGACTTAGGGAGGCCTATGAATGTCATCCTATTTGAAACCGGCCGGTAGAGGGACATAATACTTGCAGCAAATGTGTATCTGCGGTATTGAATGATAATGTGGATGATCATACAATGGTCCTCGTGAAATGGTACTTGCGACATGCAAATGTAATGGCCCTCACGGCATAGTCCTCGCGACATGCAAATATGATGACCCTCGTGGCATGGTCCTCGCGACATGCAAACATGATGGACCTCGTGGCATAGTCCTCTCGACATGCAAATATGATGGCCCTCGTGGCGTGGTCCTCGCGATATGCAAATATGATGGCCCTCGTGGCATGATCCTCGCGATATGCAAATATGATGGCCCTCATGGCATGGTCCTCGCAACATGCAATATGATACTGATGTAGATGATCATGCAATGGCATACATAGCAGTTGCAGAGAACATCACCTTTGGTTTTTTTTGTTGTCATGTTGACTCCTTTCTGTGTACCTGCGCTCAAGGCAAACAATTAGTAGACACAGCGTTGCTTTTACCAGCGACCACAGCCAAACTTGAAAAAACTTTAAAGACAGCGTCTATGAAGATAATCAAAACAACTTTCATTTTGAAGGTGGGTGAAATGGTCGTGCCCATTTGTGGGGACAACCATAAATACCATTTTTGAACATTGTTTGTTCGTGGTGATTTTTGACTTACTGGGGATTGGCGGAGAACGTCATCGATCTCTCATTTGGTGTCCTATTTCAAAGCTGACCAAGATGTCATGATCCGCTTGGGGACTCGAGGATGCTGTCAGTCTCTCTTTATCTGGTAGTTTTTGTAAACTACAAGAATATTTGTCCATTCCAGGAGTTTTTGCTTATTCCGACTTCTTCCAGCTATTTTGGCTTTCCCACTAATTTTTGGGGCATCTGATCTCATTGCGTCTCTTTGAACGCGTTGGTTAACGAGACCGATTTCTAACATACTTTTTGGGACAACCTGCATCCACATAAAAATTGTTAGTTTTGGAGAAACTGATCTGTTTTGACCTCCTTCGATCTTCTGCTCCTTGCTTTGTCTTTTCTGGATGCTTCCTTTCTCGGGTACTTGTCGTCTTCGACTCCCCGGATCGCGGTAGACATAACACAGAGTCAAATTATAAAGAAGTAAAGTTAATCTTTTTGTAAAGATTTTTCAAATAAGTTCTTTGGAAAACCAAGATTTTGAAAAAGGATATTTTGGAAAGGTATTTGCCCGTCATGTCATGTGCTAGCTCAACGAACGTCCTTTAATCAAGGTCATCACATTTATGACATACTGCTGGCAGACTACGGAGATCCTTTGACGTCCTAGCTGGGGAATTTGAAAATGCTTTTTGAGAAATTTATCACGGCTGGGGATTAATCCACCAAGGACTGGGAAATTTTTTGAAGTAGACTCTGATCTCTCGGTGTTGAGGAATTCTTTAGAGTTTGTTTATAAACTTTTAAATGAAGCTTGGTGAAATTTTTGAGGAGAACCTCAAAATTTCTGCCCCAGTTAAAGGTTTCATGATGAATCTCATTCCATTGGAAAGGGACTTGAGACTTTGTGGGGGTTACGAGATTCTTTCTCGATATTCACTTGGGTTGCTTTTCGACATATTCTTCACTTCGACTTGTTAGGAGAACGCTCTTTGTCTTCTAAATTTTTGAGATTCCTTTCTCAAAATTTCTGCCCCAGTTTCCATTTCCTGGGCAATATGACCGAGCCGTTGTGGCGCCTACGTATCCCATTGAGGCAGGAATCAGGTCAAACATAGTTCCCACACTCAAAGTGGGAGAATATTGGAAATTAATAAAGGGGTGACCGAAGCCGACACAGGCCGCCTACGTATCTCATTCTTGAGAATTCAGGTCGAACGTAGTTCAAGGTAGGAAGGGGAAAGGTAGATTTTCCTAAGGGGTTGACCGAAGCCAACACAGGACGCCTACGTATCTCATTCTTGAGATTTCAGGTCAAACGTAGTTCGTACATAGGAAGGGGAAAGATAGATTTTTCTAAGGGGTTGACCGAAGCCAACACAGGTCGCCTACGTATCTCATTCTTGAGAATTCAGGTCAAACGTAGTTCGTAGGAAGAGAATAGGGAATTTTGAGCTTTTACAAAGCATAATAGCGACTACAATCGAGAAATGTGATAACATGGAAAAAGATAGAAGGGAAAGGAACCGTATTCAGGCGTATTATCCATTCGTAGCATCGGAGTTGCTATAGGCTTGGGCCATACTTTGATTATTCATCTCGAACAAAATCAAAGCTCCTCCAGATAGCACCTTTTGGACGATGTACAGTCCTTGCCAATTTGGTGCAAACTTTCCTTTGTCTCATGAGAGGGAAGGATTAATTGTCCATTCCCTGGATTTAATTCTGGATTCACCAATAAATTTGGGGAGATGATGTTTGTGCTCTTTTCCATCCTACTACCGTAGGACCAGTCAAAGATGTTGGTGTATGGTTTGTGTAGACTGATAAGTTCTTTCTTTTGTACTTTTGACAAATGAATACCGATGCTGATTTCTTTAACTTGACCATTGCCTCCCAGATTGACTACCTCAAATCTTTTAGGTAGGGCCTTTTCTGGTCTTCGAAGTTCTTAGATTTCTTGTTCGTTCATTCAAGGGCCATGATATCTTCAACATACTCCTCGAAATCATCATCATCTAGCTTGGTTTGTTGGTTAAGCTCTTGACATGACATGACATCGGCATGTTTTAACTTATTATTATCGAACTAAAACAAAATGGGTTAGACAATAACAAGTAAAAACAAATAATTTTGAACAGTAAATGTTTTTTTACATAAGGAGGCTTTCATTGAAATTCCTAAAATATTCACAAACTATGGCTACAACCCACACGAATGTAGGTTCATGCCTTTGGGAAAGCAGTAAATAGTACGAGAAATATTAAAATATAAAGGGTGGGTTGCGGAGCCAATCCGTACCATCACCGATTTTTCATAAAACAGAGTCTTTGTCTACCCAATCGAGTGGAGAGTCACGAGCGAAGTTGCGACCCAATTCTGCAACTTTCGCCAGGCTCGGCGTCCCTAATCATGGCTGCTTCAAGGACTTCTTTTAGTATGGCATAACATTCTTTGAATAGGTCTCCTATTTCATCCCCTAGATCATCACTTGTAGGGAAAGACTAGGATAGATGAGTCAAAGGTTTGGGCAATTCTCGATTATCCTCTTTGTTGAGAATAGTTCTTGTATACCATTCGTCATCAGTTTCGTCTATACTGATGACCACCCCTCCAGGCTTTGGTGAAGGATTGCTACTAGGGGAGGTTGTTTGGAGAATGATGACCTTTTGATCGATTAGGTTCTGAATTTCGTGCTTCAGATTGAGGCAATCTTCAATGGTATGTCCAACACTTTCTAAATAGTATGCGCAATGTCGATTAGGTTTGAAGAATTTAGATGCTGGATTAGTAGGCTATGGTTCGATAGTTTGAATTAGTCCAGCTACTTTTAGTCTCTCAAAGAGTTGAGTTCGACTTTTAGCTAATGGAGTCAAGACTCAGGGAGGTCTTTTCTTATGATTTGGAGGAGATTTTTTATTTTGGTATATCGGGGTAGCTACTTTGTGGTATGTTTGTGGATTTGAAGAGAAAGAAATTGGTGCTTGAAATTTTTGATATGTTTGTGGAGGCGGTTGATATTTTGGAGGTGTAGCTTGGTACTTTGGGGATGGAGTTTGATATTTAGCTCGGGCATAAAAGATGGGATATGGATTTTGTGAGATTAAAGGGTAGACTTTTGGTGGCAAAGGCTTTATTGAGCCGTATTTGAGAGACTTTTCCATGCTTCATGTATTGTTGGAAGAGTGTTCAGGTGCTGCCGTATTCAAGGGAGGGACATGAAGTAGAGACATTCCTTCACTTGGGGTGGGTAATTTTGCATGGATGATCAAATTAATCAGACTTCTTGTCTCTCTCTTCTCATTTCTCATCTTACCAACTTTTTGTGCCAGTAGTGCAATCAACTCACTTTGCTTAGATAAGAGAGTAGTCATCCTAGTTAAAGCAATATTCTCTGTATCCTCAGTCATTATTGCTTTCCCTAAGTTATGATCAGGGGAGGAAATCTTGCTTTCTCTTGATTTTGTGATGTAAGAGGATTCTGCCATCTTTTCTCAATACAGATCAGTTTCTTTACCTGTTGAAGCAAAATAACTCAAAGGCCGATATGTTAGATCTTGTTAGTGATAATCAATACAAGATATCTGACAGAAAATAAACACATAAGAACCACACTAAACACATAAAGTTGCTTTTCGTCAAGGCAAATTGATCCACGGGTAATTATTGGCTCGAGGGTTCGATGGACAGAAATTTTCCCATTGATTTCGGATAAGTAGGTTTTATCAGGAAAGTTGACTTGTAGAGTCTTTGTTTTCTAGACTTTGACCTGTAGCTCCTGATGTGTTTTTCTGAATTTTTGGCATCTCCGTCAATAGTGGGGAAATGGAAATTTCTTAAGGATAGGGGTCGGACCCCTAAAAAAAAGATATAGTTCGAATAATGTAAGTTCATTTTCTGAACAAGACTTAAAAGGTTTTTAATAAGTCTTTGGATTTGAAGAACTCCAAGAGCGATTTTGGTCGGACTTTGTGTAGTGGGCTTATATTTCTGCCTATGGTGTTCTAAAAATTTGTTGAGAGTGGACCAATTTATCCTTGATTCGAGCAACAGACGTAAGCACGTAAGATAGTTATATCACATAACAGTTCATAGCGCGTCCTATACAGATGTGTGATCTTTTTATGCCAAAGGTAGGCCTAACGAATTGAAAGATATGTGTGTCGTAAATGTTCCATTGCCCCAAAAAATATAATATATACAAATTGATTGCATTAAACGGGGATACAAAATAAGGGGAAGGAAAGCATAAATAAGTATCAGTCCCACGCAGGGGTACATTCCTAAACTAGGCCTCCGTGAATTCTTCATTCTCAAAATTCTTGCAAATCCCAAACGCCTTTCGAATGAAGATCTTATTTGATTGCGATGAGAGAAACCACCTAAATAATTTCCAACCCCGAGGAACAATGGTTCATACAATCCGACATCACATTCTTCAATTAAACAAATAAGGGATGATCGTCTTTTATTGACTCGTGGCCAATAGACGCAAGGTGGTCTTTTCTAATGGGCTCAATACCCCTTAGGTATTGGGTCGTCCTAGGTTAATGCCTAAAATGGGTTTTGGTTTAGCTCTACGCTAGGTGTCTAGAGTGGGTTTGTTTCGAAATAGATCGTGTCCCAAGTGGACAACTTGGATTGAGAATACGATAGCCATTGGACGCATGACGTACCCGTAAACTATCGCATTCTCGAGAAAGTGTTATTTGTGGCGGGAGGCCATGGGAACATGAACCTCCTTAAACATAAATAAAATTGTATGTCATATGGAGGAATATGCTATGATATGCAATGTCAATATATTTTGCGAGAAAATAAACAAGTAAGGAAAGCAATAAAGATTACTAATTATTACAATCCGAATAGTTAGTCAAATAGGTTAGTTGCAAACAATAAGGTTAGAACCTAGTTGAATTATCCCCAGCAGAGTCGCCATTTCTGTTTTATGGAAAAATGACTCTTATTGAAAATCATTTCAAAAATCTAAGTTGAAGTTTCAAAACGTTTCTAATTTAAAAGAAGAGTCGCCACTTAGTTTTATAAAGGTAAAACCAAGAAAAAACTTATAAAATTTTTAAAGTTAAAAACAGATATAACCTTAAAAATCAGAGATTAGGGTAAGGGTTCAAATTAATATCCCGAGAAGGTTATGAAGGCACTAGGAATATCCGTTAACTCGCGGTTATTCGGACTTGTTTGAAAATAACTTATTTGACTAACTTTTAAAAATGGATCTTGATTTGATTAATCTTGAAAAAGAACATAATGAATATGACTTGACAAGAAGAACACATGAAGGAATTATCTAAGAGAAAACATGCTCGATTTTTACATTTTTAGAATATAAGAAACATTTTCTATGAAAAAATTTAATTATAGGCAAGAAACCAAACGAGAAAAGATTCCTCTTTCTGGGGAGCAATTCAACTAAGTTAAATCAAAATGTTAGTGTCATACAACTTCAAGAAAAGAAAATTTCATATAAGATAACAAGTAAATGAGTAAAATGGAAGAAATTGGGTTTAGGCAACTTAAGCCCAAACCCACCTAAATTATCCAATCTTGGACTTTTAAAATCTTGGGCTTTTATCCCACCTGTTGCTCCACGCTATTGATGCATCTTTTGGGACCTTTCTGGCCCGTTTTCTTTTTTTTTCTCGAACACCTGTATACTAGCTTCCTTTCTCTTGATTGGATTGAGGTTGACTCGAGACAAAAGAAAGCAACGTTGAGTCCTAGTCCAACATAGGGGAGGCTTTGAGATGACTAGTCCAATTGGACTCGTATACATGCAGCAAAAGAGGGGAGAGAAGGGAATTAGCACCTTAGCGAGAGCGATAAATCTTAATAAGGAAAAGACATTATATATAATTATATCTGATAAAGAAACCAACAAGAAGACTTTGTTCTACTGATTATAAAGAAAAACAGATATGCACGGTTGTGGCAGAACATTCAGAAAGAAATAAACTCATTGTCTCCAAATATTCATATGGATGATTTATTGAGCGATACATAAGAGATAAACACCCATTTAAATCTCTAAGGCTATGATCTAACAAAACAAAATAGTGATATAGATCTAAGGAACATAATAAAATTCATCTACACATGTTCATATTCCCAAAAAAGTTTACATTGGTAGACTTACAAACAAAGATCTTGTCTACTGTTGTATTCAGCTAAACAACATTAATTTACCAAGGATAGGTTATGATGACGAGAATTATATTATGAGGTGAAACAAAAAAAGTTGAAAAGGATATAACCATTAACTTGGAATCAAAAAACAAAGGGAACAAACACATCCTACGAAAGGGCATCATGTTAGTCTGAACTCTAGAAGAAACTAAAGGTCGATCCCAAAGTCAGATTGCTCTTCTTGATTGCATCCTCGTTTAGTGTAGTGAACTAAGAAGGTTCTTAGAAAGTTTATCAAATAACACCACATAATCTATAGTCACGAGATAAAAACCAAGTAAAACACAAATTAAATGAACCATTTGTCATTCAAATGAGAGCTCCTGGCAGTGGATTGTTTTAGGGATGAAGCAGATTTAAAACAGACTTAAAACAAGCAGGAGAACACTGTCATGGTGCAAAATAGTTGTTACTTTCGCAAGTCATAACTTCTACTAGAAAGTCTCGATAAGGAAGAGGAAATCGCATAAAGGGAAAAACATGAATCGAACACATGATCACCAAGACAAATTTAAACTATCAGGTTTTTCATAACTTGTTCAAAGAAAAGAGATCAAACGTTTAACATGGTGGACAACTAAAACAGTGAAAAGTAGCGAGGCTTGAACACAAATTTGAACACACCACATACCAACAAACAGAACTGTTTAATGAGGAAAGTCAAAATCAGCCCCATTTATGCTTGATTAATCTCTACCATACTTATTTAAACATGTACACAATAGCAATAAGAATGAAGCAGAATCTTAGTATTTTCTAGACACAAACACAACTTACAAATGAATAAAACTACAAAATTTATTCATGATTCCTCACTAAATTATCAAACATATTTCAAACAAGACCAGCTAAAACTAACACAAAAACTCTAAGAACACAACTCTACCTTATATAAGAGAAGAAAAAGAGAAAAAACGAGATGTTTACCTTTCTTAGAGCAGCGAACGGGACTTCGAGTTTCGTCAGGAACTTCACCACCACTGGGCTTTACAAAATTTCACCGGAACTTTGACTATTGGTGTATTTTTCTTTCTAGAGTTTTGGTTTCGTGAGATTAATGGAATGCTCCACCAAAATCCCCAAGTTTTTCCTCAAAAATCCAGCCACTCACCTCAATGAAAGAGGGGGTTTATATAGGAGATTTTTGGGTGAAATGGAGGAGAAAACAAATGGGTTTTTTGGGAATTTAGCTTGAGGAATTTCAAATTCCTCAGCTTGCTCTAGCAAGATTGAGCCACGTATGTACTGTAGTAGTACGAATTTGAGGAGATTTCGCCATGATTTTGGATAGAAATGTTGAGAGGAGCCAGTTATCCACTTTTAGAACCTTATTGGTTCTTGCTAGCTTGATTTTGACGGAGACGATGGGAAATTGGACGGCGTTTGGGAACATTAAGGGGTTTGGGCGTTGTTTGTTGCTGTTGCTGTCGTTTGCTGTTGTTGACGAGTAGAGGCGTTAGGGTTTTGTTAGATAGAAATGAAGAAGATGAAGTATAGGGTTGTGTACGAGGCGCGTCTGTGGTGAGGTGCGGTCTTTTCTGGGAAATAGAGAGAGAGTGAGGAGCGTGAGGGGTTTTTTGGGAGAAAAATAGGAGCGTGTTTGTGAGTTGTGTGGGTATTTGTTGCTGATGGGTATAAAAAGGGAAAATGGGCTCGGGTTTTGGGCTAACATGGAGCGGGTTGGGAGAAAAGAGGAATGGGCCGGCGGGTCAGGTATGGGAGTTATAAGGGTGGTTTAGAATATGGCCACATTTGCAAAATGTAGTCATTTAAGTTTAAAGAATAACCAAATCAAGAGTAATTAGATGCAATTTGGCTGAGATTTAAATGATTGTACGGATTTAGGTTATAATAGAAATAAAGATGAATAAATTAAGAATAACCTTGAGCTTTATTAAATTAAAATAATTCAAAATAATTATTGTATTTAACGTAGAATTATCTCTTTTAACAACTATGAAATTAATTTATTCAATTAATCTCTTGCTTGAATTAATTTAGAGGGAAAAATCAAACGCTTAATCTTTAAAAGGATTTTCTTATGAAATTAACTTCACAATAGCTCTTTAAGTAAACTTTATATAAATTCCACATAATCAAATGTGAAAGATATAAATTATTACTCAAAACCATAATAAAGCTGACTTGGAAAATAGTTCCTCCTTTTTTACAAAAACAATTATTTTAAAAATTATTTAAAAATTTTAAAAGCTCAAGATTAATTCGTAATGTGGAGAATAAAAATTGGGTGTCAACAACGGACCCGTGGTTTGAACCACGGTCCGTAGAACCAACTCATGGTTCCAGACCAGAGGCCGAATCAATCAGAAGGGAATCAAGGTTCCATTCCAAGACCCGTGGTTCGAACCACGGTCCGTGGTTTGGACCTGTCATTCCTGAAACATGAATTTTTTCTAAGATTTTAACCTGGATAGCTGGTTTGATTTTTGAGGTGTTACATTTGTGATATGTGTACATTGTAACTGTTGCTTAGTATTGTCTGCACATTACATGGTTTAGGGAATTAAATGATGAATGTCTAGGATATCCGGTTGTCAATCATGTGAAATGAACTTGTCTTATTACTTGTTGGTTTACAAGTGTGATTGTGTTTATTATTGTTGATTATTGTGGATTGTGTGTGACATTCAGTTGGCTCGGGTACCACGCCTGATACGAAATGCATATATCAGTTGGTTCGGGTACCATACCTGATATAAGATACATATATCAGTTGGCTCGGGTACCATGTCTGGTATGAAATACATATATCGGTTGGCTCGGGTACCACACCTGGTACAGGTTGATTTTACATATTGATTATGTTCTGTTTGATAGTTCCATGAGTGGATCGGGTTATTTCTTGAAATGTGAGTGTTGCATATTGACCCATTAGTGGTCGAGTGGTTGTATTTAAATATGGGTTGGTCCTTGTGTAGATCGAAATTACATGTTAAACACTGTAAATATTGTCCTAGGGATCCTTGGTTGATCCAGGTTACTTGAAAAGGGTTGGTTTGTTTGCATACTTTGTTGTTGTTTGTGGTGGTTGTTGGACATGTTTCATGTAGTTGGTCAGTTAGGTGGGGGATTGAGAGTTTGGGTCATAATTCTTGATTGGTTATTCACGTTTTGTCTTACTTTAATGAGCTTGAGTTAACTATTCATATTTCGCTTATTGGAGATGACCGATGATCCTACCACTACACTGTGATTTTGTGTACTGATACTGCACTTGCTTTCTTTTTGTGAGTACAAGATATATTTCAGCGGCTGCTACGCGACCTCAGTTGTAGTTCTAATGTTTTCAGAATCCAAGGGTGAGCTGCTTCTTTCGGGCTACTATGGTTTCATCTAGTTTACTTCTAGTCCATTTTTTGGACTCAGACTTCTTTATTTTCGGGGTTGCATCCCCGCGCTCTAGACATTAGTAGATATTTTGGTATACAACTTATTCTAGGAGTGTTTTTTGCAGGATCTTTATTGTTAGTTATTTTAGCTGTGAATGCTAGTTTTATTTAATGCAACTGATTTTGAGCTGCTAGTTTCGCTAAGTGTTAGTCAGTTTATTGGGTTCACCTATCCGGGGATTTGGATGAGTGCCACTCGCGGCGGTTTAAGTCGTGACAACACGACACTAAATCAAGCAAATCTCAAAAGGAAGAAAGAGTATAATTACCTTGGCAGGTAAAAGGAGGAAGAAGATGGAAAGAAAAAGGTGTTATAACCAAAGGAGATGAGATATGTCTGGAAAAAAAGAGGAAGAAGCGTCGTTTACTTTTTGGGAAAAGAGGTGACGGTTGAAAACCTAATTTTCTTTAATCTAGCATTTTTAAAAAAATCTATTTTAAGGAGTGAAAAAGGCAAGAAACAATGAGAAAAAAGATAATTGAGTTTCCTACTTAATGAGGCATGCCACTTAGGCGAGATTAGGATCCTCTTATATATATATATAAATATAGATATAGATTTTTATCGTTGTCCTCATTTACAACAATTCTTTATTACCTTCATAATTTTTAATTGTCTTTAGTTGATATATTATGTAGAAAAACTGAAAAAATTCAAACAAAAGGAGAAAAAAGATAAATTCAAATGATGCTCATACAAAGCGCCACATCACCAGGTTGAAGATCCTCCATTATATTCTAATATATAGAAGAGCACAAAAGTAGGAGAGGGTCGTCATGCCTGCTTCTGTCGAAGTGGTTCAAGCTTCCTTTTCGTGTAGGAGGTCCTCGGTTCGAGCCTCTCAGCAGTGTTCCAGGGATATTTCAGTGTTTTCATATTCTTTAAAGGAGGCTTCTAATGTTGCTCTTACAAGCAATCGAAAATTTACCCTTTCCTAGAAAATTAGGAGTGTTCGTAATAACTTACCCTAATAAATACCTTGAAAAAATATAACTGTTTAGTAGTTTCTTGGTTATGTAAAACTCTTTTTATTTAAAAAAGAGTAAAATTTGAAGAACATATGTCTTTTTGATTATCTAAAGTATCATTTATTTAAAACAAAATTAAAAGGTTAAAAGACACTTATTTCTTAACGGAAGGAGTATAAATCACAACTTCAAATATTTAAAAAATCATATAAAAAAATTGATTGATTTCAAATTTCAGTTGTGTCATATAAATTGGGATAAAAAAAGGAAAAGAACACTTATACCCCAAAAAAGAAAACTATTTACCCTCAAATGACCCATTACTTTCATGCCCATTTTATCCTAAAATGGCATTTATCTAAAAAAAAATGCGGGCTGACGTCAGCGCCCATCCTTTTTTCCTCTTTGATACCATCACAATATATTACAGTATATGAATATACTCTGATGGTATCAAAGAGTAACTGAGCAGTGTCTTCATTAAAGGACTACTTCTTCCTCCTTGATACCATCAAAGTATAATATACTCTGGTGGTATCAAGAGTAACTGGTCAGTGTTTCATTGAGGTTTCCTTCAGTCGTTCGATGAAATTACTCAATCATCCATGATACCATTACGGTATATCTATATACTATCATGGTATCGTTGAGGTATGTTTCAGTTCTTCAATATTTTAATTTAAAAATAATTTTAAAAAAAGAGTCATAATTTAGATACAATTTTTTTTTATATTGCAAAAAGAGAAAAAAAATTATAAAAATATATTTTCTACTAATTTAGAGTTTAATAAATAAGCTTGTTACTTTAATAATTTTTTCTTAATTATTTCTTAAAAAAAAAAGAAACTCAGTTCTATATGATACCGACGGAGTATCACAGAGGTTTAAGCTCAGTCCTATATGATACCGACAGTGTATTAATATACCGATGGAGTATCACAGAGTATTAAGTTCAGTCCTATATGATACCGATAGAGTATCAATATACTGCCGGAGTATCACAAAGGATTGATTCGTGGTAGTGACGCCGAAGTCATGCGTGAAATAAGAAAAAGAGAAAGTGGGCAATCGAGTAAATAGTTTGGGCCGTTGGTCCATTAAGTCTAAACAGATTGGGCTCGGTCCATTTTGGGTAAATAATTGAGTCTAATTTATGTAGTTTTAACATATATTGGGTGCGTGCTAGGACAAAAGAACATTCACCCGCTCTAATTAATTTGTCCTAAATTTTAAAATCATTTTGAGTGGGCCTCTGTCGTTGACACTTGACTCCGATCTCCAACTGTTGTACTTCCCATTGGTGTGAAGTGCTAAACATTTTTGCAGGAGCTGATTTACCCTTTGATTGAGTCTAATTTACATGTGAATGGAGGATCCATCATCTTCATCCTCCCATCAAGTGTTGTTGAGTTATAGAGCAGAAGACACTAGCATGGCTTTCACTGATCACCTTTACACTGCTTTAATTCAAGCTGGGATACAAACATTCAAACAGGGCATTGACACAAAAACAGAACAACTCCACAGAGCAATCCGTGATTCGAAGGTTTCGGTGATTGTTCTGACGGAAGGATATGCCTTTTCCCAATCATGTCTTGAACAGCTTGATGTGATTATAAAGTGTAAGGTGAAATTGGATCGTTCAATTTTACCTGTGTTCTATGATGTGGATCCTTCTGATGTCAGGAAGCAAAAGGGAAGGATTGGTGAAGCATTAGCTTTGCATGAACAAAGCAGTGGAAAGGAAAGGGTAGAAAGATGGAAGCAGGCACTTGCTCAAATTGCTGACTTTGGGGGAATGGTCTTACAGAATCAAGCTGAAGGGGTAAATTTCTGTCTTTTTCTTGCTCAATTTTTCGAGACCTTTATTTATTTGGTTCAACACTTCTGTTATGAGTTTTGGGCTAAAATTATCCCTCATCTATTAGAGTAGGTTCATTTTGGTCCCTCAAATATAATCCTGAGCATATTTAGTCCCTTAACTTTACTAAAGTGAAGCACTTTTGGTCTTCCTAACATAATAATGTTAAAAATTAGCGGAAAGGATAATTTTCTAACGGTGTAAATTTGATAGTGTTATCTCTTTCTTAATTGATATACATTTTCTTTCTTTCTTGTCTTCTTAATTTTTTAGGATTAATATAGTAGTAGCTATTTATATTTGAAGACAATACTTTAGAACGCAATAATCTGCCCACTCGAAAAAAATAACCATTTTCTTATGCAGTAACAAAATGGTCTTAAAGTCAGTGACGTAGCTAGTAATTTGGTGAAGAGTGTGCGAATTTCTTCTTAATTGTGTTTAAGAGCGTGCAAAATTAAATATATTCTCATAATAGCTAACACTTAACCTCTATGGGTTTGTATTTTACAAGTCACGTGGGTGCCACATGCGTTTAACACCGTTATTTTTAAACGAATTTTGTTAGGGAGATCAAAAGTGCTCCACTTTAGTAAAGTTAAGGGACTAAATATGCTCATAGTTATATTTGAAGGACCAAAATGAACCTACTCTAATAGTTAAGGGACAATTTTAGCCCCAAACTCCTTCTGTTATCCCAGGATACCTCTTCTAAAAATATTTAGCCATCTGGTATCCCAGGATTCCCAGGCCTCGAACTCGAAATCTCTCGTTAAGGGTGGAGGAAGGGACCCGGTCCCGATCCCGATCCCGATCCCAACACATCCCTTGGTGGGAGAAGACCACACAGGCTGATCTAGTGAGGAGCTACGTTCATCATTTGAGAAATTTTGTTTTACTAATGTTCTAGAATGATTTTTTTTATTTACCAAGTTTATTTGTTTCTTTGGGTAAAATCAAGATTTTCTCGGTTTTTTTGCATATGTGAATGGTCTTTCACATAATATTTGGTGTTAATCTCTTTATTTATGTTGTTCTCTTTTCCAAATCATGTTCTTTTTTCGGTTAATAAGATGCTTATATTACTTTAGTAGTATCCAAAATTGCAACTATTACAATTGGGGGATTCTCCTTTTAAGGAAAATTATAATAATTCGATAAAAACAAAGTTTATCTATAGGAGTGCGGGCTCATAGTAGCTTTGGCTTAGACTCTATATATGTTTTGAAAAAAACCCATTAAATAAGTACAAAAATAGAATCCGGACCCAATAAATCAGAGGGATGTGGTAGAAGTAGAATTTCGAATCCGAACCCATAAAGTTAATATGCTGGATCCGACTCGGTAGAAGACACCTTTGTTAGTTATATAAGGTCTGCAACATGCACCTACATGTGACCATTTCATCTAATAGTTTGAATTATTAGATATGATACAAGTTATAAATAAAATGCGGGTTTCAAAGCACCCCAGACTTGCAGCTATATTTTCCTGACCAAACATGTGGAAACATTTTCATTGATGGGTGCGGCGAGAGTTAAACGAGGATGATCTCTATGTGCTTTGATACCATACTGAACTATGTGAACCACCTCATCTAGAATCTTAATGTTAGAGAAGGAACTCTCTTATTTGCTACATTAAGGTTGCAACCAAAAGAGAAAAAATGGGAAGGATAAATACTAAGAGCAATTGGAACACTCATTCAGAAACCTTCTATTTATTACTGTTATTTATGTAATTTCATTTCCCTTATATTGACATTTTATGAACATTTGCATTATACATCTCGATTATGATAGTAATGGCTGCACTACCTCTTTGATGATAAATTAATTGTATATTTGACAATTCATGTATGCCCGATATATGTTTCCATCAAGACGTGCTTAGCTGAAGCAAATTGAGGATTTCCCTTATTACCTTCTGCTCTGACCGAAAAATAGTATATTGCATAATAAGGAACCTAGCTGAGTCATCCATCATTCACGGCCTGAAGTACTTTACATGCAATTCAGTTATATCTCACTTTTCTTGTCTCTTGTCATTGAAATTTACAGGCATGAGTCAAAATTTATTCGAAAGATTGTTAATGTGATCACAAATAGAATAAGTCGGTCAGCACTGTATGTTGCACCTCACCTAATTGGCATAGAACGGCGGGCAGAACATATTAACTCGTGGATACAAGATGGATCAAGTGATGTAGGCCTATTGGTTGTCTGCGGGATGTAGGCCTACACTGGCCAAATTCATCTACAGGTCAAACTTTCCTGTTTTTGAAGGCAGCAGTTGTGTGCTTAACATTAGAGAAGTTTCCAAGCAACCTAATGGTTTAGTTAAGTTGCAGAAGCAAATACTTTCTGACATTCTAAAAAAGGACAAGGAAAGAGTATCATGTGTTGATGAAGGAATTGTAAAGATTTCTGATGCTGTAAGTGGAAAAAGAGTCCTACTTGTTCTTGATGATGTGGATGACTCTGATCAAGTAAATGCAGTTTTGGGGATGAAAAGTTTATTTTACCCAGGAAGTAAAATAATCATAACAACCCGACAGAAACGTATTCTAAATCCTCACCTAGTTGACAAGGTTTATAGCGTTGAGACACTGAGCAGAGATGAATCCTTAGAGCTCTTCAGTTGGTATACATTTGGTAAACCACATCCTGTGGAAGGATTTCTTGAGTGTTCAGATGAAGTAGTGAAACGGTGTGGAGGAATTCCACTTGCACTGAGAGTTTTGGGTTCTTCCCTGGCAGGACAAAATCTGGATGTATGGCAAAGTATAATAAATAAGTTGAAAGTTGTTCCTAATTATCGGATTATTGAACTGCTCAAAATCAGTTATGAATCTCTGGAAGATGATGATAGGAGTTTATTCCTTCATATAGCCTGTTTCTTTCTCTGGAAGGATAAAGATTTTGCTGTGAAAATACTAGATAAATGTGAATTTTTCACTATAGTGGGGATCCAGAACCTTATCGATAGAGATCTCTTGTCAGTACTAGATGGTAAGCTCGTCATGCATCAATTGATTCAAGATATGGGAAGAGAAATTGTTCGCCAGGAGTCACTTGAGGAGCCAGGGAGGCGTAGTAGACTGTGGCGTCATGCAGAGTCTTTTTATGTATTGAAAAACAAAACTGTAAGAATCTTAATCACTAGGGGGCTTTTTTCTTTCCTTAAACCATGTGTACACTTTTCTCTCAGATGTCTTTTTCGTTTTCTATTAGGGTACAGAAACAGTTGAAGGCATCATTCTTGATGGAAATATGCTAAAGGATCACAGGAAAATCAGGATAACATCTAGTGAAAATTATGGCAAAAAACGTAATCTGGAAGAATTTCTAAACAATTCTCAAAGAGATCGACCGGAACAAAGCTGGATGTCCATTTTCTCAAGTTATACCATGGACACCATGGGAGTTCCAAATGAAGACTTGGTAACTGAAGCATTCATAAAAATGCGCAAGCTAAAATTTTTATTACTTAACAATATACAACTTTGTGGATGTTACATGAAGTTTCCGAAGAAGTTAAGATGGTTGTCATGGCATTGCCTCCGGTTAGAATCACTACCAAGTGACATTCCATTGGAAAGCCTCGTCGCATTAGACCTTCAATACAGCAGCTTGAAACAGCTTTGGAAAGGACCAAAGGTACTTTATCCAACCACTTTGTCATCATATATTCCAGCATCTTTAGTTTTTGAAGTCACCATTTGGCATAGATCTAACATGTCTTTTCATTTCTTTGTTCCATTCATAGTTAATCAGATGTCTTAAGTTTCTCAATCTCAGCCACTCTTATCAGCTTAGAAGAACACCTGATTTTTCAGAACTTCCCAATCTTGAACACTTAATCCTTGAACGCTGTACAAATCTAACAGAGGTAGACGACTCTATCGGATACCTAGAGGGACTCACTCTGTTAAACCTTAATGGTTGTACAAAGTTGAGGAGGATTCCAGAAAGTATTTGCATGTTAAAATTACTGGAGACTCTTGATATTTCTGGTTGCTCTAATCTTGAATATGTGGCCACGGCCATGAAGCTTGAAAAATTGGATTTGCCAGGCAAGCTTGCTGATGAAATTGGAACAAACCAAATAATAACTACCAAGCATGTCCGACCATGGTATCCCATCCTGTGGTCCTGGCTGAGGAAGGAGAAAGTATGTCATAGAATTTCCCCAATCAGTTTTCCAGCCTCTCTAGTTACTTTGGGACTTTCTGACTGCAATTTAGGTGATAATGCATTTCTCCATGTTGATTTTAGCAAGCTCAATTTTCTGAAAGACTTGAATTTGAGCCGAAATCCAATTTCCTGTCCCCCAGAGAGCATCATACATCTTAGCAGGCTTCAAAACCTGTCACTGACTTCGTGCACAAGGCTAAAATCAATCAGTGAACTGCCAAATGGTGTCGACACTGTGGATGCAACTGATTGTATATCATTGGAGAAAGTATGTGGCCTACCTAGTTCATGTGGTGTACTTTACCTAAATTGTGCTAATCTAGTTGAGATGGATCCTTATTTCAAGTTAGAACCTCTTGAAAATGTTAATGAAGAAATTCTGAGATATTTGAGTCTGTCAAACTTGGAAATGATTAAAAATGTTGCCTTTAGATTAAGATTCGACATTGAAAAATTGCATTCCAATATGGATTTTCCGAAATTCGTCCAAAATGATATGACAAATTTACAACGTCTCCCACCTAAGAGGCTTCCAGCTCAGGTACTCGTATTTGCTTCTATGTAAACTGAAGCATGTTTTATGTGGATACGCTAATACTGCAACTGCTTAATTTTATTGTCTCAGGGATTTTACTGCAACGGCATCTTCTCCACCTTTTTATTGAGTGAACACATGCCAAGTTGGTTTGACTCAAAGTTAAGTGAGCCTTTCCATACATCATTTTTGGTGCCTAATCATCAAATTCGTGGCTTAAGTTTTTGCTTGGTGTATACATGTTCGGAGAGTAAGGAAATTGTATCTGAGGGATTTTTGCCATGCATTTCAATCAATAACTTGTCGCGAAGAATGAAGTGGAGGCAA
This sequence comes from Jaltomata sinuosa, assembly GCA_003996215.1. Taxonomy (NCBI): domain Eukaryota; kingdom Viridiplantae; phylum Streptophyta; class Magnoliopsida; order Solanales; family Solanaceae; genus Jaltomata; species Jaltomata sinuosa. Next base: position 192,300 of record QJPP01001204.1, on the reverse strand, counting down.
GATCCTTTGTTCATAGGTATTCCTGAAGGTCAAGAGCGGATGATGTGGTTAAGTTATTGGGGTATTGGAAACTCATTGCAACCTGGTGATATTATAGAGGTTTCAGCCAGTGTGGGAGATGATAAAAAGCGTTTCACCATCAAGGAGGTTGGGATGAGAATTATATTCCTGGAAGAACAACATGATTGGAATAAAGAATCAGCTTTTGTAATCGAAGAATTTCCGAGTCCATGTCATCAGAATTTGCTCCTTGTTAGAGTCTTCCCAAAATGATGCTAATGTTAGTTAATTAAGTGAATGATTAGTAAGATGTTAGAATAATGTTTTGGTGTCTGATTTCAACTTCTTGATATTAGAGAAAGACTTAAGTCGACTCAAGTGGAAATAATCAGACTGCTTCCATACCTTATCTCAGGTTACCCCTTTGTTCATATTGCACTTAATAGAACGAAGAGTAGCATTTGGTGTCTTCACTGGATAGTGAGATGGAAGTGCAGAGTTTCTTCCTCTTTTAGCTAACATAATATTACCTTTTCTTTTGACAATGGCAACCAAAAAAGAAAGAGCTTAGAGTTCTGAAACATATTATAAGGTAGCACAGTTATTTTGAATTTGTTTGTCCTTTTCTTTTTCCTTTTTGTGCTAAAATGATCACCTTCTTGTAGTGCAAAAGTATTGTTTTTACACTTCTGAAGCTATGAATCTTTAAGAGGTTCGATGCTATTACCACTATACTTTTGACACAACTTAATTAATTGTCATTCTCTTTTACTCCAAGGTACGTTCTCATCTATTGGGAAATAGGAAAATATACATATAGTTTTGATTAGGGGTTCACGGGTCGGTTTGAGTCGGTTTTTGATCAAAATCAAAATCAAACCAATTTAGTCGATTTTTAAATTTCTAAAATCAAATCAAACCAAATAAAAAAATAACCGTCGGTTTGGTTCTTGTCGGTTTGGTTCAGTTTTTTCGATTTATGATCCTAACTAATGATAAATTGATAATAGTATAAAAAATGACAACAGCTAAAAGGCTTGCCTAGATACAAGTCCTAATAACACCAACTAAGTAAATGTTTTTAACAAGCCTATCTTGTTTGGCATTGCAAACAATAATTTTGTCTCTTGAATTTGTGAATCAAATGCCAAAATAATAAGCATTAGTAGTACCGTCTATAGGATAAAAATCACAAACAAATATTTGTGGGGAAGCAACCACCAAAAAAATGAGACAATAATCCTATAAATTCTAATGCATTAATTAGTATTATGGAAAGAACCCCAAAATGCAATAATAAGCACTTGATTTGCTACGCATTATTTTAAAATTAAAATGAAAAGTGAGATCCTACGGTTAGAAGTTAGAACTTAGACACCTAAAGATTAAAGTGTTGGGCTTGAAGTTGAGGGTTGCCGGGTTTGGGCTAAAGTGTCGGGCTTGATAAATTATGATATGCTAAAGTTAAGTTCATGATTAAAATATAATAAAATAATTATATTTTATTTATAAATAATATATAAATAACTATAAAATTTGTATATATAATCTATCGGTTCATTTCGGTTATTTTTGCGATTTTTTTAGTAAAACCATAACCAAACCAAATAATGTCGATTTTTAAAATTCAAAACCAAACCAAATTAAATATCGGTTTTTTTAATCGGTTTGGTTCGGTTTGCGGTTTGGTTTGGTTTTTAACCAAACCATGAACATCCCTAGTTTTGATGATTAATAAAGTGAACCTGGTCTACTATTTGTTGTCTTATGTATCTTTCAGGTGAACCAATTTCTCCCCCCAGATGCGAATGCACAAAGACAGCCTGTACATATACGGAAGATTGAAGCAAAGAAGGTGACAGGTTCTTATGCAACACTCAGCGAGGACAACCTCCATTCCAACTCGAACACGAAAAGTTCCTCCATTAGCGGTTACAGATCAAGCCTTGTTGCAAGCGCAACGAAACCAACCACCGGCAGTCATGGCATCTCAATGATGTGCCATAAATTTATAGCAAATCTTATATCTTTTACTTGATGTTTTCACTATTCTTATGCTTGTTTTAGTGTATTTTTATGTTAGTTTATTATTTTGTAGGCTTTTGATGTCTAAGTGGCCAAAAGATGAAAACCAACGCAAATTACCAATTTTTAAGTGATTTACGATTGCACATAGAACAACAAATCAATTGATGGGCCACAGAATGGATCGTGGAAGATATCAAAAGATATATTAACCAGGATCCTGCAGAGATGGTCAGAATGTGAAGCAAAAGATGGTCGTAAAACCATTCAATGACCAGCACTTAACGAAGAGGACCCGAATTAAAGAGGAAACTGCAACCAAGAGATGCAAACTGTGAAGTAATTCACGATCACAAAGAAAATTCACGACACGAGTCTAGCAAAACCTAAAAGTCAATCGAGGCAGTGCAAGGACATTACACAGACCGCAAATCAATCGACAATTGTTGATCAGTTCGGAACCATGTCGGCGGACAAATTTGTTTCCTTTAGGATTCCAACTTCTTGAGAGTATTATAAATAGACATGCTAAGTTTCAGTTGTAAAGAATTAACAGTTTTTCATAATTTTAGTTTAGTTGTAGGTTTCTGTCGTCCAGTTATTAGTTTTTCTCTTTCTAGTTCTTAAACAAAGTTCTTTAGAATCTGTTTGGATAAACTTATAGCTTTTGGCTTATAAGCTAAAAGTCATAAGTTAGTAATTCTAACTTATGGCTTTTACTTATTTTTGTCTTTTTTCGCTTAAAAGTAAGTGCTTAAAAGTACTTATTATTTTACTCAAACACTACAAAAGTACTAAAAACATCTAAAATAAGCCAATTTTCAAGACACATACTAGGCCATGAGTGGAACCCACACTGACCCTTCGATTGGAGAACCAACCAATCTAAACTTTAGTCTTACACTTAACCAAATTTTAGAAGAGATAGATAGTCCAATTATTTACTTAAGGCATAAAGAAATTAATACTAATATAAATAAATAAAAATATGCAGAAACAGTTAACTAACATATCCCCAAGAACTGAAAGTCATTGTACAGAACTCTAAATCAAAACACTGCCTAAGATGTCCAATAAGCACTAAAAGCAATAAGTAATATGAGTCACATTGTCCAAAAGAAGGACAACAACTCGTGGAGGATCCATGGCAGCCTAAGAAGTAGTGCTTACTCTTTGGATCTGCAGTCAACTCTTCTACTCTAGCCGAGGTCGCGTCTCAGCCTCTGAAATACGGTCTGCACTCAACAAAAGAAGAGCACATGGTAGTATCAGTACAAAATACTATGTATTGGTAGGTGTCATAGACTGACTCAAACTAAGACATGAATATAGCAAAAGCATAAAACAAGTAAAAGAAACTTCAACACTTGGCATATAATTAGTCAACAAATAGTCTTTTCAAGTCAATTCAACAACAACAATCTCAACTTCATAAGTCACCGAAATATCACTATAAAGGGAAGTAACAATTCACTTTCAACAAATCACCTCACAAACTATTGATGCCATCAACTTTCACTCATATCACTTGTACCTCTAGTCTCATCTCAGTTCATAACCAGTTCACTACGGAAGACGGTATAGCAATATAATACAAGAATAAGAGAGTGTACACACATGTTATGGATCTTGTTTCTGTCCATTAGCCATGACCTGCAGGAGATCCCTAGATGTCCATGTACCATACCGGCGTGGTATTTGATCCATAACAACTTTATCAACATCAATATCTACTTAACCAGGCTCTCAGACTTACCCCTCATGAATATACACAGTACTCAAGGCACAATCACACTTAGCCATTTCAGCTCACTTATCACTTCCTGTTCATCTAGCCTATTCATACAAGCATAATAGGAAAACACATACAATTCAACCATATTCGAAGACCAATCACAAGTTATACAATTCTACCACATAACATGTAATAAGATGAGTCTTAACTTCAATTTAAAACTATAACCTACCTCAAGTGAAGAATACCACTCGCAAGCTAACTCACAACAACCTTGTCTTTTCTTAACACCTTGAAACGCTCAAGGTCTATAAACAACAATAATATTAAAGTAACTAATCATTTACTCTTTATTTTAGGCTTTGAGAATTTAACCCATCAATTCTATAATTTAAATGAGGTTTTTAGCATTCCCCAAGGGTTAATTAATTACTAACTAGTCCCATTGCATTTATAAAATTAATATTCGAAGGTTTCTAATCAAGTTCATACCTTTTCAGCCATTTTTATGCCTAAAGGTTTCACCTTTATGGAACCAAGGTTCCCCATTAACTTTAAACAAGTTAAAAATAACTAATTTCTTGCTAGAAATCAAAAATATACATAGAATCAATTCTAGATGATTTTACACCTACCCATAGGGTTCTTCCCCAAGTTCATACTTCTAGGGCTTAAACTCAGGAATTCTACCATTAATCCTTTCCTCCAAGGTCTAAGAAAGATTAATAATCAATAACTAAGAAGCTTTATGGATTACCTACATCAAATGGTTAAGATTGCCCTAGTTTTCTTGGAAAAATTACTTTTTTAAAGCTCTAAAACAAAGTTGAATTATGAGAGAAATACTCAGAAAAACATACTAAGTGCGGGTATTCTACTTCGCTTTCTCATCACGATGGACAGTTTCTTCATCGCGATGGATCGTCGCGATGAGGATCATTCATCGTGATGGACCGTCATGACAAGGCGTTCTCTCATTGCGACGAGCGTTGATTTCTAGAACATTATTTTCTCACCCCTCCCCCTCAAGCCCTCATTTCACAACACACTTTATTTTATGGACAACACAAATTATCCTCGTGCGACAACTATCATATACGGAGTTCTATAAACTCAATTACCGTCTCAAAATTTCCTACGGAATCCTACGACAGTTGGCAATCCAAAAAGAGATACCACACTATCACACGACATCATACGAATCTCGAATCATCTCTAAGGCACATCACACTATATTTTCATCTAAGATTACCCTAGCTTGAGATTTTTAAACTCTCACCTTAGGGACTTTTCTAGTTGGATACTTATGCCTTACTTCCCATAACAACGGGACAGGTCATTACACCACTCCAAACAGGATCCTAATATTATTTCAAGTTTTAATCTTCATAGTAAGTTAATGCAATCTCTATACTTTTATTTTTATTCTTTTACTTTTAGGATGAGTAGCTAAATATTCAACTAAGGTTGTAAATCCCAATGAGATTATAGAGTTTTTAAGATTTTTGTGTGTTGCATGATATTATGGTTATAAGATATCAAACTTCATTTCATTCTTACTTAACAAGTTTAGTGGTTGCAAATATTAACATAAGTCATAATATCTTAATTTTTTTAAATTCAAAAGAGGGTTAGAATTTGGTAAAAAAAAATTGTATGAACTCGAGGCGCTGACCCTCATTTGATAAATTCATCTTAGGAATAACAGGATTTACTTGAGATAATTGGTCGGTCTTATTATCAATAATTTATATAGTTATGAAAGTATTATACTGAGATAAATCGTTTAACTATTAAAAAAGATTGAGTGATAGTATAGTAACTAAGTGCATATCCGTAACTTAAAATATTTGTAATTTCATTAAAATTGATGAACAAATCAATCCAATGTGGGGACACAAATCTTGGTATTTTAGTCTTATGAGTTTTACAATCTTGTTTACTTACTGCATATTAAATGGCATTTGAGGATAAAAGAGTAACGCTTGGCGTTGCCTTTGGGACAGTTTTATAACAGCTAGTGTCTCCTGAAGTGTCACGATCCAAAATTGGTCATGATGGCACCTACCAAATCCCCCGCGATATATAAGCCAACACAACATCATAATAACATAATAAGAAAGTTAATCGGAAGGAATAATCATAAAACCAAATCTTATCCAAAATTTCATAAAACAACAGTAGAAGAGTACACAAAAGTAGAATCCAACCCCAAAATTCGATAGTCACAAGGTATAAGCCTCTAAATATAGAATACAAGAAAAAGAGTCTGACAGTATCTCAAAATGCTAAAAATGCACAAGACTAAGATAGAGATAAATCCAGTAGATGCCAAGGACATTGGCTACTACCTCAGGGATCTTCGGAGCGAATCGCGACTCCAAACATGGAGTCAGTGTGCAGGAAGTGCCAGTTCAATACCTGCACATAAGATGCAGAAATAAACAAGCGTGAATACGGAATCACGTGTACTCAACAGCATCCTCGACTGACCCTAGTTCAAAGTGGTACCGAGGACCACCCAACACATAAATATCAAGTAAATTTACAACACTTGCACACAGGAAAGCCAATCTAGCCTAGCAGATATTCACAATAATAGAGTAAGAATAATAACCGAGTCCACAATTATTCAACTCGAATCAATAAAGATAATTCACCAATCAAAACACCCAATTATAATACATAACAACCAGAAGAATGTATATGAATGCAATGCGATATGATGTATGCTATAGTATACACCTGCTGCCTTGTATAGCTACCTGGGACCCATGGGAGACTCGCGAGGTCCATATGCCTATCCGGAATAGCTTTTCATCGGGGCTGCAAATCATGAATCTGCCCAGAATTATTTTCCATCGGGCCACCCTGAATAATTTCTCATTGATAATGCAAGTCATAAATCAGTAAAATCACCCAAAATACTTTTTCATCGGGCATGCAAGTGAAAAATCAACAAAACTACCCAAAACTCTTTCCTATCGAGCATGTAAGTCAAGAATCAGTGAAACCACCCAGAAAACTTTCCCATCAGGCATGGAAGTCTTTTCAAATAAACATTTCTCAAATAGTCTGTTAGTCGTGCCATGATATTGTAATGACTCTTCCAGTCATTCTTGCGTGTACGCTGTTCTTGTAGTGTTAGAGCTTGCCTGTAGCGGCCTCAAGTCATTTATGACTTACTGGGATCAGTGGTTCGGTGCCCTGACCATTCGTAGGGTCTTTATGGCTAATTTTCTGTTTTAGAGCTGAGATGTAGGAGCCGAGTATCGAAATCGTGCGATAGTGATTTGCAATCATATGACCTAATGACCTCGTGGGAAGGTCGATACCGATTCAAGGTGTCATACCTTAAGCTTCGTCCTGTATCAAAGGCTGCGAGCCTAAATTTGAGAATTTTATTAACATCGCGCGTAAAATATTTGATTTGAAAGTTGAATTTGGTAAAAAAATTTATTTTTCTAAAAATATTTTAAATATTTATGGAAGAAAAAAATAATTATTTTGTTACGATATATTTGTGTATGTATTTATTTTATAAAAGTATTATAAATTATTAATACTTTAAATGGAGATAGTAAATTTAGTTATGTTAAAAATTATTATTATAATATAGTAGGTTTTATTCGAAATAACTTTCTATTTATTATGATATATTCAAAAAGTTATATTTATTTTACCATAAATTTATGCAATACCCGAGTGTATACGTATCAAAAATAATAATATTTTATTGGTAATGACACCTCCACTCTACGTGGAGGTGGATGGATGTGGCACTAACTTTGACAACTCAAGATGCTGCCACTTATTAGCATGCTAATTAACTACTAGATATTGTTTCATTCATTTATTTTCCATTTGATCTTCTAAAACTTGAGTTAGTGGAAGGAATTGGTAGAATAAACTACTACTCTTTTTAAATACAAAAATATATCATTTCTAACTATATGTGTGGCGTTGGAGAGGGTTTTTGTGGAGAGAAAAAAGTGTGTTGGTGATTTATCTGATTCGCAAAAGAAAATCGATTATCTACGTCATGTTATTCAAGCTCGAATTCAAGTTTGATTTCGTTTCGGAGCTTCTCAGAGCGTTTGGGCTTGGACATCATCGTTCTAGCAGCTTGTCATCGAACGACAGGCAGGTTATGGTTTAACTTGTTTAGACTCCACATATATAGGATATAATTATACTAATTAGCATCCTTGGATTGGGTTTATTAGCTTGGTATCCCAGACCTTGTTCGCTTCCCTATGTCCGTCTTATTTTTTTGCTCCATTGATTATAGTATTTGTTGTAGTTGATAGTGTCACCCTTGTGGTCCTGTGTGGCCTAGTTTTAACTCTGGAACATAGATGGTGGGTTATTTGAGAATTTTCGTGAGTCCCAGACATCGATACCGTTATTTTAGAGCTGGTTATGCTTGTTGTAGAGCGATTGGAGCCTGTACAGGGCCAATAGGTTGATTATGAGCCGTTGGTCTACTGCATGTGTTTGAGCATTCCATTATCATGCATATAATAGGTTTTTTCACATGTTTTACTATGATTTGGCTACGGACCTACGCTTGATGATTTTCTAAACCTTGCATGGCCTTGTGGGCCCATTTTTGATAAAAATAGTTAATAAAGGTTGGAATGATTTCCATGAATACTTTTGGGGTAAAAAGAAATTAAAAGGATGATTTTATCACTATTTTTATACTTATACTAGACTCGGTCGGACCGAGCACTAGATTGGCTTTACTACTGTTATAGACCCAATTGTGTCCGGGTATCCTGTTGGGATTTTTGAGACTTGATTCACTGATTTAGACCCAGGTAGAACCCTGGGTATGCATTTTCGAGATCTGGTGACTTATTTGGATCCGGCTACACTCCAGACGGTTATCTTGAGATTATGAGATTTAGTATGTGGTCTACGAGTAGACCTCCATGGACCTTGTCTATCAAGACCAGGGGCTACATGCTGGGAGTGTCGGAGGAGGGGTGTACGGTGGAGTTGAGGTACTCGGGGGAATCCCTTCCATGGATCCTGCCTCTATTGGGACTTTTAGGTACCGGAGGGAGTAACATACGGTACCACTATCACATGGTTTCAACATATCATATCATATCATGCATATTATGTTTGGATCCACCCTTGTTTGTTGTTTGCTCAGTGTACGCTCTGATAGTATGGGATGCCGGAGGATTTGTTTTCACTTGTATGTGTTCCTCGGGTGTATGGGAGCCTATGGAACTGTAGGTAGATTTTTATTTATTAATATTATTTTATCGCGATATTAATCCTAATTATGGTGTTACTAGCATGACTTGGTGTTAATCTTATTTTTAAAATGTGTTATCATTACTTTCCTTTTCTCCGTCCCTTCTTACTTAAGGTTACCGGTATACCACCTTCTTCTTTAACTCTCTTTATATATATTGTTGTTGCATGGACCCCAGGTGTGTTCCTTCCCTTCCTTCACCTGTGTCTGTGAGATATGTATTTCTATTTGCTAGCCTAGCATGATTGTTTTCACCTTATATCCTTTCTGTGCTAGCTTCCATGTGCTTGTTCGTTATTTCTGTGACTACTTGATTCTTTTCTGCTACATTATTGGTTTTATATCTTATATGCGCCCAGTCGTCCTATGATACCTACTGGATACCCGTTGTTTTGCAATTGGTGCTCATACTGCACTTCTGCATCTTTGGGTGCAGATCCGAGTGTAAGTTCTCGCCGCTGACCATGCTGCCTCGTGCGAGGTATTTTTGAACTATCTGAGACTGAGGGTGATCTCTTGGTGACCGGGGCTTAGCTTTAGTTCCTCCTTTGTGTCATGTACTCTCTTTTTGCTATTCGGAGACAGATATGTATATATTGTTTTGGACCTTTTTTGTACTCGGTTGATGTAATTTCGACTCTTATACTATGATACCAGGTTTAGGGTTGGTTTTAGCTTCTGTATATACATTCTTGTTGTTCCTTTTCATATCCTTATATCCTTTATTTCGTCTTATTTTATGTTTTCTTCCGCTTGTTGGTTAGATAGTAACCCATTACTAACCGTTCTGGGCTACGGGAGTTGGTTCGCCTACTGGGGGTTGTAGGTACCATCATGACCAAGAAATCGAGTCGTGAAAGCTTGGTATCAGAGCCCAGGTTCACTGGTGTCACTGGTATAGAAGCTAATATCTAGTAGAGACCTACGGATCGGGGCAGAGACGTTCGTACTCAATCTTCGGGAGGCTATAGTGACATCTTAGGAAATATGACTCTCTTAATGCTTCAATATCGTGCGTAGTCCTTGGAAGTTTCTTGAAATCTCAGTTGTTCTAGTTCATTCTTCCGCAGATGGTTCATATGAGAGCATCGATATCTGGCAGGGGCGAGCCTCCGACTCCAGCACCCCCAACACTAGCTAAGGGCAGGGGAGGCCATAGAGGTAGGGGTCGAGGACATCCTCGAGCAACGGCACCTGCTAGAGCTGCTAGAGTGGTGATAGAGCCCGACCATGAGTATGAGCCAGAGTTAGTTCCTGAGCAGCAGCATGTGGACCAGGGAGCAGCCCAGGTACCACCAGCTCCAGTACCAGCTCCAGCACCCGCTTCTGTGCCAACTTCAGCCCCAGCTCAGTCTTCAGATATTTGAGGTCTACTACTATAGCTGTTGGGTATAATTGGAGAACGTCCTTCTGAGGTAGCACAGACATCCGCTCAGGGGGAATCCCGGGGTACACCAAGTTCAGGAGCGCAGCCTGCTACTGTGGCTCCCCGTATCGAGGTTATTCCGGTTCTATTTTTGCACAGCCTCTTGCTCCTCTCCCAGTTATGACAGAGATGGAGCAGAAGGCATCGGGTAGGTTTCTGAGATTGGCACCTCCAAAGTTCGCTGGTACTTATGGTCAGGATCCGTATGACTTTATCACTACTTGTGAGGAGATGCTACATCATATAGCTTTACTGGAGACTCACGGTGTTGGATACACTACTTATCAGCTGGAGGACCAAGCTAAGTTATGGTGGAGGGCCCAGGTTACTTGCAGACCATCTTCGTCCCCTCCGTTATCTTGGTCAGAGTTCTATGAGGCCTTCATGGACAAGTTCTTGCCACAGAGCGACAGAGAGCGTCGTAGGGAGCAGTTCGCCAGACTTATGCAGGGTTTTATGACCGTATCAGAGTATGAGACTTGTTTCCATCAGCTTGCTCCATTTGGGGCCATGAATATGCCTATCAAGCCTGACATAGTTCGTAGGTTTGTTTGGGGGCTACGGAAAGAATTTAGAGAGCCAACATAGATATTAGTTGCTAGTGGTCGGTTATTCCAGGCTATTGCGGACTATGCCCGTACTGTAGAGGATTTGCATCATCATGACTCCGGGGCCAGAGATAAGAGGCCTCAATATCAGGGTAGCTACAGTGGTTCTCTTCATGGTAGTAGAGGTCCAGGCTAGTGGGGCTAAGGTTATCAGCCACAGCAGCACCAGGGTCAGTTTGGTCGATCGATTCATGCTTCACTTTAGCCTTCTAGTAGGTCTCAATTTGAGCAGGGGCAGAGTAGCCAGCAGGGTTACAGTGGTCAAACTTCGAGGGGTTCAGATTCTTGGGTATCAGGCCATGGTGGCACACTGGGTCCGCATGTTCATCTCGACAGTATAGGCCATCAGGGGCTTACTATGAGTGTAGAGTTATTGGGCACTTTGCTAGAGATTGCCCCCAGCGGGGTGCAGTTTAGCCAGCCGCTCAGCCAGCTTAGCCTATCTGTGTAGTCCAGCCATCGATTAGAGGGGGGTGGTCAGGCTAGAGGTGGTGCCCAGCATGGTAGGATGGGTGGTAGGGATGGCGGCCAGTCAGGGGGTAGTCGTCGTCAGTTTTATGCAGTCCCTAGGAGACTGGAGGCAGAGGCCTCGGATGTTGTGATCACAGGTATGATTTCCATATGTCGTCGACCAGCTTATGCTTTATTTGATCCTAGATCCACTTGCTCGTATGTTTTTGCCTACTATTTGCCTTGCTTGGGATTGACTAGTGAGCTGTTATCTCTACCTATATCTGTTTCGACCCCGATAGAAGATTCTTTATTAGTGGATCGGGTTATGAAATCCTGTATGATTTCTGTTGGAGATATTGAGACTTGGGGTGATTTGATGATTCTTGATATGTTAGACTTTGATTTCATTCTGGGCATAGACTGGTTATCCCCTCATCATGCGATTTTGGATTGTTATGCCAAGATCATTACCATAGCCGTGCCCGACGCATTCCCAGTTGTGTGGCAGGGTTCTTTCAGTCATGCACCATCTGGGATCATCTCTTGTCTTTGAGCTAGGAAGTTGATTTCTCGCGAGTGTTTGGCTTATCTAGCATATGTTCGAGATGCTAGTGCTGACCCTTCTTCTCCTGAGTCGGTTCCTGTGGTTAGAGATTTCCTAGATGTGTTCCCTACCAACCTGTCAGGCCTTCCACCTGAGAGGGATATTGATTTTTCTATGGAGTTAGAGCCGGACATCAGGCCCATTTTCATTTCTCCTTATCGTATGGCTCCAGCTGAGTTGAGGGAGCTTAAGGAGCAGCTCAAGGACTTGTTAGCTAAGGGTTTAATTAGGCCGAGTGTATCTCCTTAGGGTTCTCCTGTTCTATTTGTAAAAAAGAAGGATGGTTTGATGCAAATGTGTATTGATTATCAGCAGCTGAATAGGGTAACTGTGAGGAATGGGTATCTGATGCCGCGTATAGATGATTTGTTTGATCAGCTTCAGGGTTCGGCCGTGTTTTCAAAGATAGATTTGAGGTCAGGCTACCACCAATTGAGGGTTAGGGCAGAGGACATCCCTAAGACATCCTTCAGGACACGTTATGGCCACTATGAGTTCCTGGTGATGTCTTTTGGGTTAACTAATGCCCTCAAAACTTTTATGAACTTGATGCATAGGGTGCTTGTTTCGTATTTGGACTCATTTATGATAGTTTTCATAGACGACATATTGGTATATTCGTGGAGTAGAGATGAGCATGAGCAACAATTGAGGATTATACATCAGACTTTGAGGGATCATCGGCTTTATGCCAAGTTCTCGAAGTGCAAGTTTTGGCTTGAGTCAGTTGCATTCCTAGGAAACGTGGTGTCTACGGATGGGACTAGAGTTGACCCGGGTAAGATTTCAGCAGTCCGTGATTGGCCTAGACCTACTACTCCTACTAAGGTTCGCAGCTTTGTTGGGTTAGCAGGGTACTACAGACGGTTCGTTGAGGGGTTTTCTTTCATAGCAGCACCTTTGACTAGGCTGACTAGGAAGGATTTCCCATTTCAGTGGATGGATCAGTACGAGGATAGCTTTCAGAGGCTTAAGGCCTTGTTGACTTCAGCTCCAGTGTTGACTTTACTAGTTGAGGGTCTGAGTTTTTTGGTGTATTGTGACGCTTCTGGGGTTGGTCTGGGTTGTGTATTGATGCAGCATGGTCATGTGATAGCATATGCATCAATACAGCTAAAGGTTCACGAGTGCAACTACCCACTCATGACTTAGAGTTGGTGGAGGTAGTCTTCGCGCTTAAGATTTAGAGGCACTACTTATATGGGGTTCATTATGAGATATTCACTGATCACCGTAGTCTTTAGTATATCACGAGTCAGCGAGATCTGAACTTGAGGCAGAGGAGATGAGTCGAGTTACTGAAGGACTGTGACTTCACTATTCTGTATCATCTGGGCAAGGCAAATGTGGTAGCGTATGCCTTGAGCCGGAAGGCGGTGAGTATGGGTAGCCTAACTTCTCTTTCAGTTTCAGAGCGACCGTTGGCCTTGAACATTCAGTCCTTGGATAACCGCTAGGTTAGGCTTGACTTGTTGAATCCTAGAAGAGTTCTCGCCAGTGTCAAGGTTTGTTCTACTTTGGTTGATCAGATTCAGAGCCGTCAGTTTGAGGATCAGCGGTTGTTTGACCTTCGTGATCAGGTTGTTTGGGGTGAGGCCAGTCAGGCTACTCTAGATTCAGATGGAGTTCTAAGGTTTGATAGCCGCCTTTATGTTCCGAGGGTTGGTGGTTTGATTCAGTTGATTCTCCGTGAGGCACATTGTTTTAGGTATTCCATCCATCCTGGCACAACCAAGATGTACAGAGATTTGAGGCAGCTTTACTGGTGGAGTGGTTTGAAGCAGGACGTAAGGGAGTTTGTATCTCGATGCTTAAACTGTCAGCAGGTGAAGTTCGAGCACATGAGACCTGGTGGTTTGATGCAGCGACTTCCCATCCCTGAGTGGAAGTGGGAAGGGATTACTATGGATTTCGTAGTTGGTTTGACACGTACTTCTAGGGGTTTCAACTCCATTTGGGTAATTGTTGATCGGCTGACTAAGTCAGCGCACTTCTTGCCGATTCGGACTACTTACAGTGCAGAGAGGTTAGCTCAGATTTACCTTCATGAGGTTGTTCGGTTGCATCAGATCCCAGCTTCTGTCATTTTAGACCTCGACACTCAGTTCACATCTCAATTCTGGAGAGCTATTCTGCGAGATTTTGGTACAGAGGTTCAGCTTAGTACTGCATTCCACCCTCAGACAGATGTCCAGTCCGAGAGGACTATTCAGGTCCTGGAGGACATGCTTCGAGCCTGTGTTCTTGACTTTGGAGGTTCTTGGGATTAATTTGTGCCATTGGCTGAGTTTCCGTATAATAATAGCTTCCATTCTAGCATCGGCATGGCACCTTTTGAGGCATTGTATGGTACGCATTGCAGATCGTCGGTTGGTTGGTTTAACAGTTTGGAGTCTAGGCCACAAAGTACATATTTGCTTTGAGATTCCTTAGCCCGAGTCCGAGTGATTCAGGATAGACTTCAAGTAGCTCAGAGCAGGCAGAAGAGCTATGCTGAATATAGACTTTGTGCCTTGGAGTTTAGTGTTGGTGATTTAGTATTCCTCCATGTGTCACCCATGAAGGGCGTGATAAGATTTGGTCGGTGGGGCAAGATTAGTCCCAGATACATTGGGCCGTTTGAGATTCTCTAGAGGGTTGGTAGTGTTGCCTATCAGTTAGCCTTGCCTCCGATATTTTCAGCTATGCATCCTATATTTTATGTTTCGATGTTGCGTCGGTATGTTCCAGACGAGTCTCATGTGTTGCATTGGGATTCAGTTCAATTGGATGAGAGTTTGTCCTTTGTTGAGGAGCCAGTTGCTATACTAGCCAGAGATGTTAGGAGGTTGATATCTAGGGAGATTTCGGTTGTAAAAGTTCAGTGGAGGCATTATCCAGTTGAGGAGGCTACCTGGGAAACCGAGAGAGATATGTGGGCTCATTATCCGCAGCTGTTTGAGCCTTCAATTACTTCCTTGCCCTTGACTTTCGAGGATGAAAGTCCTTTTTAGTAGTGGATGATGTAATGACTCTTCCGATCATTCTCGGGTGTACACTGTTATTGTAGTGTTAGAGCTTGCCTGTAGCGGTCCCAAGTCATTTATGACTTGCTGGGACTGGTGGTTCAGTGCCCTGGCCGTTCGTAGGGTATTTATGGCCAATTTCCTGTTTTAAAGCTGAGATGTAGGAGCCGGATATTGAAATTGTGAGATAGTAATTTGCAATCGTATGGCCTCAACTGACCTCGTGGGCAGGTCGATCCTGATTCAAGGTGTTGTATGACCTTATGCTTCGTCCTGTATCAAAGGCTGCGAGCCTAAAATTGAGAATTTTATTACATCGCGCGTATTTGAAAATATTTTATTTGAAAGTTGAATTTGGTAAAAAGTTTTATTTTTCTAAAAATATTTTAAATATTTATGGAGGAAAAAAAGAATACTTTTGTTATGATATATTTGTGTATGTATTTATTTTATAAAAGTTTTATAAGTTATTAATACTTTTAATGGAGATAGTAAATTTAGTTATGTTAAAAATTATTATTATAATATAGTAGGTTTTGTTTGAAATGACTTTCTATTTATTATGATATATTCAAAAAGTTATATTTATTTTATTATGATATATTCAAAAAGTTATATTTATTTTATCATGAATTTATTCAATACCCGAGTGTATACGTATAAAAAAAAAATATTTTATTGGTAATGACACCTCCACTTTACGTGGAGGTGGATGGATGTGGCACTAACTTTGACAACTCAAGATGTTTCCACTTATTAGCATGCTAATTAACTACTAGATATTGTTTCATTCATTTATTTGCCATTTGATCTTCTAAAACTTGAATTAGCGGAAGGAATTGGCAGAATGAACTACTACTCTTTTTAAATACAAAAATATATCATTTCTAACTATATGTGTGGCGTTGGAGAGGGTTTTTGTGGAGAAAAAAAAAGTGTGTTGGTGATTTATCTGATTCGCAAAAGAAAATCGATTATCTACGTCAAGTTATTCAAGCCTGAATTCAAGTTTGATTTCGTTTTGGAGCTTCTCGGAGCGGTTCAGGCTTGGACATCATTGTTCTAACAGCTTGTCATCGGATGACAGGTAGGTTATGGTTTAACTCTTTTAAACTCCATAGCTTATCATCCTTGTGGTCCTGTGTGGCCTGGTTTTAACTCTGGAACATAGATGGTGGGTTATTTGAGAATTTCCATGAGTCCTAGACATCGATATTGTTATTATAGAGCTGGTTATGCTTGTTGTAGAGCAATTGGAGCATGTACAGGGTCGATAGGTTGATTATGAGTCATTGGGCTACTGCCTGTGTTTGAGCATTCCATTATCATGCATATAATAGATTTTTTCACATGTTTTGCTATGATTTGGTTTCGGACCTATGCTTGATGATTTTCTAAACCTTGCATGGCCTTGTGGGCCCGTTTTTGATAAAAATAGTTAATAAAGGTTGGAATGATTTTCATGGATCATTTTGGGGTAAAAAGAAATTAAAAAGATGATTTTATCACTGTTTTCATACTTATACTAGACTCGGTTGGACCGAGCACTAGATTGACTTTACTACTTTTTTAGACCTGATTGTGTTCGGGCACCCTGTTGGGATTTTTTAGACTTGATTCATTGATTTAGACCCG
Organism: Jaltomata sinuosa; assembly: GCA_003996215.1. Taxonomy (NCBI): domain Eukaryota; kingdom Viridiplantae; phylum Streptophyta; class Magnoliopsida; order Solanales; family Solanaceae; genus Jaltomata; species Jaltomata sinuosa. Next base: position 175,537 of record QJPP01001204.1, on the reverse strand, counting down.
GGTAGGATCCTGGGCATGCATTTTCAAGCTCTGCTGACTTATATGTATCCGGCTACACTCCGGACGGTTATCTTGAGATTATGAGATTTAGTATGTGGTCTATGAGTAGACCTCCATGGACCTTGCCGATCCGGACCAGGGGCTACGTGTTGCGAGTGTCGGAGGAGGGTTGTACGGTGGAGTTGAGGGACTGGGGGGAATCTCTTCCATGGATCCTGCCTCTATTGGGCCTTTTAGGTACCATAGCGTGTATTATATGGCACCACTATCACATGGTTTCAGCATATCATATCATATCATGCATATTATGTTTGGATCCACCCTTGTTTGCCTTTTGCTCAGTGTACGCTCTGGTAGTATAGGATGCCGGAGGGTTTGTTTTCACTTGTATGTATTTCTTGGGTGTATGGGCTCCCGTGGGACTGTATATATTAATATTATTTTATCGCGATATTTATCCTGATTATGGTGTTACTAGCATAACTTGGTGTTAATCTTATTTTCAGAATGTGTTATCATTACTTTCCTTTTCTCCGCCCCTTCTTACTTGAGGTTACCGATATACCGCCTTCTTCTTTAACTCTCTTTATATATATTGTTGTTGCATGGACCCCAGGTGCGTTCCTTCCCTTTCTTCACCTATGTCTGTGAGATATGTATTTCTATTAGCTAGCCTAGCATGATTGTTTTCGCCTTGTATCCTTTTTGTGCTAGCTTCCATGTGCTTGTTCGTTGTTTCTGTGACTGGGGTACCCGTTGCTTTTCAATTGGTGCTCATACTACACTTCTGCATCTTTGGGTGCAGATCCGAGTGTAAGTTCTCACCGCTGATCGTTGATGCGCCCAAATTACACATCTAAAAGAAGCGCAAGCGGTCGATGTTCAAATATAGAACCCAACTAAAGGTTGGGGTCGATCCCACAGGGAATATGGAAGGACTATGGTCGATTAGTGTTTACTTCAAGCTTTTAGTCAATTATTTCCCGTAAAGGGGGGGAGGTTTGTAGTAATTAGTAATTATTGTAACAAGAACGTATCAAGTAACCAGTGTCAATTTAAAGAGTTAATATCAATAAGAGAAGTGACTAGGGCAATGGTCCCCATGAGATCATAACTTAGTAAGGCTTTCGTACTTGGTTCACTAGTTTGGTGCTTAGCATGCAAAATCGATAAGTTAGGTTCACCTAATTCCTTGGTCCGGCAACTAGGTGAATTTCACCACACGCCTTGGTTCGGCTACGGGTGTCGCTTTACTAACCCTTACCCTTGATTCCAGATTAGCTATTCCCGTACAATGTCAAGCTATTAGACGAGGGTTGATAGCCTCGAATCTCATTGCTTACAACCCTTTTCCCATCCGTTACCTCCTTGGTATGGCAAGTAAGGATAAGGCGAGCTCTAACGTTTACAACCGTTACAAAGCAATCAAAGCTAAGGGAAGAACAATGCATGCATGAACACCTCCCTAGATCACCTAAGTACTTTGCCTACTTCGTTAATCCTTCATGGTTTCCACAACCCTAGTTGTGGATTTAGCTACTCATGTTCACAAGCATGCAATTGAAGTTTGTTTAAGCAATCATTAAGAGATACTTACAAAGAAGAATAAAGAAAATAAAAATCTTTAAGAATAATCTCAAGAACACTTCAAATTATCAAGAGCTAGTCTTCGAATTCAACACCAAATTAAAATCACAAATATGAGAAAGTAGTCTCCAAATATCGTGTAACAACCGTAAATAAAAACCTAGGGGAAAGTATTTATAGACAAAAAAAAAATCCTTTCCTAATACAACTGGGAATCTGGCTCGGCAGGGACCATGGGTCGGATTGACGGTCCGTCATTTGGAATGACGGTCCATGGTCTTCTCAGGTCAACCGTGGTCCTGCTGGTCAAGGTCTTCTGAACTTCAAACTACGGCTGGGACCACGAGTCGTTCTTCTGAATGATGACTCATCCTTGGACTCGTGGTTTCTTGGCCCACTTTGGTACCTTCTCTACTTCAGTGATGACGAGTCACAAAGACGGACCATATTTTAGGATCACGGTCCGTTCTTCAATCCGTGATCCCTGCTACACTTTGTTACCTCCACAGAACTTCAGTCTATGTGTCAACAGGACGGGCCCGTACTTGGGAAGTACGGACCATGGTTTGAGTCGTCCTTTTCTCCACAGTTGGCCATATCTTCTAAACTTTAAACGATGTGTCAACATGACGGATCTGTCCTTTGAAAGTACGGATCGTCAGCACAGCCGTGTAATCTCTCCAGCCTTGTGCATTGTCAGGACTTTAGACTACGAGTGCTAATGACGGGTCCGTCATTTGAAAGCACGGCCCGTCAACTGGACTCATCTTCACTGTAATGACCAAAAACCAGCTCAACTTCCAAATTTTACTCAAGGAACCTTTTTTGCCTGCACACTTAACCAAAAGCATCAAATCCACAGATAACATGCTAAAGAACATGCAAAAATCCTAAGTGTTAAGCGTCGAAAGTGGTGTATTTCTACACCACATCAACACCCTCTACTTAAGACTATTGCTTGTCCTCAAGCGAAAAAAACAAACTATTCTACAACGGCGCTATAGCAAAAGAAAACTAGGAACTACGGCAGTCATATGATTTGGCAAGTTAGCTCAAAACAAGTATCCCCCTCCCTTTACAATACAAAACCCGTGACTATGTCTCATCTATCAAGACAACACAGGAGGATCCATGAATGACATTATACTATCAACAGATGACGTAGCATACATATATGAGACTTACACTAACAGTTAGCAGTCAAAGTTGTTCTAGTGCCCTCACCACAAAGAAGTCCCTATCCCACGATAACATAATCAAGATTTCAGGGACTGAACAAAGACACTCACACTCACAATCGATATTCAAGCAATGTGTGCGCAATGCCATAGGCTTGTCCTTATTTTCTATGCCTCGGTTTTCGAACAATTGGGTTAGGATCACTATAGGACTTTATTTGGCTTGTAACGTAGGCTCGGGGACAGGTATGGTAGATATGAAAATTAGTGACTAGGACCTTCTTGGCACTACGCTATCTTTATTCCACTTATCCAGCCAACTCTTTATTTCCTCCCTCTTTTTTTTTCTCTCCCTTTTATTTTTCACAAGTGACGGGTGCGGCTTTTATTTCAAAATCAACTATTTTTCTTTGTTTCATCTTTTCACATTCTCTTTTTCTTTTCTTTTTATTTTTCTACATAGCCGCCGCACCCATTATTTCCCTTTTTTCATTACTAGCCTTCTCTTTTCATACCCCTACTCCTTACTCTCCTCTGCAGTAGCCACCCTCAACTTAGGCGATTCGTCTAAGTTGAGGTACACGATGTACAAGGAGGGACCAGGGCCAAACTAAAGGGTTTGCAAAAATACGGGGAAGGTGATTAGACTAAACAACAAAAAGGGTCAATTTAGGCTCAAAATCAGGGATCAAAGGGTATTTACATCATTTGGTCGATCATTTGGATAAAGTGGACTTATTCAAAAATGGCCTATGATCCTTTCCTAACCAACTATCCTACGACCTAGTCTGGGAAAGTTCTAGATTTGCACACAAAGCAAGAACAACACGAGTTAAGCTCACACACACATGGCACAGAGTTAAACGATTATATGCTAACTATCAGGTTCATGCTCTAGCTTAAGCCATTCATCAAGTCGATTTACATTACAATGTGATGCACAGATCCTTAGTGGTCAGTCTATCAAGAATAGGTACAATCATATCACACAAAAAAAAATTGGGGGGGGGGGGGGGGGTCTACATTTTTTTCACTCAAAAATCCAATTCCAAAAATCATGGCACAGACTGCGCTAAGTTCCTTTTATTCTTTTACTACATACAACCTATACTAAACATGCCGATTCAATAGAAAATAAAAATCCTTAGGGAAAGAACACAGGCAAGAAAACCCTAAGGATTCGGGTACCTTGTGAGTACCCTCATGGGTTGCCTCCCATGCAGCACCTGATTTAACGTCGCAGCACGACACGGGTCTCTCGGTTACTCAGACTTTGCCAAGAGATCCGTCAAAATAGCGAACACCTCATGCTACCCCCACCCCACCAAAAAGAGATGTGCATTGTCCTCAATGCACTAATGAAAATACAAAGCATAAGTGGGCAAGAACATACATGTGGCGCCTAAGCATCGGTGTCTGGTGTCACATCCTTCAGGCCCTCAGGATCGGTGCCCGTAGTAGTTTCTCTAACAACTGAGGCTGCCTCCGCAGTCCTTTCATCAATGGTAACAGCTGCCCGAGCAACTCCCTTATCAACCACTCTCGCACTGGGGTCTAAAGAAGTAATAGCACCACTCTCGGATCCACCTCGGCCTCCACCATCCACCTCGATCTGGTGCTCCCTCAAGGATCCCTTTGTCACTTTCTCCAACTCTTTTCTTGCTTTCTTCGCAGCCCTTTCTTCTTTCTTCTTCTGAGATTTAGGACTAAGCGGGGTATCATCACCCGCAATATTTTTGTCCTTTCTCTTCCTTTTCTTTTAAGGTGTGGGGTCTGCAATATGCTCACGAGTGGGAGATGGTGCCAATAAATCAATAAACTTCTCGTCTGCGGTCTCAACCGATGATAACTGTATGTTTGGCACCTGCCTCTTCTGAATAACATCTACATTAGCCCAGACCTTTGCAAGCTCAGTGAGGATGGCGGTGAGTCCTGGAATAGTCAAGCTCCATAATCGATCATTACCCGAATCTCAATGGTGTCCAGTCATGCATTCAAACTATCAATTAACTTTTGGACTGGCACCATGGCATCTGCTATCTCACGTCGGATCCGCTGCTTCACCGAGGTTGAAAACCTCTTAATTTGTTCTTCTGCATGGAAGGCCTCTTTGGAGACCTTGCTAAATACATCATTGGTGAAGACATGTGGCTGACCCTGGCTGCTGGATAGCCCAGACTGAGTTGAGGATGATGGGCCAGCTGCTGATGTCGTTGGTCCAGAACCCGGTCTAGTATGCTCATCAAATACCACCAACAAATCTGGTGGCAAATCACCACTAGGCTCTGGAAAGTCGGTTGCTGTAGCATAAGCTCTAGTGCGTGCCACTGGGTTGGTGGCATATCAAATCAAATCTATATCCTGGAAGCTGGACGCATGAATGGTCTGGTCAACGCCCGGTATCTCGGGAACTTCCACAGCCTAGTAAATCTGAGTGATAAGGCAAGGAAATGGCATGGTGGTGGACAGCCTCAGTGCCTGTTCTCTAATCTCTTTCGCAATAATACGGGCAATAATAATATCATAGCGGACCATGAACGCAGCAACCAAAAATAGCCCGATTAGGATTAAGAGTATTATCTGCAGTCATCGGTACCAACCGGTGTCTAACCATTGCCCACCAAATTTTTTTGGCTACATTCAGTGTTGCCTTGCCAATCTTTGGTATCCGCTCTGTCAACCAAGGCGGATTGCCGTCTGTGATGAGTGAGGAAATCCAGTGATAGGGTATCTTTTTTGGTCTCACCTGCTCCATATGAGCATCCAAGTCTGGCTGGGAGGCTGGAGCTATAAAGTTTGGGCCATAGAGAAAACGTTGAATGGTGCGCTCTGAGATGTCGACCTGTACCCCCCGAATTTGTATCCTCTGAAGAGCTGGCTCTAACCTTGGATTTTTCCCTTTCTCGCACTGATTCATCAATGTCGTCACCTTCAAAATTCATGATGACTGCGCAAGGGCTTCTACACCAAGTCTCTCCTCAATAGGTACAACCAGTTGGTCCTCATCAACCACATCTATTACCAACACCACTCTCATATCATCATGGTGCTTCATATACTTGCACACATTAAAAGTCACCTCATCATCGTTCAGCCTGAATTTCATCTGACCTATTTCTAAGTCAACCAAAGCACGCGCAATAGCCAAGAATGGTCGCCCCAAGATAATAGGCACCTCAAAGTCAACCTCGCAATCCAGAATGACAAAATCTGCAAAAAAGATAAAAGTGTCAACCTTTACCAATACATCGTACAGAATTCCCACAGGCCTCTTCACCGTGCGATCAGCCATAAGTAGCCACATTGTAGTCAGAGAGGGAGCTCCCAAGCCCAACTGATTATAGACTGCGAGCGGCATCAGGTTGATGCTATCACCCAGATCACACAAAGCCTTTGCGAAGTAGAACTCTCCAATAGTGCAAGGAATGGTGAAAGCTCCGGGATCTTCCTTCTTCTGTACCATCGAACGGGATTCTATTGCACTACAGTGGTGCAAATTGTTTACTGGCTCAAAATTGACCATTCTCTTCCTCGTCACCAAATACTTCATAAACTTTGCATAACCAGGCATCTTCTCCAATGCTTCGACCAATGGGATATTTACTGACAGCTGTTTCATAATGGAGATGAACTTATGAAATTTGTCGTCCTCAACCTTCTTCTTCAACCTCTGGGTATAAGGTGGATGAGGCAATGGTATAGGCTTCAGGACCGGTGCAACCTCCTTGCTCTTACCCTTTTGCTCAGATGACTGGTTCTCAAACGGCCCTTCACCACTATCTTTCTCTGCGGATTCTGCTACAACCTCAGCATCATCCCTCTCAATCTCGATTGGCTCATCAACCACAATAGGCATAGGAGGATCAACAGTCTGTTTACCACTCTGAGTAGTCACTGCCATAACTTGTCGATCATTTTTCAGATTTTGAACTATGTCACTTGGGAGAGTAACTTTTTGGCAAGTGGTTGACAATTGATGCATCTGTATCTCAAGCTGTTTGATGGAGACAGAGTGAGACTCCACCTTCTGATTAATAATCGAAAGTTTAGCTTTTATCTCTTTCATGCTCGCATCCATGGATTCAACCTTTTGGAACACTTTTTGGATCAGCTCTCTCATGGAAGGTTGTCCAGCCTGCTCTTCACGATTTGCAAGCAGAATGTACAGGTTACTTCTATCATTTTTGTACCCATCCTTCTTCTGCCAGTCACCATCTGCTCTATCTCTATAACCAGACCGATTGTAGTAGTCATCCCTATCTCTGTTCTGACCTTGATTTCTATGGCCAGAGGCCCGGAAACCCTCCCCTTGATCATTCAGATAACTAATTTATTCATCAGATGAGTACTCGTCTGACCTTGGTGCTTTGCCTTGAGAACCTACCGCTTTAACTTTTTCTACTCCCTCAGCCAGAAATTTCTTTGCCAGTAACCCAAGTGTTGTGTTCATCTCAGCTTGTGTCTGCTTAATGTCTTCTATCTCATTACGATCCACATACTTGCCAACTGCATAAGTACCTACTGATGTTTCCGCATCTCTTGTATGCCATGCTCGATTTGTCTTTGCAACCCTATACAAACTCTCTGCAGCTTCAGGGTATGTGTTATCCATGAATGCACCTCCAATCACAGTATCAGCTACAGCTTTAGTATTTGCATTCAGGGCCTTATAGAATATCTCCATCAGATGCCTGGGAGGGATTTCGTGTCTCGAAACTTGCTTCATCTTCTTCTTGAACCTCATCCATGCCTTATATAGAGCTTCTGTAGGTAGCTTCCTGAAGTTATATATCTCCTGCTTCAGCTGCAACATCCTTGATGGAGGAAAGAACTGCTCCAAAAACTGACTTTTCAACTCATACCATGTGTAGATGGAATTATCAGGCAATTCTGAGAGCCATTCAGATGCCTCATCAGTCAATGAAAATGGGAATAGCCTCAGTCTGATAGCCTCTTACCCCACTCCTTGCATATTATATGATTTGCTAACGCTCACAAAGTTATTGACATGCAGAATTGCATCTTCCGTGGGTTTTCCTGAATAGAGTCCTTTCATGCTCAATAGTTGAATCATGGCACTAGTAATGTCAAACTTCATCCCGTCAGCCAACGGTGGTAGCACTATGGGCCCAGTGGAGCCATATTCCTTCTCATCATAATCATCTACATCATAATACAGAGGAACCTGCCTTTGTTGCTACAAATGTCAACCCCTATTATATGGTGCGCGATGAGGTACTGCCTCGTCTCGGACCGCTTGCTGCCTTCAATGTCTTGCTCGCTCAGCTGCAGCGTTTCGAGCTGCAAGATCTTATGCAATTTTCTTATCTTCGGTAGCAAGGGCATCTTCGCCTTCCTTCTGGTGTTCTGCTTCATCCTTTTTATGTTGCTCGGCTTCAACAATTAACCGAGCTGTAATCTGTTTTTGTGTTTCATGATCTCCATCCTTAGCCATGATTCTTAGTGTTTTGGAAAGCTCTGGATCGTAAGGGATCAAGGTATTGCCTTGACTCCTTGTACTTGGCATGCACAAGTGTGCTACCTATGATCAAAACAAAAACAACAGAAAAAGTAAAATCAGGAAATAAGGACAATTAGTGAATTAAACACAATCTCACTTAATCCTAAACCGTATTCCCCGGCAACGGCGCTAAAATTTGATGCGCCCAAATTATACCTCTAAAAGAAGCGCATGCGGTCGCTGTTCAAATATAGAACCCAACTAAAGGTTGGGGTCGATCCCACAGGGAATATGGAAGGACTATGGTCGATTAGTGTTTACTTCAAGCTTTTAGTCAATTATTTCCCGTAAAGGGGGGGGTTTGTAGTAATAAGTAATTACTGTAACAAGAACGTATCAAGTAACCAGTGTCAATTTCAAGAGTTAATATCAATAAGAGAAGTGACTAGGGAAATAGTCCCCATGAGATCATAACTTAGTAAGGCTTTCATACTTGGTTCACTAGTTTGGTGCTTAGCATGCAGAATCGGTAAGTTAGGTTCACCTAATTCCTTGGTCCGGCAACTAGGTGAAATTCACCACACGCCTTGGTCCGGCCGCGGGTGTCGCTTTACTAACCCTTACCCTTGATCCCAGATTAGCTATTCCCGGACAAGGTCAAGCTATTAGACGAGGATTGATAGCCTCTAATCTCATTGTTTATAACCCTTTTCCCATCTGTTACCTCCTTGGTCCGGCAAGTAAGGATAAGGCGAGTTCTAACATTTTCAACCGTTAAAAAGCAATCAAAGCGAAGGGAAGAACAATTCATGCATGAACACCTCCCTAGATCACCTAAGTACTTTGCCTACTTCATTAATCTTCATGGTTTCCACAACCCTAATTGTGGATTTAGCTACTCATGTTCACAAGCATGCAATTAAAGTTTGTTTGAGCAATCATCAAGAGATACTTACAAAGAAGAATAAAGAAAATCAGAATCTTTAAGAATAATCTCAAGAACACTTCAAATTATCAAGAGCTAGTCTTCGAATTCAACACCAAATTAAAATAACAAATATGCAAAAGTAGTGTCCAAATATCGTGTAACAACCGTAAATAAAAACCTAGTGTAAAGTATTTATAGACAAAAAAGAAATACTTTCCTAATACAACTGGGAATCTAGCTCGACAGGGACCACGGGTCGGATTGACGGTCCGTCGTTTGGAACGACGGTCTGTGGTCTTCTCAGGTCAACCGTGATCCTGCTGGTCAAGGTCTTATGTACTTTAAAACTATGGCTGGAACCACGAGTCGTTCTTCTGAATGATGACTCGTCCTTGGACTCGTGGTTTCTTGGCCCATTTTGGTACATTCTCTGCTTCAGTGATGACGAGTCACAAAGACGGACCGTCTTTTAGGAGCACGGTTCATTCTTCAATCCGTGATCCCTGCTACACTTTGTTACCTTCGCAGAACTTCAGTCTATGTGTCAACAGGACGGGCCCGTACTTGGGAAGTACGAACCGTGGTTTGAGTCGTCCTTTTCTCCACACTTGGCCATATCTTCTGAACTTCAAACGAAGTGTCAATATGACGGATCCGTCCTTTGAAAGTACAAATCATCAGTACAATCGTGTAATCTCTCCAGCCTTGTGCATTGTCAGGACTTTGGACTACGAGTGCCAATAACGGGTCCATCGTTTGAAAGCATGGCCCGTCAACTGGACTCGTCTTCACTGTAATGACTAAAAACCAGCTCAACTTCCAAATTTTTCTCAAGGAACCTCTTTTGCCTGCACGCTTAACCAAAAGTATCAAATCCACAGATAAAATGCTAAAGAACATGCGAAAATCCTAAGTGTTAAGCATCGAAAGTGGTGTATTTCTACACCACATCAACCGTGCTACCTCGTGCGAGGTCTTTTTGGACTATCTGAGACTGACGGTGAGCTCTTGGCAACCGGTGCTTAGCTTTTGTTCATCCTTTGTGTCATGTACTCTCTTTTTGCTATTCGGAGACAGATATGTATATATTGTTTTGGACCCTTTTTGTACTCTGTTGATGTAGTTTCGACTCTTATACTATGATACCAGGTTTTGGGTTGGTTTTAGCTTCTGTATATACATTCCTGTTGTTCCTTTTCGTATCCTTATATCCTTTATTTCTGCTTATTTTATGTTTTCTTCCGCTTGTTGGTTAGATAGTAGCCCGTTACTAACCGTTCTGGGCTACGGAGGTTGGTTCGCCTACTGGGGGGTTGTAGGTGCCACCATGACCGAGAAATCAGGTCGTGACAGATATGAATATGAGTTAATATGCATAATTAATAGAATAGGCTATACAACACCACAAGCTGGCTCACAAGGCCAAATACACAAATATCATAAATCCAGGCTCACAAGGCCAAATTCAATTTATCACTAAGATCATGGGAGAACAGAAAAATTCACATAAACAATCCAATTTTAAAACCCTTTCTTTAACATACCGGAACCTACATAGATATTCGTCACCTCAGTTATATAGGATCCCAGAATTCCTATTGCTCCCCAATTACACATAACACATAAACACTTCGAAAGAGAGTCAAAGAAAGTCTCAACTTACCTTAACAGAAGACCCACAAAAATAAACACAAAGCCTTGCCCTTTCGAATTGCCTCCGAACGCAACTACTCTAACAAAAACAAGTTCTACACGTAAATACGAGTCTAACAACACCCATATTACTAAGGTTCTAGTCCCAGTCCAAAATTCAACTCAAAAGTTAACCCCAGAAATAAAAGGGCAAAATCAAAAATTTATAAGAAAATCAATTTAACCATAGATTAAGGAGATTAAATCTAAATTTCATCAAAAATAGGTTTGAAATCATCAATTTATCAATAGTGATATGCTCCCACTTTCACTCAGGCATAGGCATCCTCTGAATCATACCACCCGGGCTATGATGCTCATATTTCACTTGTTGACAATTCAAACACTTAGCCAAGAACTCCACAATGTCCCTTTTTATCCTACACCATTAGTAGTGATTCTTCAAGTCATGATACATCTTAGTTGCCCCTGGATGAATAGAATACCTCAAACTATGAGCCTCTTCCATGATCAATCTAGTCAAGTCACCTACTCTAGGAACACAAATCCGACCCTTGATTCTCAAAACACCCTCCAGGTCAAGAATCATTTCCTTAGCTTCACCACTCAACACCTTATCCCAAATCATGCACAACTTTTCATCCTCAAACTGTCTATCCTTAATGTGATCCACCAACAAAGATTGTGCTTCCACACAAGCAAGCACCCTACCAGACTCGGAAATATCAAGTCTAACCAAACTATTAGCTAAACTCTGCTCATCTATAGCCAAAGGTTTCTCCTTAGCTACTAACAAGGCAAGGCTACCTTTACTAACTGCCTTCCTACTCAAGGCAGTCATTATTATATTAGCCTTGCTCGGGTGATAGAGAATAGTCATATCATAGTCTTTCAATAACTCCTACCACCTGCATTGTCTGAAATTCAAAGCCTTCTAGTTGAAGATATGTTGAAGGCTATGATGATCGGTAAACACCTCAAAATGAACTCCATACAAATAAAGCCGCCATAATTTCAAAACAAACACTACCGCCACCAACTCCAAGTCATGAGTGTGGTAGTCCTTCTCATGGGTCTTCAACTGCTTCAAAGCATAATCTATCACTTTCCCCTTTTGCACCAACACACCATCAAGGCCAACTCCCAAAGTATCATAATACACAGTAAAATCTTCACCTTCCACAAGTAAGGTCAAGATAGGTGCCGAAGTCAACAAAGCTTTGAGCTTTTCAAAACTCTCTAACACTCATCGGACCACTTGAAAATGACATTCTTCTGGGTCAACTTGGTCAAAGGAGCTACAATAGAGGAGAAGCTATCACACCCCGAGACCAGGCCCAGGATATAATGGGCAACCAAGACCAATAAAGGCTTGAGAAGACCCCTTAGCATTACATCATGAGCATATTCAATAAAACATTTGCGCAAGAAAGACCCATTTGAGAAAACCTTTTAAAATACAATTAAGAATTTACCAAGTGTTGGAAACAAAATATTTAAACAACATCTACATAGGTCTACGAAGACTCTAATCATGAGAATAAAATATCTATGCTGGGACATGACCCTGACAATACCACAGAACATAAACCAAGCCTAAAAATAAGGATTTAAACCACCTTCAAAAAGATGGAGTCTCACCACTTGCTAATACTGTCTCGAATGATTCTAACGGTGCACAGAACCATGAGAAAATGTTTCCGAACCTATATTATGAAATGATGTAGCATCCGAGGATGGTCAGTATGATGAGTACTGGTATGCAACCCAGGGAAAGGGACATAATAGTTTATAAATCAAGTCATAAGGATATAGTGTAAAACATAATAAAAGGATAACAAAATAGGGATAAGTATCCATAGCATTTCAAAACAAAACATACATTAACATTATTTTTGAACTAGATGGTAACAGCGACATTATTTTCACTATGGATTATGTGGTTCCGACCATGGCTCGATCAATGGATCCTCTAATCCAAGTTTGCTCCAAAGATTGGAGCATTAGATCATAATCACATTATATCCCACATGCAACTGAGTAAATTACATGGGTTATCCATATTTCAGGACAGACTAATACCCGCATCTACAAAACATGGTTTTAGGTAATGAGCCCCGTTCGACTCATACCTTCTCGGTTAACCATTTAATTCTCCTAAGCCCATCTTTTAGCCTATAAAAATATTTAGCAAATCATTCATCTGGGACTCTTAATATTCTTAAGGCATTCATAACTTTGGTATCGTTATACTAAGACTTGCAAGCCAAACTTATCCATTTTATGCCATCATCGTTCATGCGTCATTTATGCCAATAATTTAAAGGATTTCAAAACTCATTTAGTACATAAATCCCTCAAAGTTTATAATTTCATAACTTAACAAATAACCATTTCAAACCGAGGGATGTAGGAATCCTTTTCTTTTTGTTAAAAGCCAATACTTGAATAGTAAAGCAAATTTTGAAAGAATCTTTACTTTAGATCTTAAATTTGCCCCATCAACATTTTTACATAAATAAAGTTTGTATTTCGGACGACCTCAAAATGATTAGTAGTTAGAGAGAAACTTCATAGAAAGCATTTGAAACTTCAAGTAAATTCTCTTTCCGAAAATCCTTCAACCATCCATATTTATTACTAGTATTAAATTCATCATTCATAGTAGAAAACATGTTACTAACAAGTTTAGTTGAAAGGGGGTTGTTCTACATACCTTTTGACGAAGAAAAATTCACAAAACGTTTGAGTTTGACCATAGGAACCTTGAACCCTAGGTGTTCTTGTTCCTTAGAACTTTGGGGAGAAGAGCAATGTATTTTAATTGAATAATTCATGCCTTAGGGACTTAGAAATATTTAGAATATGTGGGGGATGGTTTTGGGTAAGGAAAGGACCAAAAGACCCTTAAAAATGCGTAAGAAAATCAAAGGAGACGCCATTGGGCACCGCCTCTGTGCCATGGGGCTATCGTGGAGGCTGGCCTCTGTGACACGCTGCTATCGTGGAGGTACAGCTCTGTGACACGGAGGTATCGCGGACCTCCACTATTTTTCCAAAATCCGATTTCCGCGTAAACTGAGAAGTGTCTAGTAAAATGGGCATAACTTTTTACTCGAGATTCGGATCGATGCACGATCTGTGGCGTTGGAAAGAAGACTCGAAAATATTTAATTTGGTGGGTCATGGGCTACGTAACTCTTCATATAATAGGATAAATGATCGTTTGAAGTTGACCCTATTAGAAAGTTATACGAAAACTTAGTCGGTAGAGAATCTTTTAACTTAATTTGTGTTAGAGGTTCTTTAACCGAGGTACAATAGGATTCATTGGGTTTGGACCCCACTACATACTTTGAACGATTTCAAATCTTAGCCCGAAAAAATTAGGGTGTTACAATATCTCTCCCTTGGGATCATTCATCCTCGAATGATGAGTAGGGACTTATAGAAGCTCTAAAAGTAAGGAAGTAAAGGCTATAACTTCACATCAAGAATTGTCTTTTAACTAAGATAGAAAGACATCAAGAAGCGCTCTATGATAACATCAAACAAATCGTGTGAGTAGGAATCATGAGACATATGAGACTTGGCATAGACATGATCTAGGACATAAGTTTTATGGAACATGATCATACTAAGGTACGAAATGAAAGTTTGAAAATCATAAGCATGAATTGAGGTTGATACATGGCATGAAATAAGGTTTTGCTAGACGTATGAATAGAAGCATCCCCACCTTAAGAGATATGGCTAATATCCCTTAGATTTAGCAACACCTTTCAACTATATAACCTCCTCTGAATACTACACATCACCACTTATGACTTGAAATTTTTACATTGGCGCATATAGCTACTAAAGTCTGTATCTAACATCTTGCTCCCACTCTGTCTAAGCCTAACTTGAAGGCATAAAGTGCGACATCTAATGTGATCCGCTCTTAAATTTATCCATCAAATTCTACCTCTAGATTCACCCTCCAAGCATACTACTTCCCCTTATCACCTTAATAATTTAAGCTCAATCTTTGGCAAGAAGTCATTTGTCACACAATGCAATCGCCCTCAAGTATTCATCATCACATTCAAGCCTATCACTATAATCACTTTTTGACTCCATTGTAGCTAAGACTACCAAAGAAATCTCGCAAGCATCCCCATAATCAGCAATCCTCAAACTTTTACAGGGAGACACACACACACACATACACACACACACACACACACACATATATATATATATATATATATATATATATTCTCATCTAAATATTACACATAACCAATCCTTATCTCTCATCTTGTCCACACTTAACAACTTTGGTGATACAATCACACCATAGCCACCACTAAAAAGGGAACCTCTATTACCTTCCATCTAGACCACTACTTAGCTTCTTTAATTGACAGTTGCCCCATATAAGCTAAACATTACCGAAGAAATAGATTGAGAGCATGAACTGCATGACATGCAAATAGAGTCCTGACTCTTGACCACAAATATGGAGTATGAAATGAATATATTTAATAAGAGCATGAGCATTGGGGATACGTGGATGTTGTTCACTATTGACTTATACTTAGCGTGACCTTGTCATGCAAGATGAGCTCAGGGGAATCTGGTGCTATGAGTATGGGTACTTCATATATACTAAGCACACAAGATGCAAACTGAGGGTTGTTTTGAGTAAAGACATGCCATAATCATCCATAACCATTAAGGGTGGACGTACACAGGGATTAGAATAAGGAAACCTTAAGCATGAATCCTTCAAAAAGTCTGATCTGAGTATGTACATGACGTACCATGATTTCAATAGTCATATTGGGCATATCATGAAACTTGAGTTTTTAGGACTGGGCATAACGTGAGATATGGGTTCATGGATCATGAGTGATAACGCCCAAACTACACCTCAAATTAACGAGGCGTAAGCGGTCGTAGTCAAATATAGAACCCAACTAGGTTGGGGTCGAATCCCACAGAGAATATGGTGAGAATTAAGCCTTTAGTGAATTAGTTGACTGATGGTCAATAGTTTCCGGTAAATTGGGGGGGTTTTGAGTAAACAATGCGTAAACAAAACAAACAATTAACGTATGATTAATAATCAATAGGAGAGAGTGAACTAGGGACGTGTTCACCATGGCATTTGTAACAATGTCGATTCTAGGCTTAACCGGGTTCTTTTTATATGCGTGTCACGATGTGATTGAATTTATGGTATCGTCTAAACGTCTCTCGACCAAATAAACAAATTTTCTTTTCTATTCTCTCGACCTCGAAAAGATGTGCTTTTTAGATTTCAATCCTAAACATCAAGTAGATTAATCTAGTTACAGCATTAATCATAAGACGAGAGTTGGTAGTCTCGAATCCTCGTCGTTAATCAAGTTTTCCCGGTTTTAATCTCTTTACTCAAGCAAATTTAAACCTAGGCATGTTCTAATATTTGCAACCACTAGAAAACGTTAAATAATGAATGATTAACAACGTGACAACATATATATTGAACCCGACGCTACCCGGAATCTATAATGCTACTTTTGCCATGGCTCCCACAACCCTAGTTGTGGGAGTTTAGTTAATCATGCTAGAAGAAGAAGAGAAGAAAGTCATAATCATAATAAAGAAAAGAAATCCTTACAATGTATTGAAAACAATCTTCAATTATTCCAAGAACAAGAAAAACAAAGATCCCAAGAACAATCAAGAACAAGATTGAGGAGAAGGAAACCGTGTGTAGCGCATTTCCTCTCGCAAAACTCGCTCAAAACTCTCCTACAATTATTGGGTAATGTATGTAAAAACTATTGGAAAGGCGATAAACATAGGGTATTTATAGGAGTCAAAGAAACCAAATCCAAAACGGGTTAGGAATCCTAAAAGCGGGCAGCCGTTGGCGCGCCACTATTTTGGTGTGACGGCCCGGCTGATGGACCGTCACTGCCTTGACGGACCATCGCCGGAACCGTCACCCTTAGGCAGTGGCTTCCTCCTCCTTGACGGTCACTGTGATGGACCGTCACATGTGTGACGGGCCGTCACTCAGGCCGTCACTCTTAGGCAGAATCTCTTTTTCGCGTATTTCCTTCCGTTTCCATGTTTGTCTCCATTTCCTACAAATATAACATAAAAACATCAAAAACGACGACGGTTGCTTGAAAACGTACGATTGTTCTTAGTTAAAAGGAGTCGAAAGTGTCGTAAATTGGCGGCACATCAACACCCTCAACTTAAAACGTTCGCTTGTCCTCAAGCAATATGACACAAAACAATAATAACGACTCAACTAAGAAAACAAACTCGTGTCTCTAGCAACTCATGGTCATTCATCATCTTATTCAATTAAATCAAGCTCCCTCGTAGCACACGAATGTATGAAACACTAACTTGCAAGGATCCAAACATGTCATTCCGATATGATAGAATATAATGCATACACACGTACAGCTATCCTAACAGTCAATAGACAATACAGACATCTTGGTGCCCTCACCACAAAGAAATCCCACACACGTTTTGGGACTAGGTAAGCGCTCACACTCTCAAACGATTTCAAACAATGCACATGCGATACCATAGGCTTGCCCTTACTATTCTATTTCGGTTCTTCAGAAAGCCGCTCAGGATCACTACAGGACTTGTTTTGGCTTGTAATGAGGCTTCAGGTGCGGGTAGGATACATTAAGGGGTTAGTGACTAAGCCCTCCTTGGAACTACCGACGTCTTCTTACCACATAACTTTGCTTTGTCCATCCTTATTCACCTTTTAATTTCCTTCTTTCTAGCTACAGGTGCGGCCTATTTATTTTGACAATTCTTTTTATTACTTTTTCGATCTCTTTCATCTCTTTTCTAAGACACACACCCGGGATTTTTCATTCGATCGACAACCACTCATATCTCTCCTATTTTTCTTATCATTCACCTCTATAGTAGCCACCCTCAACTTAGGCTGATTGCCTGAGTTGAGGTGCACAATGTCCACGGAAGGACCAGGGCCAAAACAGGGTTTACCTCTATAGTAGCCACCCTCAACTTAGGTTGATTGCCTGCGTTGAGGTGCACGATGTCCAAGGAAGGACCAGGGCCAAAATAGGGATTCAAAGTTAAACAGGAACGGTGACAGGTTATTGAAAGAATAAGGTCAATTATGGCTCAAACAGGGATCAAGGGATTATTTATATTTGGACGGTCTTTTAGGTTAAGTGGACTGCACACAAAAAGGGCCTGTGATCCTTTCCTAAGCAACCCAACTTCGAACTTAACAAAATAGACCGGGCAAGTTCTAGATGCATGCACAGAGTAAGAACTTTATAACAATAATCTCACACACTCTTGGCACCAAGAAACTATATCGCTACCAACTATCAAACAACCGCTCGGCTTAAGCATACTCATTCTAATCATAATCACACAATGACATTCAAGGATCCAGACCGTCAGTCGTTTCAACATAAGTACAAAACCAGAAAATTTTTAAAGGGGCCTCGTTTTGGTCAAAGAAAAACGCCATTCATCACTATAGACACTAAAAAAAAAAAATTTAAACTAACAACCTAAATATGCCGGTTCTACTAGATAGCACACCGGAGGGAAAAGAAACACGGCAACAAAAACCCTCGGTGGTGACTCACAGGTTTCCCAACACCCTCAACTTAGACTCATGCATTGTCCCCAATGCATCCATATGAAAGCTAAAAACTGTGAGAGTTAGGAATACCTGTGAAGTCGATCGGACTCAAATTCCGGAATGATGTTGGAGACCGCCAGGGTCTCCAAAACAAGAGAACTCGATGGAGTGTGGCGTTCCAGCTTCCTTTTTGGGCTCCATCGCTAGTCGCGACAACTTCTTCGCTCTTTTTTTACAGATTCTCTCGCGGTATTTTCGTTTTCTTGATTTATTTTCACCGCTTTCCTTCACCTGCTCGTTCTTTTGTGACCGCGACTTTACTCTCATAACAGCTCGGGTTTCAACACAACCCT
Source organism: Jaltomata sinuosa (assembly GCA_003996215.1). Lineage (NCBI taxonomy): Eukaryota > Viridiplantae > Streptophyta > Magnoliopsida > Solanales > Solanaceae > Jaltomata > Jaltomata sinuosa. The sequence continues at coordinate 156,738 of QJPP01001204.1, read as the reverse complement.
TCTTCTCAAGATACACATCAGCAGGGACTTCCTCAATAGCATTGATGACCGTGACCACCCTCATGTCACTTGGTTGCTTCATCACTCTGGACACATCGAACTTGACCATTTCATTGTTTAATCGGAAGGTCAGTTCGTTTCTCTCCATGTCAACTAATGCTCTAGCCGTGGCTAACAAAGGTCGTCCAAAGATTATGGGAACTTCAAAATTCACTTCGCAATCCAAGATCACAAAGTCGGCCGGGAATATAAGCTTACCAATCTTGACCAGCACATCAGACAATATTCCCACAGGTCTCTTCACTGAGCGGTCAGCCATCATCACTTTTATGAGTGTCGGTTTAGGAGCTCCCAAACCCAATTGTTTGTACACTGCTAGCGGCATCAAGTTGATGCTAGCCCCAAGATCACAGCGGCATCAAGTTGATGCTAGCCCCAAGATCACATAATGCTCTTCCGAAGTTGAGCTTCCCGATAGTACAGGGAACAGTGAACGCACCTGGATCTTCTTTCTTTTCCACTAACGATCTAGAGGAAATAGCGCTGCAGTGGTGGAGGTTGTCTTCCGGTTCAAAGCTTACCGATCTCTTCTTTGTAATCAAGTCCTTCATGAACTTGGCATAACCGGGCATTTGTTCCAGCGCTTCCACCAATGGTATGTTTATTGAAATCTGCTTCAGCATGGTTATGAAGTTCAGGAACTTACCATCGTCAGCTTTCTTCTTCAAACGCTGGGGGAAAGGAGGTGGTGGCCGAGGCATCATAGTTGGAAGCTTTTCACCTTCCTTGCTTTTCTCCGCGGGCTTTGGAGTTTCCTCCTCTACCGCCTCTTCATCATCCGCAACATCACCTTGAGTCTGAATTACCGGATGTGATTCCGGTAATATTTTTCCGCTTCTTGTGGTGATCTCCATACAGCTTGCGTCATTCCTCGGATGAGTGGTGTCGCTCGGCAAGGTACCTATCTTCCTTGGGTTTAGAGATGCCGAGATGTGACCCACTTGCTGCTCTAGTTGCTTAATCGCGGTTGAGTGTGACTCCACTACCTGACTCAATGTTGATAACTCAGTCTGCATTGCCTTTACCCCAGAGTCAGTCGATTCCACCTTTAGCAGTATCTTCGCCATCATGTTCTCAAGTTTGGACGTCTCAGCCTCGTTGCCAGCTTTGTCCCGATTACCAGGTGGTACATACAACCCACCTCTATCGGTGTTATTCCTCTAGTTTGCTTGGTCGCGATCTTTGTAGCCACCTTTCTCATAGTGGTTGTCTCGCTGATAGTTCCGACCTTGGTTTCCCTGGCCGTTGGCCTGGAAACCCCCCAAGTAATTCGCCTCCTCAGTCTCCATACCTTGGGAACCCACCGCTTGTACCTTCTCCATACCTCCTGAGAACAAGTGCTTGGTCAGTAGGTCCAATTGCGTTTTCAGATGCGCCATGTCTTGGTCGCGCTCCTCCTCTTTCCTACGCTGCTCTGCTGACATACCAAAGGTATAGGTGCTAGCTACAACCTCTGAATCTCGTGTGTGCCAGGCCCTGTTGGTTTTGGTGAGCCTGTCTAAAGTAGTTGTGGCCTCAACAAAGGTAAGACCCATGAATGCACCACCTGCTGCGTTGTCTAACGTTGGCTTGGTAGCCGAATTCAGTGCCCGGTAGAACGTCTGCATCAAAAAGTTATCGGTCAACTGATGGTTCGGGCATTGTGTTATCTTCTTTTTGAATCGCAACCAAGTCTCGTGCAGTGCTTCATGCGGTTGCTGCCTAAAGTTGCTAATCTCGTCCCTCAACTGTATCATCCGAGAGGGAGGAAAGAACTTTTCTAGGAAAGCTCCTCTCAACTCTCCCCACGTTGCGATAGAGTCGGGGGTCAGCTCTGTCAACCACAATGCTGCCTCATCAGATAGAGACAACGGAAACAACCTGATCCTGATCGCCGTCTGACTCACTCCAGGAAACTCGAACGACTTGCAGATGCCCACGAAATTCATCAAGTGCTGGTTTGGATCATCACCAGCGGTACCACGGAATACTCCTCTCAAGTTCAACAGCTGGATCATCGTGCTAGTGATGTTGAACTTGGCTCCGGGGGGCAGCGGTGGAACAACAATGGCGCCCGTAGAGCCAGCTCCATCTAAGTCGAGATTCTCATCATTCCGTGCAATCTCATCCTGCAGACCACCAGCATTCAGATTTTGTTGGGCCTGCAGTTCTGCAGCGATCCTTGCTGCCTCTAGTTGTGCGGCCATATTCCGCCTTAATGTTCTAGCAAGCTCGGGGTCGTAAGGTAATGTTTGTTCCCCCGAACTTCGGGTACTTGGCATGCACAACTATGTACCCTGTCAAAGACAAAAACAACAAATAAACGTAAAGCAGGAAATTATGACTAAGAGTCAAATAAACACACAAGACTTAATTAACAACCGTATTCCCCGGCAACGGCGCCACTTTTTGATAACGCCCAAACTACACCTCAAATTAATGAGGCGTAAGCGGTCGTAGTCAAATATAAAACCCAACTAGGTTGGGATCGAATCCCACATAGAATATGGTGAGAATTAAGCCTTTAGTGAATTAGTTAACTGATGGTCAATAGTTTCCGGTAAATTGGGGGGGTTTTGAGTAAACAATGCGTAAACAAAACAAACAATTAACGTATGATTAATAATCAATAGGAGAGAGTGAACTAGGGACGTGTTCACCATGGCATTTGTAACAATGTCGATTCTAGGCTTAACCGGGTTCTTTTTATATGCATGTCACGATGTGATTGAATTTATGGTATCGTCTAAACGTCTCTCGACCAAATAAACAAATTTCCTTTTCTATTCTCTCGACCTCGAAAAGATGTGCTTTTTAGATTTCAATCCTAAACATCAAGTAGATTAATCTAGTTACAGCATTAATCATAAGACGAGAGTTGGTAGTCTCGAATCCTTGTTGTTAATCAAGTTTTCCAGTTTTAATCTCTTTACTCAAGCAAATTAAACCTAGGCATGTTCTAATGTTTGCAACCACTAGAAAACGTTAAATAACGAATGATTAACAACGTGACAATACATATATTGAACCCAACGCTACCCGAAATCTATATCGCTACTTTAGCCATGGCTCCCACAACCCTAGTTGTGGGAGTTTAGTTAATCATGCTAGAAGAAGAAGAGAAGAAAGTCATAATCATAATAAAGAAAAGAAATCCTTACAATGTATTGAAAACAATCTTCAATTATTCCAAGAACAAGAAAAACAAAGATCCCAAGAACAATCAAGAACAAGATTGAGGATAAGGAAACCGTGTGTAGCGCGTTTCCTCTCGCAAAACTCGCTCAAAACTCTCCTACAATTATTGGGTAATGTATGTAAAAACTATTGGAAAGGCGATAAACATAGGGTATTTATAGGAGTCAATGAAACCAAATCCAAAACGGGTTAGGAATCCTAAAAGCGGGCAGCCGTTGGCGCGCCACTGTTTTGGTGTGACGGCTCGGCTGACGGACCGTCACTGCCTTGACGGACCGTCGCCGGAACCGTCACCCTTAGGCAGTGGCTGCCTCCTCCTTGACGGTCAGTGTGACGGACCGTCACATGTGTGACGGGCCGTCACTCAGGCCGTCACTCTTAGGCAGAATCTCTTTTTCGCGTATTTCCTTCCGTTTCCATGTTTGTCTCCATTTCCTACAAATATAACATAAAAACATCAAAAACGACGACGGTTGCTTGAAAACGTACGATTGTTCTTAGTTAAAAGGAGTCGAAAGTGCCGTAAATTAGCGGCACATCAATGAGCATCATAACATAGATCTTGAGCCCCTAGAATTTTAGAGAAAGATTACATCGCTAAGAGACACTATCGCTTTCAATTCAGAGGACAGAGCATGGACAATAACGTACATAGAAAATTTGGTCCTCAGACATAGGGATGGTTCAAAGGCATAATACATGGGTAGAGTGTCCTATTAAGCTGAAGTATAAGGAATATGTAAGAATAAGAATGGGTCCCTTTGGCACATATCATAACTCTCTTCTAAAACTCATCACCACCAGAAACTCAAGACTTTCCTTGATTCAACACCTCATCATCTCCCCCTTAATGCAAAGGTCACTATCTTAGACCTGTGGACCTATCCTTTAAAAAGATATCTAAGTACAACACTCGGAACTGCGGGGTATCTCTATACACAAGAACACTAATCTCACCCAGATATTACATTTGGAAAAATACCAACTCCTTTCTAGGCCATTCCCTTCAGAGCACTATTCTTAACTTACGTTAATCTCTGTAGCCAAAAAATTAACACTTAGCTTTCTCGGGAACACACATCCATGGTCTCTAAAACTTGAAAATCTATTTTCTACTCCTTAGTCTGCTAGCATTTATCTAATCTCATATCCGCCCAGTTCAACAAAATTTTAGAATTATACTAAGAGACTCAACAACGTCCTTTTTGATCCACAATCCCCTCAATTCCATTCTAATGGACGCCAAATAATAACTACTTAGCCTCTCCCATATAGAGCAACTCAAGAACACTAATCAGGAATACCTAGCACTTAACAACTTAAAACCTCATCTAACAACATATTACCTCGGGTACAACTTACTCTTATAAACTTAAGGCTCTTATTCCTCTAATGACTTAGTCACCATTCAATGCTTCAATACTTGTTCTCATGTATATATAATGCTTACACATTCCAACCTTCCCTAATTTATCAAACTTAGCCCTCTCACGCACCATATCAAGCCTACTAGATCAATCTCATAAAAGTAGCATTATCATCCCCAACTATCATTTTTTCTCGGTCATCATCCATGACTCAAGCTTAGTGTCTAACACTAGGAAAAGTTAACATCATAACTTAGCATGCTATTTAGGCTTACAACTACCAGATAACAATTAAGAAACACTAATCCACTAAAACTTTGACAGAGTGGTCGATCTTAATCTTACAATATAACCCATTACAGTACATTAGAACATCCTCCCTTCTCACATCACATTTACTTACCCATGCATACATTTAAACTATCTTCAAGGTTCTATAAACATCACTAAGTCTCCCTCTTCAAAGTTTCCCAAATTGAAGCCCAAATTTACAAACTCGTAATCACTCTATCCTTACATCCACAACCTATAATTGGTCTATACTACTATAATAGCAAGTTACCATAAGCTCCTTCCCTGTTTCAAATAATTAAAAGAACTTCTTAACTAACCATTCTACTTCTACCAATCTCCACAAAATTTGCTAATCTTGCAACACTAGAACCCACACCATACGGGCATACTACCTCCATTTACTCACTTAGTAGGTACAAGACTCTAGCTATATTTTTTTGATCTCTTACAACCTGCACTCTCTGACTTTTAAACTCATGACTTCATATATCCCTGGCCTTGGGGTCCTCTCACTACTCAGCTTATAACACCCTAGATTATACTTTCTCTCGGGTAGAAATACTATCCCAACACTCACATATATACCTTTCCCCCTTGAGCATGACAACTGTAACAAAATTTCTGAAAGGGTTTGAAAATACGTTACACCTTGGCTCAAATGCATAATTCATGAAGATAGGGGTTTACTCTTGGAATCAATAGACTTTGACACACTAATGGACTCCTCTCAAGTCCTTGTGCAGTTTCACAACCTTTTGGATGGCTCAACCTAATAGGATTACATTGTAAGGAGTCTGAGCTTCTTACTACTATCACCTCAAAGTTAAGGCATAGTCAGCGAAGTTAAAGCAAAGTAGGAAACCTGGATAAGTTTTTATGGACAACACTTTCGCACGATCTGGAATATGAAAGAATAGGAAACATTTCCTAAATTCCTTGTAGCCTCCTGATTATAAGTGTGGTGCACAACACACCCATAAGCAAGACTCTACTGGGCACGGTTTTGTAGACACCCTACGATCATGAACCGTGCTTTGATATCAAGTTTATCATGCCCCAAGACCAGGCCCTGGATGTAACGGACAACCTAGACCAATAAAGGTTCGAGAAGACCCCTTAGCATTACATCATGATCATATTCAATAAAACATTTGTAGAAGAAAGACCCATTTGAGAAACCTATTTAAAATACAATTAAGAATTTACCAAGTGTTAGAAATAAAATATTTAAAAAACATCTATATAGGTCTACGAAGCCTCTAATCCTGAGAATAAAACATCTATGCTGGGGCATGACCCCGACAATACCACAGAACAAAAACCAAAGTCTAAAAATAAAGATTTAAACCACCTTCTGAAAGATAGAGGGCTCACCACTTGCAAATGATATCCCGAACGATCCTAACGCTATACAGAACCATGAGAAAGTGTTTTCGAACCTATATCATAAAATGATGTAGCATCCGAGGATGGTCAGTATGAAGAATACTGGTATGCAACCCAGGGAAAGGGACATAATTGTTTATATTGCAAGTCATGAGGACATAGTGTAAAACATAATAATAGGATTACAAAATAGGGATAAGTATCCATAGCATTTCAAAACAAAACATACATTAACATTATTTTTGAACTAGATGGTATCACCGACATTATTTTCACCATGGGCTATGTAGGTCCGACCATGGCTCGATTGGCAAAGCCTCTAATCCAAGTTTGCCGCAAGGATTGGAGCATTAGATCATAATCACATCATATCTCGCATGCAACTGAGCAAATTAAGCATACATGGGTTATCCATATTTCAGGACAGATCGATACCCGCATCGGCAAATCACAATTTCAAGTAATGAGCCCCGTTCGACTCATACCTTCTTGGTTAACCATTTAATTCTCTTAAGCCCATCTTTTAGCCTTTCAAAACATTTAGCAAATCGTTCATTTGAGACTCTTAACATTCTTAAGGCATTCATAACTTTGGTATCGTCATACCAAGTCTTGCAAGCCAAGGTTATCCATTTTATGCCATCATCATTCATACCCCATTTGTCCCAACAAATTAAAGGATTTCAAAACTCATTTAGTACATAAATCCCTCAAAGTTTATAATTTCATAACTTAACAAATAACCATTTCAAACCGAGGGATGTAGGAATCCTTTTCTTTTCATCAAAAGTCAATACTTGAATAATAAAGCAAATTTCAAAAGAATTTTTAGTTAGATCTTAAATCTGCCCCATCACCATTTTCACATAAATAAAGTTTGTATTTCGAACAACAACCTCAAAATGATTAGTAGTTAGAGAGAAACTTCATAAAAAACATTTGAAACTTCAAGTAAATTCTCTTTCCGAAAACCCTTCAATCATCCATATTCATTACTAGTATTAAATTCATCGTTCATAGTAAAAAACATGTTACTAACAAGTTTAATTGAAAGGGGGTTGTTTTACATACCTTTTGACGGAGAGAAATTCGCAAAACATTCGAGTTTGACCATAGGAACCTTGAACCCTAGGTGTTCTTGTTCCTTGGAACTTTGGGGAGAAGAGCAACGTATTTTTATTGAATAATTCATGCCGTAGGAACTTAGGAAGATTTATTATAGGTGGGGGACGGTTTTGGGTAAGGAAAGGACCAAAAGACCCTTAAAAACATGTAATAAAATCAAAGGAGATGCCACTGGGCACCACCTCTGTGCCACGGGGCTATCATGGAGGCTGGCCTCCCTGACACGCTGCTATCGTGGAGGTACAGCTCTGTGACACGGAGGTATCATGGACCTTCACTGTTTTGCCAAAATCTGATTTCCGCATAAAATGAGAAGTGTCTAGTAAAATAGGTATAACATTTTACTCGGGATTTGTATCAATGCACGGTCAGTGAAGTTGGAAAGAAGACACAAAAATCTTTAATTTGGTGGGTTAGGGGCTACGTAACTCTTCATATAAAGGGAGAAATGATCGTTTGAAGTTGACTCTATTAGAAAGTTATACCGAAACTTAGTCGGGGGTAGAGAAGCTTTTAACTTAACTTGTGTTAGAGGTTATGTATGACCTTAATTCACCTCTATTGCATTTCTCACACGTACAAATTGATCTTCACACTGAGGTATGATAGGATTCATAGGGTTTAGACCCCATTATATACTTAGAATGGTTCTAAATCTTATTCCCAAAAACTTGGGGTGTTAGAGAAGCCCTGCACAAACCGCTTGTAATAACCAGCCAGCCCCATAAAGCTCCTAATCTCAGTAGGTGAAGTAGGCCTAGCCTAATCCTAAAACGCCTCAATCTTGGCTGGATCAACCATGATACCATCTTTAGACACGACATGACCCAAAAATGCCACAGAACTAAGCTGAAACTCACACTTCAAGAACTTAGCATACAACTTCTCATCCCTCAATCTCTGGAGTACAATCCATAAATGCTTAACATGATCCGCCTCGTTCTTGGAATATATCAAGATGTCATCACAACACAATCACAAAGGAATCGAGATACGTTCAAAACAACCCATTCATAAACTCCATAAATGCTATAGGAGCTTTAGTCAAACCAAAAGACATCACCGAAAACTCATAATGACCATATTGGGTCCTAAAAGTTTTCTTAGGGATATCCAAAATCCTGATCCTCAACTGGTGCTACCCAGACCTCAGGTCAATCTTTGAGAACACCGAAGCACCCTGGAGCTGGTCAAACAAATTATCAATACGCGGAAGAGGATACTTATTCTTGATGGTCACCTTGTTCAATTGTTGATAATCAATACACATACGCATAGAACCATCCTTCTTATTTACGAACAACACTGGAGCACCCCAAGGAGAAATAATAGGTCTAATAAAACCCTTTCCAACAAATCCTGAAGCTGATCCTTCAATTCCTTCAATTTTGTCAGATTCATCCTATATGAAAGGATGGAAATAGGTTTGGTGCCCGGCTCTAAATCAATAGAAAATCAATGTCCCTATTTGGAGGGACACCTGGAAGATCCGTAGGGAACACATCCTGAAATTCTTTTACCACCCCCACAGACTCCAAAAAAGTGAGTCAGCACTAGTATGACGCACATAAGCCAAATAATAAAGGCACCTCTTCTCAACCATTTGCTGAGCCCGAAGAAAGGAAATAACACTTTTAGGATATGAACCCCGAGTACCCTTCCACTCCAACCTTGGCACACCTGGCATCACCAAGGTAACAGTCTTGGCTCGATAATCCATGATAACATGATGTTGGGAGAGCCAATCCATACCTAGAATGACATTAAAATCCAATATATCCAGAATAATTAAATCCACCCACGTATCATATCTCAACAAAGTCACAATATATGATCGGTACACTCGATCCACCACTAAAGAATTACCTACTAGGGTAGCAATGCGGATAGGCATAGAAAGAGACTCACAAATGTGTGGAGACCAGATGCAAATTAAGCAGACACATAGGAGAAAGTAGAACCAGGATCAAATAATACGAAAGCAGGTCAATGGCATACTTAGATGATAAATGTGATGACAACATATGAAGACTCCGCCTTGGGCCTACCCTAAAAAGCATAGCACTGAACCATATCTCCCCTTGGATGAACCACTCCTCTACCACCACCTCGCCCCACTGGTGGTGCACTCCTAGTCGTCTGAGATCCACCTTGACCCCTAGCTGGGGGTGCTGCTACTCTGCCTAAAACTTGAGAACCCTGTTGTCGACCCCCACCTCTAAGTCTAGGACAATCCCTCTTGAGATAATCGAGACTACTAGACTCATAGCAAGATCTAGAAGCTATCATCTGCTGAGAAGACCCTAAATAACTAGAATGACCACCACGACCAGAGAACCTATGAGAAGAAACATGGAAACTCTATCCTGGGCTGAAAGGGTCTCGTCCGAGATATACTCCATTAGACGCGTGAAGGGTTGCCTGAACTGGTCTACCATGCTGAGGATGAAAGCCCCTTCTGAAAGAACCCCTACCTCCAGATAAGTTACCACTGAATTGGCCAGAAGTGTGGGACCTCTTGTCCCTCGTATCACCAAACTCCTCACAACGCATAAGCTCAAACTCCTTAGTTGCCTCAACGACCCTCTAAGAAGTAGCCCTTAATTGAGCTATAGAAAACACTAACTCCCGGATCCTGAAAGTAAGACCTCTTACAAACCTGCAAATCCTCTTAATCTCATCTGATAGGATCACTGAGGCATGGAGATACAAAGCATAGAATCGTGTCTTATACTCGGTCACTAAAATCCCATCCTTATTTAAATGCTTGAACGGATTTCTGCGCTCCTCCTTCAAGCTACGAAGAACAAATCAATCTTAAAAGGCCTAGGCAAATATTTCCCAAGTCATAGAAGGAGATCCTACAGGTCTAGAGTCAACATAAGAGCACCACCACTGCTTGGCGAGACCACGCATCTGCAATGCTGTGTAATCAACCATGTGAGACTACACTAATCCCACACTCTGAAGTCTCTCTTGACAACTCACTAAGAACTCATAAGCATCCTCAGTCTGGCTACCCTAAAACTGAGGTGGATCCATCTTCCTGAACCTCTCAAACCTCCTCTGCTCATCATCCAACATCACCAGTCTAGCCACTCTCGCGTCTCCCACACCCGGTGAAGGTATACCATCAAACCTTGTTGTTGTAGTCGCTCGCTGACCCGCTAGCCTATAAACAGTGGGAATAGGCTGCTGGTCTGGGGTCAAGGCCCCAACTCAAGTTTGAGAATCATCTGGATTACCAGTCATACCGTCACTCTGAGTCATTCTCTCTAACAACCCCAATACAGAAATCAAAGTATCCTAAAGAACTGGAGCAGCCACATATCTAGGTGGAGCCTGTGTTGGGCCCACCTCATCAAATGGGACATGATCCTCCACATACTCATAGTCACCCTTGAGAGAATCTGCCCTGACTGGAACAAGAGTAGCTGTTTGAGATCTGCCCCTAATATAACCTCTGCCACAGCCTCTACCATGTCCTCTACCTCATTTGCAGGCTTCGGCACGGGCAGCAGGCACGAATCCTGGAATAGAATCCTGATCTCTCTTTGCAATAGCACAAGTCCTCACCATCTGTGAGTGAATGAAATAAGAACATTAGTAATAAGGAGATCCAATCCTTTGCACGATAAGAAAGAAAGATAGAAGTTTCTTTAAGTCTCGCAGCCTCTCAAAGATAGATAAGGACGTCTCTGCACCGATTCACAAGACTCTACTAGACTTGGCTTGTACTTGTGAGACCAAAGAACCTAACGCTCTGATACCAACTTGTCATGACTCAAAACTAGTCATGATGGCACCTACCACACCCCCTGCGGTAGATAAGCCAACCCAACATCATAATAACAGAATAAGAAAAATAATCGGAAGGAATAATCATAAAATAAAATCTTATCCGAAATTTCATAAAACAACAGTAAAAGAGTACACAAAAGTAGTATCTAACCCCAAAATCTGGTAGTCACAAAGTACAAGCCTCTAAATATAGAATACAAGGAAAAGAGTCTGACAATATCTCAAAATGCGAAAAATGCACAAGACTAAGATAGAGGAAAATTCGGCAGATGCCAAGGACACCAGCTACTACCTTAGGGATCTCCGGAGTGAATTGCGACACTAAACACCAAGTCAGCATCCAGGAAGTGTTGGCTAAGTAACTACATGTAAGGTGTAGAAATAAAAAAGTGTGAGTATGGGGTCACGTGTACTCAATAGCATTCTTGATTGACCCTAAATCAAAGTGGTGATGAGGACCACCCAACACATAAATATCAAGTAAACTTCCAACACCTGCACACAGGAAAACCAACCTAGCCTAGCAGATATTCACAATAATAGAGCAAGAATGATAGCAGAGTCCACAATTATTCAAATCGAATCAATAAAGATAATCCACCAATCACAGCACCCAATTGCAATACATAATAACCAGAAGAATGTACATGAATGCAATGTATGCTATAGTATACACTCGTTGCCTTGTATAACTATCTGGGACCCATGGGTGACTCGCGAGGTTCATACACCTACCTAGAACAGTTTCCCATTGGGCATGCAAATCATGAATCTGCCCAGAACCATTTCCTATCACGCCACCCAGAATAATTTCCCATCAAGCATGCAAGTCATAAATCAGTAAAATCATCCGGAACACTTTCCCATCAGACATGCAAGTCAAAAATCAGTGAAACCACTCAGAACACTTTCTCATCAGGCATGCAAGTCAAAAATCAATGAAACCACCCAGAACACTTTTCCATCGGGCATGCAAGTCTTTTCAAATAAACATTTCTCAAACAATCCATTAGTTATACCATGATATAAAAATGAGTGAACATGCAAGATCAATAGAACAGGCTATACAACACCACAAGCCAGCTCACAAGGCCCAATACACAAATATCATAAATCCAGGATTACAAGGCCAAATTCACTTTATCACTAAGATCATGGGAGAATAGACAAATTAACATAAACAATCTGATTTTAAAACCCTTCCTTAAACATACCAAAACCTACATTATCGAAACCTACAAAGATAATTGTCACCTCATCTATATAAGATCCCTAAATTCCTATTGCTCCCCAATTACACATAACATATAAATACTTTGAAATAGAGTCCAAGAAAGTCTCAACTTGCCTTAACAGAAGACCCACAATAATCAACACTAAGCCTTGCCCTTACAGATCTCTTCCAAATGTAACCACTCTAAAAAAAAATAAGTTATACACATAAACACGAGTCTAACAACACCCATATTACTAAGGTTCTAGTCCGGGTCCAAAAGTCAACTCAAAAGTCAACCCAAGGAATAAAAGGGCAAAACCAAAAAATTATAAAAAAATCAATATACCCATAGATTAAGGAGCTTAAATCTAAAATTTTGTCAAAACAGGGTTAAAAATAGTTTTGAAATCATCAATTTATCAAATGTTTACTTTACAGGGAAAATCCTAAAATTCCAATTTGAAAAGTAAGGATTTGATGGAGAAATCATGAACTAATCATCGAGGAATATGTAAGAATAGGTTAGGAACGTATCCAAATAAAGAAATCTCAAAATTTCACTTTGAACCCCCCATCTTATATGCGATCCCTATGAATTTATTCTCCATTGCGTACGTGATGGCTGGCTGCGTATGCAAAGAAGGAAATTGCCTGGCACCAAATATAGAACACCAGCAAGCGGATACTCAAAAATCATTCAGAATCCCACGAACACAAACCAACTATGCTACTAGACCAAATTTGACATTCTGGAATCAATAAAATCATCAGATTTACCAAAGGAGATTGTTTTCAACAAATGTTGATCAAAGTTAACTCTAGGCCAAAATTTCCAACTTTTTAACCAATTACTCCAAACATATCTGAACACCTTGAAACCCAGACCAACAGTGCTTCTAGCCTAAAAATGATATTCTGGAGCTAATGAAACTAATGAAATTCTCATGCAGTGCTCCAAGTCCCAAATATTGATCAAAGTCAACCATATCCACTATTAAGCTTTCAAAAATGAAAAACTCACATAAAACCCAATCGAACACCTCGGGAACTATTCCACCCACTCCTGCAAACCACAAATAGCATAATATAACTACGGGGAGGGGAGAAACAGTTAAAATACAAGAAAGTCCAAAAATCACTATGAGGGTTGTTACACTATTTGATGCACTGGCTAGTCCGTAGACTCTATATATATGTCTATCTCAGAGGCTTTATGTGTTTGTCTAGCCTGGAGGTTTTGTGTAATCAAGCACACAAGGCTCATAGTATCTATATCTGAGCATACAGGGCTCTTGTATTTGTATCTAAGCATACAATGCTCTGCAACATATATATATATATATATATAAGCACACAAGACTCAAGTATCTGTATTTGAGCACACAAGGCTCTTGTATCTCTATTTGAGCACACAAGGCTCTTGTATCTCTATTTGAGCACACAAGGCTCTTGTATAAATGATCTAGCCATGTAGGCTCTGCATAACTTATCTAGCCCCATAGACTCTATATAAATTATCTAGCACCGTAGGCACTATTTAACTCAACATGTAGGCTTCACTATAGCCCCATCGACAAACAACTTAGCCTGTAGGCTTCTCTATAGCCCCGTAGGCAACTATTTGATCTATAGGCCTCTTCTAGCCCTCTTTGGCAATTATAGGGTCTGTAGACCTTGACCTAGTCATCTTAAGCAATTGCATGGCCCATGTACCTTAATCAAACCCCATTAGGCAAACATAACATGCTTCATTATAGCCCCATAGGCAAAAGAAATAGCTCATAGGCTTTAATATACTTCAATAGCCCCTTAGGCAACCTTCATATAGCCTCAGAGACACAAGTAGACCCCTACAGCTCATCAAAACAACCCTTAGGGCAACAACAAATACTCAAATGGACCAAGGTGTCATAATACTCAAACATCTCCAAAGGTGAGAAAGATAAACTACAAGCGACCTATACAAGTAATCTAAGTTATTTCTAGCACGAGGTAGTATCTATAGAGGAGTACCGACAAGGGATAAATATGTCTACTCAAGAAGCTTACATAATCAACTACTACAAATATAAATATCTCATCTATAATATACTAGCCATATCGCTCGTAGGCTCTAAGAAAGCATGGCGAGAAGGAAGGATAACCTTAACATACCTTTTCCCAGTGAACCTGTGTGGCTTATGCACATTTTCTCATATCTCGATACTACTAAAATCAAGGTGTAAACTCGGTCAACAATAAGGACAAGAAGTGGTACGATAATCCTACAAAAGATACAAATTTTTATTATAAAATACTAATTGTGGCTTACCAAAGCTAGAATCAATAAAATGAGAGTCTTACATTGCTCTCAATCTCAAAATACTGCTTGGAATTTCACCATGCAAACAAACCCTTGCTCCCACAACCCTAACAGAGTTACACCATAAAATCAATGGGACAAACTATGCCAAAACTACGAGCTCGTCAAATACTAAAACTTTTGTTAAGCCCTTAGCCTAAGATAGTCAATTTGATATCCATCAAGAAAGGAAAGTATGATATTTACATTCAATGGATGAAATAAAGTATGATCTGGAGAATATGGGGACTATCTATATAGGGTTAAAATAGATAGAACACATTGCCTTATTGGATCATGACACGTGAAAAGAAAATAAGGTCAACATTACTACATCAAAAGACAATGGTACAGTTCACTTGAAAGAATATAACTAGACCAAACTCGATCACCCAGAGGCAGAATCTTCATGTAACAATCCTTATAGTGATTTTTGGACTTTCTTGTGTTTTGTCGCTGCCTGTAGTTGTACTATTTATGGTTTGCAGGAGTGGGTGGCACAGTTTCTGAGATGTTCAGTCGGGTTTTATGCGCGTTCTTTATTTTTAAAGGCTTAATAGTGGATATGATTGACTTTGATCAATATTTATGGTTGAAAGTGTCGTATATAAATTCTGTTAGTTCCATTAGCTTCAGAATGTCATTTTTAGGCTAGAAGCACTATTGGTCCGAGTCTCGAGGCATTTGGATGCATTTTAGGTAATTGGTTGAAAAGTTAAAAATTTTGTTCTAAAGTTGACTTTGGTCAACATTTGTTGAAAATGATCTCCGTTGGTGAATTTGATGATTTCGTTGAATCTGAAATGTCGAATTTGGTCTAGTAGGATAGTTAGTTTGTGTTTGTGGGGTTTCGAATGATTTTCGAGGGTCCATTCATAGAAATTTTCTTGTTTTCTTATTATTGGTGTGTTGTATCTGGTGCCAGGCAATTTCTTTCTTCGCATACACGGCCAGTCGTTGTATACATGTTAAAAGAAAATTTGTAGGCATCACGTATGTGATGGGGGTCCACGTACGCGATAAAGAAATGTCATCGGGTTGAGTCGAGTCGGGTGATGGTCTTTGCGCACGCGACCAAACCACAGTGTATATGATGGTCCGAGTTGGTAAGCTCTGCATATGCATCAGGGGTCCCACATCTGTAAAGAAGGAATGACTGACAGTGTTTTAAAATATTTCCTTTTTTGACCATTGAAGCCATACCTTATTTTTGGAGCTCTAGAACTCGATTTTAGGCGATTTCAAGGTAAGATTTTGAGATCTCTCATTTGGGTACATTCCTAATCTATTTTTACACATTCACCAATGATTAGTTTGTGATTTCTCCTTCAAATCTTTGCTTTTCAAATTAGAATTTTGGGGTTTTCCCAATAAAATTAAAATTTGATAAATTGATGATTTCAAACTCGTTTTTAACTCTGTTTTTGACAAAATTTTATATTTAAGCTCCTTAATCTATGGGTAAATTGTTTTTCTTATAAATTCCTAACAAGAGTGCCCAAGAAGTTCTGGAAGCGGCCGAAGTTTCCAATTTTTCCCTTCTATTCTGAGGGTTGACTTTTGAGTTGACTTTTGGACTTGGACTAGAACCTTAGCAATATGGGTATTGTTAGACTCATGTTTATGCGTAGAACTTATTTTTGTTAGAGTGGTTGCATTCAGAGGCAATTCGAAAGGGCAAGGCTTTGTGTTGATTTTTGTGGGACTTTTATTTGTCACTCCCCAAGTCTGGATGGCATAGACAAGTGTTATATATACATATATGTTATACAGATAATCTATGACAGATAACATATCAAGGATTTATGTACTAGAGACAACTAATAAGGATGATACATGCATATACAATGGCCTATGACCAACTGATACAAAATGGTCATACTATAGTTCCACAAAGCCTCTAAAAGAATAAGAAACTATGCAACTGTCAAGTGGTCAGGACAGGGCCCTGCCATATCCATACTATGCAAATATGTACAACAAAAGAGAGTACTATCTCTAAACTAGATCCAGGGGGAAATGGAGCTCACCGACTGCTCTGCTGATACACGATAGTGCCTACTGAGGAGGTCTGCAACTCTGTGTACCTGGTCTTGTATTTAAAAGAATATAGCACCCCATTTCATACAAATGTCAGTACATATATAATATGCACTAGTATGTAAGGAAGACAGAATAACAAGTATAGATAAGATAGCACAGTGAAAGAATCAATAATGTGCTCAACTGATATCTACATGTGCCACGAAGTAACCTATGAAACTGTAAACCATATGGAATCACTTTAAAATTATTATACAAGTTTCTTCTTGGTTCTTTATAAATATGGGATCAAATGATACAATTTTATGTGGAATCAAGAAACTTAGGTACTTTCAAATAAATAAATGATAGCCTCTGAATATGAGCCTCGAGGGCTTTATATCAACTGGATAGCATATAAACTTTGTTATCTCTGAATCTCATATAAAAATATTAAGTCTCGAAGTCTATGATAGCTGATGGTACACCATAAAGGCTCAGCTCTGAGAGTCAACCCGCATGCGGGTACGCCATATATGGCTCTAACATATATTTACTATATAAATAATGAATATGATATGGCAAGAGAATTATCTATAGAGACATATAACAAATGTACTATATGAGTTCTATGGAAAAACAAATGAAGGCTTGATGACTATGTGAACACTTTAAATCGTAACGATTAGCTCGGATACTCTGAACATATGGACAATGAACAACTGATATGTAGGGGTGGTTACTATGAATTATAGGTAATATAACAACTGAATACCAATCTCTATAAATTATATAAACAATATAGACCCTTGTAGAGAAACATGTGACGTAGGGTCGTGCCTCACGGCGAAGGAGATTTTATCCTTACATACCTCGATTTTGGGCTCGAGAAACTTCAGTGAACAGTACCCCTTACTACCAGCAGATAATCTATACAAAATCAAGTGGTATAACCATTACAAACAGCCCATAAACACAGTCTACACATATCAGCAACATGTCGGCTATTATGCAAGTGACTTGCTTGTCAGACTCTCTTTATATTTATGGTTCTTTCTAATTCCCTTAACTTATTACAACCATAAGTTATACATAAATTGGACATATTTAAGCAGATAATAACCATGTGGGGCCTGTAAAATAATCCACTATAATCAAACAGGTAGCATGTCCGCATGATAGTCAAAAACTCGGCTTATCGCCACACTCTTCAGTTCCAATTCCAAAACAGCCACAACCAACCCTAACCATGAATTTTCCAACCAATACAGCTAACAATATATATAATACAGCCCCAAAAAAATTCAATATAATGGGAATAACTTGAACTCATGGCTTCCGATCACCGTCCCATGAGTTCATACTACAATTGCGCCTAGAATTGCCTATTTCTTCTCATATATAATAAGGGATGGAGGGAAAGGATTTTACCTTAATTTTTCTGTAACTTTCAAGTCTTAACTTTGAATTCTTCAACACCAAAAAATTTTCTCCAAAATAGGACCTTAGAAAAAGATGAAAACACTTTAAGACAACATCACACAACAAGGGGCTGTCAAGGAGCTTCTTTTTCACAAAGGCTGCCCAAACTTCACCAACGTGTGCAGCTTTAATCCACCAGCTTTTCTATATAAAAACCATGATAAAGTATACCAAAAAGTTACCTTAAATCTTGAGAACCAAGAGGAAGAACTCAAGAACCCTAAGGGGGGAAAAGAGGCTGCCAAGAAGAGCTAAAAGAGAGAGAGATTTGGTTCTTGTTTATCTTGTAGAAAATTCTGGAGAAATAGCTGAATATATGGATATATATTAGATATTTTCATATAGTTTTTGGGCCTTGACCCTTTCCCCAGACCACTCCTTCATTTAGCAACAAATTGGGCATAAAAAGAAGTCAAAGTAGGTAATCCACCTACTTGATAACTTCTTATGTTTTGTGCCTTATAACTTTTAAACTTTAGGTCATATTTTCTTTATCCCGTCCATTAACTGTAGGCTTATATTCATGTAGCTCAAGCAATTAGGACATTAAAATAAATAGTTTAACCACATAGAACGTCAAAACACGTAGAACATTTACGCTAGTAGGTGAAACACATAGCTCTAGCAAGTAGGCAACTTTTTTGTTCCAACTGCAATTGTCTTTTCAAGTCTCATTCCCTAAAACTATATTTTCCACTTTATTATAGTTGGATACTTAGACATTGGCTCAAATTCACCCTCATTTACATATGTCCAAATAAATCTATCAACATTACCTTAGTCGTCCATATGTTTAAAGGTATGGGGTATTACATTATCCCTCTTTTGGACCATTTGTCCTTGAATGTAGACTTTATCTCTCAATAGAATTAACTCTGGAATTTTTCTAAAATTTTTCCAGAGTTTCCTTTGTACATTGGGCTATGCAAAATCTATCATCTAACCAGAAAAAACATATATAAGCCTCACAGGGCACCACAACAGTTGTAGTATTAAATGTAAGTAAAGTTACTCTAAGTTATATAACAAAATAACCATGCTTCTGACTTAACTTATACTTTTCTCTATGTTCTAACTTGTAGTGTGACATATGACAGCTATGAACTTGCAGGCATGAGTGATACACCTGAATATGTATACATAACATATGAGAAAGTTCATTATGTATAGGTTCGACTGGAACTATCATTTATAAGAATAGGATGTATGTTATAAGAAACCTTCTCTAGGGTCTTGAAATAAGTAGGGATATTTGGACCTCATGGAGTCCTCATATTCCCAAGTGGCTTCTTTGACCTTTTGATTCCTCCATAGTACTTTAACGGATGTCATATCTTTTGTTCTCAACTTTCTAATCTGCCTATCAAGAATAGCCACTGAAACCTCTTCATATGACAAGTTTTCTATGGTATGTACATCTGAAGCTGGGACAATAACTGATGGGTCCCCTATATATTCACGTAGCATAGACACATGGAATACTGGATGTACAATAGCTAACTCTGGAGGTAGTTCCACCTTATATGCCACCTGCCTAACTCTTCATACAATTTTGTAAGGCAAAATATATCTTGGGCTTAGATTTTCCTTCTTTCCAAATCTCATAACTCCCTTTATAGGTGAGACTTTTATGAACACCCAGTCATCTATATGGAATTCCAGGTCTCTCCGCTTCACATCTGAATAAGATATTTGGTGGCTCTGAGCAGTTTTCAATCACTCCCGGATAAACTTAACTTTCTCAACTGCCTGGTGGACCAACCACATGTGCTTCACCTACCTTAAACTAGCCAATAGGAGACCTACAACATTGCCTATATAGGGCTTCAAAGGGTGCTATCTGGATGCTAGAATGATAGGTATTATTATATGCAAATTCGAGAAAAGGGGCAAATGATCATCCCAGTTGCCTTTGAAATCTAGAATACATTCTCTCAACATATCTTTGAGCATCAGAATAGTATGCTTATCTTGGTCGTTTATCTGTGGATGAAAGGCTATGCTAAGATTTACCTGAGTACCCAGGCCTTTCTGGAAAGATTTTTAGAAGTGAGTTATGAACTGGGCACCTCTGCCATAAATAATGGACATAGGAGTCCCATGTAGATGAACAATTTCCTTCACATATAACTTAGCATAATCCTCTGTTGTACTGGTGGATTTAACAGGTAAGGAGTGGGCTGATTTTGTAAATCCGTCAATAATCACCCAAATAGAATCATGCTTATGGAAGGAATGAGGCAAACCTGTGACGAAGTCCATATTAATGGCCTCCCATTTCTACATAGGGATTCTTATGGTTTGTGCTAGGCCGCCAGGCTGCTGATGCTCTGCTTTTACTTGTTGACAATAGGGCATTGTACCACATAATGTCATGCCCTAAGGCTACCCTCTAGACATAACACGGGACCCGAGACCACAAGTGCCACAAGTTAACCTTTGGTCATAGCATAACTTAGAAAACATAAGAATCATAGTGGAAGCATAAACAACACAATAGGTAACCAACTCCATAATAGATAAATATTTAGAAGAAATACAAACTGAGATGAGAAACTCAAATATCTATCTATGTCTGAAAAGCCTCTACATATGACATAAGGAGTTACTGGGACAAGACCCCAGCTAACTCTAAGTACTGAAGAAACGATAACAAAAGCTAGACTCCTACTAGTCCTCGAAAGATGAGGACTCACTAACAATCACTGAATGGCCTGCAAACTCTAGCCATGTGCCTAAGAGAGGGAACCTGAATCTGTATCATAAAAAGATACAGCACAAGAATATGCATCAGTACTATAGGATGTACTAAATATGTGAGCTATGCCAAAATCTGAAGTAAAACATGCTTTAATATAAAATCTATAATGTGAAGACTCAATGCAATATCATAAACTAAAACATATTTGAAAATCATAAGTAATAGTAGAAATTCTGAAATCTGAGAGCAAAGAGTCAATACATTTCAAAACTTAAAACTATATCTGTGGGAGATTCTCATAACCGAAATAGACCATGTGAGCTACATGGAATTCGATGTATCTTCCCCATCGAGAGGACCCAATATACCTTGGTAGTGTATAAAGGTATAGCTTGAGGTGATCACTAGTTCTAATGCCCAACTAAGGATTTAATCAAACCTATGGGGGCACGTAGTTCTAGGACTAAGGGTACTCTCACCCTGTCCAACTCGGTGCTAAATACTACTTCCAAAAACATACATATAGCTCATATAATACTGGTGATGTATCTGATGCCAAAACTATTTGAAAAGCATAAGGACATATCTGATGTCATGCCAATCTCAAATCATAAGTCTTAAAGCTTAGCATAGCCAGAATTCAAAATATACTTTCTTTCTAAACTCATAGCTTAAAGAATTAGGCATACAATTTCATGATACTTCAGGTCATGTTAGCTAAACATGCCAATTTTACTTGAAACATGCAATTTAGTGAAATCATGCTAGAATCTATTCTTAATGCATGGGCTTTTGAAAACACTTAAGGAATCTCAAATAAAGCATGGGTGAGGAATGAGAAACCATGAATTGATGTTTTAAAACTGAATACATAAGATTTTTCCCAATTTGAGTAAGAACCCTAATTCCATAAACTTATAAATCAAAGTAAAACTTGGGATTTTTGGGCATAAGGGTGAAAGGAATCCCTTATTGAATACCCACATACCTGAATTGAAGCTTTCTTAACCAAGGATGAGAAGAATGGAGGCTTGAAGATAAATCCCTTAGCTTGGAGCTTAAAGCTTGGAAGGAAGGAGACATTTTCCTCTTTTAGAAATTAAATGAGGGTTTGAGAAAGGACTTAGGCTAATTGAAGTCAAAACCCTTCTAGAATTGCCCAAAATGACCTCACTTAGGAGTTAAAAGGGTGAGTAATTACAAAAATACCCCTGAATAAAAGCTGAGAAAAACAAACTAAAATCTTGACTTTAGGTTCCACAGATAGGTTGCGGGTCTGAGTTCCATTAACAGGGTCTACGGTTCATGGAACTTTCATGGAATGTATATACCTCTCATGGTTCCCAAGGAAAATCTGAGCCATAGTCTGATTTCCACGAGCTAGTTCCATGACCCGTGGAACCATCCACAACCCATGAACCCGACTCATGGTTCTCAGACCTGAGGAGGGGTCTAAAGAATAGTTTATAGGAGTCCATTCCATGGCTCATGGTCCAGTCCACGGCTCGTGGTTTAGGCTCGTGAGCCCTGTGAAGTTTAAAAAATTTAGAGATTCTTAGTTTAAAAGTTGGTTCAAATTTTGGGGTGTTACAATATCTCCCCCTTGGGATCATTCATCCTTGAATGAAAACTAAGTAATAAAAACTAGAGAGAAAATAGCCCAACCAATCAACAAGACATGAAAACTGAAGAATAAACATGAAAACTGAGTTTCTATCTTAAAACATGACTGAACTAACTTCAGAAAACATGAATGCATGTTAGGATTGTGAGAGAAGCTAATGGACTGGGATCGGAGGGACAAACTAAGGAGGAAACTATTACCTCCAGCTGAAACTGGATCGGAAGGTAAAAGATGAGGGTACTTGGCTTTCATGGCTGCTTCTGCTTCCCAAGTAGCTCCCTCAACTAGCTGATTCCTCCAAAGGACTTTTACCGAAGCTGCTTCTTTGTTCCTCAACCTCCAAATCTGATGATCAAGAAACTCCACGGGAACTTCCTCATAAGTAAGGCTATCCTTCACACTCACATCCTCAAAAGGTATAATCAAGGTCGGGTCACCAACACACTTCTTCAACAAGGAAACATGGAAAACCATATAGACCGCTTCATGATCAGTTGGCAACTCCAACTCATAAGCAACACTACCAACTCTCCTCAGAATCCTGTAGGGACATACATAGTGGGGACTAAGTTTCCCTTTCTTACCAAACCTCATCACACCCTTCATAGGTGACACTATCAGAAACACCTAATCATCAACCTCAAACTCCAACTCTCTTCTCCTTATATCTGCATATGATTTTTGTTGACTCTGAGCGATCTTCTACCTCTCCCTAATGGTCTAAACTTTCTCCATAGTCTCATGAACTGAATCTGGACCAATCAAAGCTCTCTCACATACCTTAAACCAACCGATAAAATATCTATACCTCCGATCATAAAGTGCCTCATAAGGAGCCATCTGGATGCTAGAATGAAAGTTGTTGTTGTAGGCACATTCAATAAGAGGTAAGTGATCATCTCAATTACCTTTGAAATCAATCACACAAGCTCTCAACATATCCTCCAAAGTCTAAATAGTACGCTCTGCCTGCATCTGTCTGTGGGTGAAAAGTTGTGCTAAGCTTAACCTGAGTACCAAGACCTTTCTGAAATGACTTCCAAAACTAGGATGTAAACTGAGTACCCCTATCTGAAATGATAGACAATGGAACACCATGAAATCATACTATCTCCCAAATGTAGAGTCTGGCATAATCTTCTGCTGAATTCGTAGTCTTAATAGACAAGAAGTGGGATGACTTAGTCATTCTGTCATCGATCACCCTAATCAAATCATTCTACCTACGAGTACAAGGTAAACCAGTAATGAAGTCCATATTGATCGCTTCCCACTTCCAAGTAGGAAGATCAATATACTGAGTCATACCACCCAGTTGTTGATGCTCTACCTTCACTTGTTGACAAGTGGGACACTCAGGCACAAAATCTGCTATGTTCCTCTTTATGCCATTCCACCAATAGACTTCCCATAGGTCATGGTACATCTTGGTGGCACCGTGGTAAATAGAATACTTGGAGCTATGAGCCTCTATCAAGATCCCCTATCTCAACCCATCTATGTTAGGAATATACAAATAGCCCTGATATCGAAGCATACCAGCTCCCCCTTGGGAGAAAACCTTTACCCTCTGTTGATGGACTGCACCCTTTAACTGGTGAAAAATATGATCACTGTCTTTCTTTTCTTTCACTTCAGCTACCAAAGATGATTTGAAACCATTCTAAACGATAACACCACCCTCCGTCAAATCCATAAGGTGAACTCCTAGTCGAGAAAGTCTATGAACATCCTTGGCCAATTCCTTCTTTCTGTCCTCAACCGAAGACACGCTACCCATAGACAACCTACTAAGTGCATCTGCCACTACATATGCCTTACCCGGATGGTAAAGCACACTCATATTATAATTTTTAAGAAGCTCAAGCCATCTCCTCTGACGAAGATTCAATTTTTTTTGAGTGAACACATACTGAATACTCTTATGATTGGTGAATACATCCATGTGAACACTATATAAGTAGTGTCTCCAAATCTTCAAAGCAAAAACCATGGCCGCTAACTCAAGATCATGGGTAGGGTAGTTCTTCTCATGAATCTTAAGTTGTCTAGAAGCATAAGCAATTAACTTACCATGTTTCATCAACACACAACCCAAACCAATTCTAGAAGTATCACAATACACAATAAAGTCCTCTAGGCCCTCGGGTAGAGCCAACACTGGAGCTGTGGTCAATCTAGTCTTCAATTCCTAAAAGTTCTTCTCACATAGATCAGACCACTGAAATTTTACCTTCTTCTGAGTCAACCGAGTCAACGGGGTAGCAATGGAAGAAAACCCTTCCACAAATCTCCTATAGTAATCAGCCAAACCCAAAAAGCTCCTAATATCGGATGGGAAGTTGGTCTAGGCTAGCTCTTCACTGCCTCAATCTTCTGCAAATCAATTCGAATACCATCTCTAGTCACAATATAAGCAGAAAAGCAATAGACTTGAATACAAAATTCACACTTGCTAAATTTAGCAAATAACTGTGGATCTTTGAAGGATTGCAACACAACCCTGAAATGGTCCGCATGCTCCTCCTTACTCCAAGAGTAGATAAGAATATCATCAATGAAAATAATTACAAACATATCCAAATACTATTTGAACACATGGTTCATCAAGTCCATAAAGGATGCAGGAGCATTCGTTAGTCCAAAAGATATAACCATAAATTTATAATGACCATACCGAGTTTTGAAGGCAGTCTTTGGAATGTCACACTCTTTAACTTTGAGTTGATGATAGCCGGACCTATGGTCGATCTTAGAGAAATAACTGGCACCCTTAAGCTGATCAAATAAGTCATCAATCCTAGGAATGGGATACTTATTCTTAATTGTGACCTTGTTTAACTGATGGTAGTCGATACACATTCTGAGGTAAACATCCTTTTTACGCACAAATAGAACTGGAGCACCCCATGGAGAGATGTTGGGCCGAATAAAACCCTTATCAAGAAGTTCTTTCAACTGCTCTTTCAATTTCTTAAGTTCCGCTGGAGCCATTCTATAGGGAGGAATGGAGATAGAATGCGTATTTGGAAGAAGATCTATTCCAAAGTCGATCTCCCACTCGGGAGGGACTCTAGGCAAGTCCTCGGGAAACACTTCAGGAAACTCATTCACAACAGGAACTGACTGGAGAGGTGGGGTTTCAGACTTTGTGTCCATAACCCAAATTATATGATAGACATAACCCTTAGAAATCATCTTCCTAGCCTTGAGATAAGATATGAAATGACCCTTGAAAGATGGAGGACACCTTGCCACTCTAAGACAAGTTCGTTTGGAAACTTGAAACTGATGACTTGGGTACGACAATCGACCAAGGCATAACATGCATACAACCAATCCATACCAAGAATAATATTAAAATCAATCATCTCCAACTCTACTAGATCCGCTGAAGTAACTCTATGAAGTACTAAGATAGGGCAATTTCGGTAAATTATTTTGGCTAGGACTGACTCACCAACAGGGTGGAAACAAAAAAGGTTTCTAAGAGCTTCTCAAGACTAACTTCGAACTTGCAAGCAATATAAAGGGTCACAAAAGATTAGGATGCTCCGAGGTCCAATAAAGCATAGATATCAAGAGAGAAGACTTTCAACATACTAGTGACAATGTCCGGGGAACTCTACTGGTCCTGGTGAGATGATATAGCATAAAGGCAGTTCTGTCATTGACCACCACCTGAACTAAAAGCAGTACTCAGCTGGGTCAGTCGACCTCCTAGGACTGCTGGAGAAAACTGAGTCCTACCACCTCCCTATCCCTTCTTAGCTGAAGGGCAATCCCTAATCATGTGTCTAACCTTACCATACCCAACATATCCCTCTCTACCAGCTAGACACTCATCGGGGTGACTTCTATCATATTTGTTGCAAGTAGGGTAAGGAGTCCCCTTTGAAACACTCCCCTGCGAATAAGAACCTGGTCCTCTACATGTTTGATCATGATGAGGCCTGGGGGCCTGAGTAGGAGCACTAGCTAATGAATCCACGAGTCCTGATGACCTCTTATGAAATAAAGAATGGTGTTCGCCTCCAGATTTCTTATGGCTAAAACCCGAACTCTCTAATATGACCCTATAGTTCTCTCTTGCCATTTCCTTCAACTTATCTTCCTCAATCTGTTGAGCGTGAGTCATTAGCCTAGAGATATCCATATCTCCTAATAACATAGCATTTCTACACTCATTTTTCACCAAGTCGGACACTCTATACATGAACTTGCCCATTAGTGCCCTCAGATCGGCCACTATAGATGGGGCATACTTAGAAAGTTGAGTGAACTTTAACCCATACTCCTAGACTGACATGGACCATTGCCTCAAATTCACAAAATCTGCGGCCTTAGCCTCCCTCAACTCCCTAGGGAAGAACCGATCAAGGAATGCTCCCTCAAAGAACTCCCAAGTCATAGGGACCGCATCCCTAGCCCTAGCATCCTTCCACTGAGTATACCAAATGTGAGCTACATCCTTGAGCTGATAGGAAGCTAGCTCAACACGATCCATACCAATAACTTGCATTACCTCTAAGATCTTCCTCACTTCATCTATGAAATTTTGTGGATCTTCTCCAACCTTGGAACCCCAAAACTCATGCGGGTTCATATGGATGAAATCTCAAACTCTAGCACCAGCTATCCCACCTTGAGGGTTAGCAGGAACAGGTGCCTGTTGATTGGCCTTGGTGGCCATAGTCTGAGCTAGCATATGAATGGTATTCCTAAACTCTGCAATTATGACCTCGGGGTCTCGGATTGGAGGGTTAGCATTTCGGGTGACTCTGCGAGGCATGGAATGGCGAGGAGGCATAATCTAAAATGCATAAAAATTGGATTAGAGGAGTAATAGATTTAAACTCTATTGCACGATATTGATCATGAAAGAAGTGAAGTTCTTCCTAAGACACCTCGTAGCTTCCCTCTCATAAGTGTGGCATGCTTCACACACATGAGTGAGACTCTACTCAATGCAGCTTTCAGACACCCTAGGACTCTTGAACCTGATGCTCTGATGCTAAGTTTGTCATGCCCTGAGGCTACCCCTAAACCTAACACGGGACCCAGGACCACAAATACCCCAAGTTAACCCTTGGTCATAGTATAACTTAGACAACATAAGAATCATAGTGGAAGCATAAATAACACGATAGGTAACCAACTCCATAATAGATAAATGTCTAGAAAAAATACAATCTGAGATGAGCTATGTCTGAAAAGCCTCTATATACGACATAAGGAGTTGCTGGGACAAGACCCCAACTAACTCTAAGTACTAAAGAAACGATAACAAAAGCTAGACTCCTACTAGTCCTCTAAATATGAGGACTCACTAACACTCAGTGAATGGCCTGCAAACTCTAGCCACGTGCCTAAGGGAGGGAACCTGAATCTGCATCATAAAAGGATGCAGCAAAAGAATATGTGTCAGTACTATAGGATGTACTGAATATGTGAGATATGCCAAAATATGAAGTAAAACATGCTTTAATATAAAATTTATAATGTAAAGACTCAATGTAATATCATAAACTAAAACATATTTGAAAATCATAAGTAATAGTAGAAATTTTGAAATATGAGAACAAAGAGTCAATATATTTCAAAGCTTAAAACTGTATTTGTGGGAGATTCTCATAAACGACATAGACCATGTGAGTTACATGGAATTCGATGTATCCTCCCCATCAGGAGGACCTAATATACCTTGCCAGGGTATAAAGGCATAGCTTGGCCTGATCACTAGTTCTAATGCCCAACTGAGGGGCTAATCAAACCTATAGGGGTACGTAGTTCTGGGACTAAGGGTACTCTCACCCTATCCAACTCAGTGCTAAATACTACTCCCAAAAACATACATATAGCTTATATAATATTGGTGACAAATCTGATGCCAAAACTGTTTAAAAAGCATAAGGACATATCTGATGTCATGTCAATCTCAAATCATAAGTCTTAAAGATTAGCATAGCCATAATTCAAAACATACTTTCTTTCTAAACTCATAGCTTGAAGAATTAGGCATGCAATTTCATGATACTTGAGGTCATGTTAGCTAAACATGCCAATTTTACTTGAAAATATGCAATTTAGTGAAATCATACTAGAATCCATTCTTAATGCATGGGCTTTTGAAAACACTTAAGGAATCTCAAAAAAATCATGGGTGGGGAATGAGAAACCATGAATTGATGCTTTAAAACTGAATACATAAGATTTTTCCCAATTTGAGCAAGAACCCTATTCCATAAATTCATAAATCAAAGTAAAACTTGGGGGTTTAGGGCATAAGGGTGAAAGGAATCCCTTATTAAATACCCACATACCTGAATTAAAGCTTTCTTAACCAAGGATGAGAAGAATGGAGGCTTGAAGATAAATCCCTTAGCTCGGATCTTAGAGATTGGAAGGAAGGAGACCTTTTCCTCTTTTAGAAATTGAATGAGGGTTTGAGAAAGGACTTAGGCTAATTGAAGTCAAAACCCTTCTAGAATTGCCCAAAATGACCTCACTTAGGAGCTAAAAGGGTGGGTAGTTACAAAAGAACCCTGGATAAAAGCTGGGCAAAACATATTAAAATCTCAGCTTCAGGTTCCACGGACCCTTTCCACGGACCTTAGATGGAACCACGGTTCATGAATTGGAGTCGTGGTTCCTGAGCCAAAAGATAGGTTATAGGTCTGAGTTCCAAGAGCAGGGTCTACGGCAGGTGGAACTTTTCATGGATCATAGAAACATCTTGTGGTTCCTGAGGAAAAGCTGAGCCTCAGTCTAATTTCCATGAGCTGGTTCCATGACCCGTGGAACCATCCATGACCCATGAACTCGACTCGTGGTTCTCAAACCTGAGGAGGGGTCTACAGAACAGTTTTCATGAGTCCATTCCATGGCTCGTGGTTTAGGCTCGTGATCCCTGTGAAGTTTAAAATTTTTAGAGATTCTAAGTTTAAAAGTTGGTTCAAATTCTTAGGTGTTACGCATAATCTGCTATATTTCTTTTCATATTATCCCACTAATAAATTTCTTTCAGATTGTGACATATTTTTGTATCACTTGAGTGGATAAAATACCACAAATAGTGTGCCTCAGTCAAAATCTCCTCCCGTAATCCATCCACATTCGGAACACATAACCTGCCTTGACACCTTAAAGTGTCATCGCCTGCAAGGTCGAATGTGGTGACTTTATGTTGAGAAATACCTTCTTTATAATTTCTTAATATCGGGTCATCATATTTTCTCTCCTTCACCATTTTCACTAACGATAACTCTGCAGTACTCTGAACCACTATGCCTCCATCTTTAGAGTCAATTAACCGGACACCTAAGCTTGATAGCTTATGAACCTCTCTGACTATATTTTTCTTTGTTGCCGGCAAGTATGCTAGACTTCTCATAGATTGGCGACTAACAGCTACAATATTTATTTTACCTGGGTGTTAGAGAATATCAATATCATAATCTTTTAGTAGTTCTAGCCACCTCTTCTGCCTTAAATTTAGATCCATTTTCTTAAATATGTATTGAAGGCTCTTATGATCAGTAAATATATCAACATGAACCCCATATGAATAATGTCGCCACATTTTTAATGCAAAGACAACTGCAGCCAATTCTAGATCATGTGTTGGATAGTTTTGCTCGTGTCACTTTAATTGGCTCGAACCATAAGCTATAACCTTACCATGCTACATTAATACACAACCAAGACCAATGCCTAAAGCATCACAATAAATAGCATACCCCTCCGTGCCTTTTGGAAGTGTCAGTACTGGTGTCGTAGTTAACTTGTCTTTCAACTCTTGGAAACTCTGCTCACACTTCTCTGATCACTTAAACTTTGTTGCTTTTTTTGTTAATTTACTCAATGGTGCAGCTATAGAAGAGAAGCCTTCAACGAATCTTCTAGAATAACCTGGTAGCTCCAAGAAACTACGTACTTCTATGGGAGTAGTGGGCCTAGGCTAATTCTTCACAGCCTTAATCTTTTGAAAATCCACTTTGATGCCCTCACTAGATACCACATGTCCAAGAAAAGCTACAGAGTCCAACCAGAACTCACATTTGGAGAATTTGGCATATAACTTATATTCTTTAAGAGTCTGCAATACTGCTCTAAGATGATCTGCGTGGTCTGCCTTGCCACGTGAATATATAAGAATGTCATCTATGAATACAATACAAACAGATCTAGAAAGGGTTTGAAGACCCTGTTCACCATATCCATAAAAGTTGCAGGGACACTAATTAAACCAAAGGACATAACAAGAAATCCAAAGTGCCCATACTGAGTTTGGAAAGCTGTCTTTGGAATATCGGCTTCTCTGATCTTCAACTTATAATATCCAGACCTTAAATCAATTTTTGAAAAGCACTTAACACCCTGTAACTGATCAAATAAATCATTTATTCAGAGAAGTGGATACTTATTCTTTATAGTAACTTTGTTCAGTTGTCGATAGTCTATACGCATGCGCAATGAACCATCTTTCTTTTGTACAAATAGTACAGGTGCACCCCAAGGTGATATATTGGGTCGGATGAATCTTTTATCAAGCAGATCTTTTAGTTGTGCTTTCAGCTCTTTCAGCTCTGCTGGGGCCATTCTATAGGGTGGAATTTATATAGGTTGAGTCTGGGATCTACATCAATACCAAAATCAATCTCTTTGTCTGGAGGAAGTCCGGGAAGCTCCTCAGGGAACACATATGGATATTCAATCACAAGTGGCACGGATTGAAGAGTCGGTATCTCATTGTCAATATCAAGATCCCTTACTCTGACTAGGTGATATAAATATCCCTTGGATATTAGCTTTCTAGCCTTAAGATAGGAAATAAACCTACTTATAGGATTTATGACACTACTTTTCCATTCAAGGACTGGCTCATCCAGAAAGTGAAACCGAGCAATCTTAGCCCGATAATCAACTGTAGCGTAATAGGATGATAACCAATCCATACCCATGATGACACCAGAGTCTATCATATCAAGCTCAAATAGAGTTGTTGTAGTGTCTCGACCATATACCATCACTATACAAATATTATAGAGTCGTCGAACTATAACTAACTCTCAAACTAGAATCGATACAAAAATGGCTCACATAATAATTTTAATCCTACTCCAAACTTTTTAGCAATGAATGGAGTAACATATGATACAGTAGCCCCTGGATCTATCAATGCATAAACATCATGTGAGAAGATAGATAAGATACATGTGACCATATCTGGTGATGCCTCTTAATCTTGTCGGCCTACTAATGCATAGATACAGTTTGGACCCCCTCCTGAATCAGAAGGTCTGCCTCTGCCTCTACCCCATGTCATGCCCTGAGGCTACCCCCTAGGCATAACATGGGACCCGGGACTACAAGTGCCCCAAGTTATCCCTTGGTCATAGCATGCTCAGACATTCATAAGAAAACATAGCCAAAACAAACTAAGTGATGACAGGCAACCATAACTAAATAATAACAAAGTGTAAGAAGTACCAAATCCAAACACGGAATACAAGTCTAGCTATGTCTGAAGCCTCTAAACTGTCATAAGATTTGATGGGACAAGACCCCAACTAACTAAAGAAATACAAGAAAGAACATGAAAGTAACTAACATAGCTATGGTCCTCGAGTAATGAGGACTCACCAACCAAGTCTGGAGGACTAACAATGTCTAGCCACGAACCGGAGGAAAAGAGCCTGAATCTGCATCATCAAGAGGATGCAGTGCAAATATGTGTCAGTACTATAGGATGTACCGAGTATGTGAGATATGCATAAATGTAGTAAAACATACTTAAAACATAGTTAAAATTGAGTTCATGCATAATAAAGGAAATCATAAGAAATGTCATAATTTAAGCATATCGTAAGATATATCAAAGCATAAGACTTAAAAACATTCATACAGAAGTTTCTTATAACCGATAATAGACCATGTGAGCTACATGAAATCTAAATATACAACCCTAGTTAGCAAAGTTTCCCCTAACCCTGCTAAGATATGGGACACCATAATCCAACTATATAACCCTAGTTGGCAAAGCTGCCCTAATGCCCGCTATAGCACAGGACACCATGATCAAATATGGAACCACTTTCATAAGCCCATAGGGCAATTCATAAACTACGCTAGAAACATAGTTTGGGACTTGGGTTATCGAACCCTCATCTCTCGATGCTAAATACTACTCCCAAAATATACATATAGCTCATAATATATTTTTGGCATATCTGATGCCAAATCTATTTGAAAAGCATAAGGGTATATCTAATACCATGCAATTCACATAGCTTAGGTAGACATATCAAGATGCCCAACCTTTTCATAAAACATGGGAACATATCTAATGTCATGCAATTCATACTTCAAAATCCTAAAAACTTAGCATATCCATAATTTAAAACATACTTTTCTTTCTAAATTCATAACTTGAAGAATTAGGCATGCACTTTCATAAATACATAAGGCCGAGTTATCTAAACATGCCAATTTTCACTTGAAATCATGCAACTCAATAGAATCATGCTAGAAATCAGCTTTAATACATGGGCTTTCGAAATCAATTAAGGAACTTCAAATAAATCATAGATAAGTAATGAGAAACAATGAATTGATGCATTAAAATTAAACCCATAAGTTTTCCCCAATTTGGGTAAGAACCCTAATTTCACAAATTCATAAATCAAAGTAAAAATCATGGGTTTTGGGCTTAAGGGTGAAGGGATTCCCTTATTGAATACCCACATACCTTATTGAAGCTTGCTTGATCTTAAGATGAAAAGAAATAGAGGCTTGAACTTGGAGCTTGAGACTTGGAGCTTGAAGGAGTTCTTTTCCTCTTTTGGTAGATGAATGAGGAATAATGAAAGACTTAGGCTAATAAGAGTAGAAATCCTACTAAAAGTGGCCAAAACAACCTCTATCACGCCCCGAAACTGGCCCCAAGGCGTAACACAGGATCCGGGACCACAAGTTTCCCAAGTAAACCCTTGTTCATAGCATACTCAGACATTCATAGGAAAAACATAGCAGAATCATAAATAGAAAGCTAGGCAACCTAATCCATGAATGATAAAGTCAAAATAAAACATACTCCGAAGAAATACCCGAATACAATCAATGTCTGAAAAGCCTCTAACAATCATAAAGAGTTGATGGGACAATACCCTAACTAATTCAGATATCCAAAAAGGAACATGAAAGAGATAGGTTTATCACTAGCCCTCGGATAATGAGGACTCACCAATGAAAACTGGATCTCTGGTGATGTCTAGCCACGAGTCTGAGGGAAGAAGCATGTATCTACATCATCAAAGGATGCGGCGCGAGAATATGCATCAGTACTATAAGATGTACTGAATATGTGAGCCATGCATGAATATAGTGAAAATATACTAAAATCATAATTAAAACTGAGTTCATGCATTAAAGGTATCATAAGTAAATCTCATAGTTTAAAACTTAAAGCATGAAATAGAAGAGCACAAGTCTTAAATATTCATACAGGAGTTTCTCTTAACCGACCTAAACCATGATGAGCTACATGGAGTCCAGCGTCATACACTCACACGGAAAAGGTTGTCCTAACCGGCCAAAGTTAGAACCTTATCATATCAGGATCCTGTCATAAGCCATATAGGGAACTTACGGTGGTACGTAGTTCTGGGACTAAGGGAAATCTCACCCTATCAAACTCGGTGCTAAATACTACTCCCAAAACATATACATATAGCTCACATATACTTGTGACATATCAAATACCAAATTCGTTTGAAAAGCATAAGGGTATATCTAATACTATGCAATTCCCATAGCTTAGGTAGACATATCTGGATGCCAAACCTTTCATAAAAATATAGGGACATATCTAATGTCATGCAATTCATACTTCAAAATCCATAAAGCTTAGCGTAGCCATAATTCAAAATATACTTTTCTTTCTAAATTCATAACTTGAAGAATTAGGCATGCAATTTCATAAATACATAAGGCCATGTTATCTAAATATCTCAATTTTCACTTGAAATCATGCAATTCAATGGAATCATGCTAGAAATCATCTTTAGTGCATGGGCTTTTGAAATCAATAAATAAACCTCAAATAAAACATAGATAAGTAATAAGAGATCATGAATGGAAGCTTTAACACTGAACCCATAAGTTTTTCTCAAATTGGGTAAGAACCCTAATTTTACAAATCTAATAATTAAAGTAGAAATCATGGGTTTTGGGCATAAGGGTGAAAGGAATCCCTTATTGAATACCCACATACCTTATTGAAGGTTGCTTGATCTAAGATGAAAAGAAATAGAGGCTTGAACTTGGAGCTTGAGACTTGGAGCTTGAAGGAGTTCTTTCTTATTTTGGAATAGGATTGCTTAGAATGAGAAGAGTTTAGGCTATTAGGGAATAAAATCCTACTAAAAATGGTCAAAACAACCTCACTTAGGAGTTAAAAGGGTAGGTAATTATAGAAATACCCCTGGAACTTAATTAAGAAAAAGTTGTTTTAAAAACTCAGCTTCAGGTTCCATGGGTCCTTTTCACAGACTGTAAAAGTAACCACGAGTCATGGATTGGACTCGTGGTTCTTGAGCCAAAACTTCAAGCTGCGGATCTTATTCCACGACTCAACAGGACGGCTCATGGAAACTTTCACGAGTCATAGAAATCAGTCGTGATTTACTGAGAAATTGACCACTCTCTGTCTGATTTCCATGGGTTGGTTCCACAACTCGTGGAAACATCCATGAACCGTGAAATAGACTCGTGTTTCTCAGACCTGAGGGTGGTTTGCAAGATTAGAATCACGAGTCCCTTCCATGACTCGTGGAATCATCCACGACTCGTGGACTTGAACCGTGATCCCTAGAAGTTCAATATTCTGCAAGTTTCTGAGTTTGAAAGCTGGATCGAATTTTGGTGTGTTACAACCTCACTTAAGAGTTAAATGGGTAGGTAATTATAGAAATACCCCTGGGATTTAATTAGAGAAAAGCTATTAAAAACCTCGGCTTTAGGTTACACAAGTCCTTTCCATGGACCGTAGAAGTAACCACGGCTCGTGGATTAGAGTCGTGGTTTCTAAGCCAATGTTAGGCTGCAGATGAGTTTTTACGTCTCAAAAGGACAACCCGTAGAAGCTTCTACGAGTCATAGAACTAACTTGTGGTTCTTGGGTAAAACTGGTAACCCTCAGTCTGAGTTCCATGGGTAGTCTCCATAATCCGTGAAACAAATCACGACCCGTAGACTCTACTCGTGGTTCTCAGACTAGAGGTGAGAGTTGCAGGACTGGATTCACGAGTCACTTCCATGACTCGTGGTTCTATCCACGGCTCGTGGAATTGACTCGTGATCCCTGGAAGTTCAGAATTTTTAGAAATTTCTAAGTTTAAAATCTGGATCAAATTCTAGGGTATTACAATATTTCCCCCTTGGGATCATTCATCCTCGAATGAAGGCTAAGCAAGGAAAACTAGAGAGGAAACAGCCCAACCAAGCAACAAAACATAAAACTCAAGGATAAACATGAAAACTGAGCTTTTAAACTTAAAACATGATTGAACTAACTTCGAAAAACATGAATGCATGCTAGGATCATGAGGGAAACTGATGGAATAAAAATGAAGGTACATACTAAGGAGGAAAATATTACCTGAAACTGAATCAGAAGGAAAGAGGTGAGGGTACTTGGCTTTCATGGTTGCTTCTGCTTCCCAAGTAGCTCCCTCAACTAGCTGATTTCTCCAAAGGACCTTTACCGAACTAACTTCTTTGTTTCTCAACCTCTGAATCTGATGATCAAGGATCTCCACGAGAATTTCCTCATAAGTAAGTCTATCCTTTATACTCATATATTCCAAAAGAACAATCAAGGTCGGATCACCAACACACTTTTTCAACAAAGAGACATGGAAAACCAGATGAATCGCTTCTAAATCTGATGGCAAATCCAACTCATAAGCAACACTACCAACTCTCTTCAAAATTCGATAAGGACCTATATAACGGGGACTAAGCTTCCCTTTCTTACCAAATCTCATCACACCCTTCATGGGTGACACCTTCATAAACACCTAATCATCAACCTCAAACTCCAATTCTCTTCTCCTTATATCTGCATATGATTTCTGTTGACTCTGAGTGATCTTCAACCTCTCCCTAGTGGTCTAAAATTTCTCCATAGTATCATGAACTGAATCTAGACCAATCAAAGCTCTCTCACTTACCTCAAACCAACCGATAAGAGATCTATACCTCCGACCATAAAGTGTCTCATAAGGAGCCATCTCGATGCTAGAATAAAAGCTATTGTTGTAGGCATATTCGATAAGAGGTAAGTGATCATCTCAATTACCTTTGAAATCAATCACACAAGCTCTCAACATATCCACCAAAGTTTGAATAGTACGCTCTGCATGGACATCCGTCTGTGGGTGAAAAGTTATGCTAAGCGTTACCTGAGTACCAAGACCTTTCTGAAACGACTTCCAAAACTAGGATGTAAATTGAGTACCCCTATCTGAAATGATAGACAATGGAACAACATGCAATCGGACTATCTCCCGAAT
Source organism: Jaltomata sinuosa (assembly GCA_003996215.1). NCBI lineage: Eukaryota > Viridiplantae > Streptophyta > Magnoliopsida > Solanales > Solanaceae > Jaltomata > Jaltomata sinuosa. Next base: position 119,566 of record QJPP01001204.1, on the reverse strand, counting down.
GTAGAGTCTAGAATAATCTTCTGCTAAACTCGTAGTCTTAACAGCCAAGAAGTGGAATGACTTAGTCATCCTATCAACGATCACCCTAATCGAATCATTCTGACTATGAGTATAAGGTAAACCAGTAATGAAGTCCATAGTGATCGCTTCCCACTTCCATGTAGGAAGATCAATATCCTGAGTCATGCCACCCGGTCGCTAGTGCTCTACCTTCACTTGTTTATAGTTGGGACACTTAGCCACAAAACCTGCTATGTCCCTCTTCATGCCATTCCACCAATAGACTTCCCGTAGGTCACGGTACATTTTGGTGGCACCAGGGTGAATAGAATATCAGGAGCTATGAGCCTCTATCAACATCTACTGTCTCAACCCATCTATATCAGGAACACACAATCGACCATGATATCGAAGCACACCATATCCCCCTTGGGAGAAAACCTTTACCCTTTGCTGATGGACTGCACCCTTCAACTAGTGCAAAATAGGATCACTGTCTTGCTTTTCTTTCACTTCAGCTTCCAAAGATAATTCGAAACCATTCTGAACAATAACACCACCTTCTGTCGAGTCCTTAAGGCAAACTCCGAGTCAAGCAAGTCGATGAACATCCTTGGCCAATTCCTTGTTTCCATCTTCAACCAAAGACACACTACCTATAGACAACCTACTAAGTGCATCTGCCACGATATTGGCCTTACCCAGATGGTAAATCACACTCATATCATAATCTTTAAGAAGCTCAAGCCATCTCCTTTGAAAAAGATTTAATTCCTTTGAGTGAACACATACTGAAGACTCTTATGATCGGTGAATACATCCACATGAACACCATACAAGTAGTGTCTCCAAATTTTCAAAGCAAAAACCATGGCTGCTAACTCAAGATCATGAGTAGGGTAGTTCTTCTCATGAATATTAAGTTGTCTAGAAGCATAAGCAATCACCTTACCACGCTGCATCAAAACACAACCCAAACCAATCCTAAAAGTATCACAATACACCACAAAGTTGTAACACCCCAAAAATCCTAAGCTAAATACCCAAACCTTTTTCCATAAGTGTAATGATCATTTTCCTAGTGTGGAGAGTGCTTTGGATGCGAATCATATTCATAAGAAACTCCTATCATCAAGTTAAGTCGCAAGCACCTCACCCAAGTAAGTTTTCATGTAAGACTAAATTAGGGTCAAATTCAATCGATCATTACTCCTAAAATATAAGGAGTTAGGTGTCTTAGAACCCAATAAATTAAAGGTTTTTGAGTCTTCTTTCCAATGCCACCAACCATGCATTAATCCGAGTCTGGAGTAAAACGTTATGGGCAGTTTACTGCAGTGCTACCAGTGATGACGGATGGGAATGACGAACCGTGGTTCTGAACCACGGTCCGTACTGTGACTCGTCAATGCTGAACTGAACCTTAAAATTTTCATCTTCAAAACCACTGGTTGGTTCACGACCCATAGACCAAAACCACGGTCAGTAGAGTGACCCGTGGTTTGTCAAAATTCAGCTTTTCTGCCTAGTTTCCACGAATGAATTGATGGGTCGTCGTTTTGAATGATGGTCCATCCTATAACCCATAGAATCACCTTCAGAGAGGTACCAAGTCCTCTAAATTCCATGAGTGGGTTAAAGACTCGTCAACCTATTCCACGACCCATCCTTCCACCCATAATCCCTGAGGATCAGAGGATCCTCATATCCCAAAGTCAGAACCACGAGTCACAGGACGGTCCGTCGTCCTGAACCACGGACCGTAGAGTGACTCAAGGTGTTGAGTTCCAGTAGACCCCAGAAGTGGCATTTGAAACCATGAATCCCTTTGACGGTCCGTCCTTTTGTATGATGGACCATGGACCAACTCGTGGTCCCTGAGATCGACTTTTTCCAAGCTTAAGTCTAGAGGTATTTTTGTAATTTTCCACTCTTTTAACTACTATACTAAGTCATTTTAAGCCTATTTAAGAGAGTTTTTATTTCCACTTGACCTAAGTTCTCTCCCATTCCTTCAATCAACTTCCAAAATAAGAAAAGGAATTTTCCATCCTCTCAAGCTTCAAGCAAGGGTTTCAACTCCTAGTCTCAAGCTCCAAGTTCAACTTTCCTAAGTCTTTTCAATTCAAGTTGGTTATCTTCAATCAAGGTATGTAGGTATTCAACAATGGGTTTCTATCACCCTTGTTCCCAAAACCCCTACTTCAAATTTTGATTTCATGATCTTTAAATTAGGGTTCTTATCCAATTATTATAGGTTTTGCTAAATATGATCTTCTTATAATTTGGTTATGGAATTACTATTAAATTGCATGATTTCACATGGGTTTTTACATGTTAACCCTTATTTCATGAATTGAAGTCTAACCATGGAAATTTCTATATGCATGAAGTTGATTTAAGCAAATTGAATTTTGATAGCATGTTCCTTATGGATTTTCAAGCATGTGCATGCCTAGTTCCTCAATTCTATGAAAGTATATGTTTTATGAAATTGAACTAGAGTCATGCAAATTTTACAAGTCATGAAGCATTCAAGTCTTTCCATGTTATGAAGTAATATGCAAGCCAAGACACCCGATGTTCCATCAATGCTCATGAGCCATTTTCTAAACTAAAACTCATGAGTAGTATGACGATCCAGGGTATGAACAAGTATGATCAAGTATGAACAAGTTATGAACAAGTTTGGCATGAGATTGTGCCACTATGAACTTATGAGCTATATGTATGTTTTGGAAGTAGTATTTAGCACCAAGCGATGAGGGTCCGATGTTACCCAAGTCCAAAAACTATGTTGCCAGCGTAAATTATTTATCACCCGATTGGCGTATGAAAGTGGTTCCACTCTATGAAATTAATGGTGTCCTTGCCTTAGAGGGGCATAGGACAGCTTTGCCAACTAGGGTTATATAGTTCGGTATGGTGGCCCGTACTTTAGCAAGGTTCGGGCCAGCCTTGCTAACTAGGGTTATATAGTTAGATTCCATGTAACTCGTATGGTCTATTGTCAGTTAAATAAACTCCCACATGTTTATTTTTAAGCCATGAAGTTATAGGATTCTATACTATGAAACTTAATCATTATTTCATGTTTTATGTCTTAAACCTTAATATTTATTCATGTCCCTTCTTTAAGTAACAAGTTCATTCTTAAGCATGTTTTAAACTATTTTTATCATGATCCATGCATCGCTCACATACTTGGTACATCCTATAGTACTGACGTATCTCTTGCGCTGCATCCTTTGATGATGCAGATTCAGGTGTTCCTCCTCAGGCACGTGGCTAGAGCTTTCGGGCCACTCTATCTGTCAGCTGTTGGTGAGTCCTCTTAGGTCAAGGACTAGTTATGTTCTTAGCTTGTATTAGCTTTTATTTCTGTACTTTGGGTTAGCTAGGGTCTTGTCCTAGCAACTCCTTATGACATGAATAGAGGCTTTTCAGATATAGACAGTGTGTTGAGTCTTTTTATGGATTTTGTACTTCTATTTGACTCGACTATCTATTTATGCTATTTTGGCTTTATCTATTATGCTTTCGATTATCCTTGTTATGCTTGAGTATGTTATGACCAAGGGGTTAGCTTGGGGTACTTGCGGTCCCAAGTCCCGTGTTACGTCTAGAGGGTAACCTCGGAGAGTGAAAAACTTAGTATCAGAGTCTCAGGTTCAAGATTTCTAGGGTGTCTGAAAGCCACATCAAGTAAAGTCTCTTTCATGGGTGTGAAGCACGCCACACTTATGAGAGGGAGGCTATGAGATGTTTTAGGAAAAAACTTTACTTCTTTCATATTCACTATCGTGCTATAGAGTTTGACTTTATTTACCTTTCTAATCTGTTCTGTACGCATTCCAGATAAATGCCTCTATAAAGAAACCCCAAGAGGAATATTAATCCTCCTGTTCCAAACCATGGGGTTACGAATATGGAGTTTCGGGAAGCCGATGGTATGTTGGCTCAAGCCATGACTGCTTAGTTGAATAAGAAAGGGAAACTAAAGAAGAGGAAGAGGAAAAACAAGAGGACCGGAACATGAAACCAATCGTCTTCTCAGCAGAGGTCATCCAGACCAACCCCCATCTTCAGTTAGCACACCTGCCCTCGATTCTCAGTCTTGTCACCATAAGGCTCCGAAGACCTTGAGGTACCCTCATTGTAGTAGGTGCGGTAAGTTTTATCTAGGTGAGTGTCTTGCGGGCAAGGAGGGGTGTTTTAGTTGTGGTTAGTTAGGTCATAATGATTCTACTCTTATCCTGCGATTCTATAAATTCTAGCTTTATGCCCTGAGGTTTGTTATCTATGTAAACTCATGTCTGTCAGTATGCTCGGTCTTATTTTCTCAGCTCATTCCTCAGACATGCCTCTATGTCTAATCATATCATGTTACGTTATGTATATTCTCCAACGTGATTCTTGAAATGGTTTGGGCTTATGATTTCCTTTCTCTAAATCCCTTGACCTATGCCTTTGATAATGAGGGGTGGTGATCCCCACCATTCGTGCCTTACATGCCAGTATGTAAAATACTCATGCCTATTGCGCTCAACTCCCCAAGCCTCACCTTGAGTGGCTTGATCACGCTAAGCGTAAGTCAAGATCAATCTGTAATCCTTCATTCGTGACGCTCCTACTCCTACCCTTTTGTTTCAATGATTCTGGTTTATGTTGTTATAAGTGATAGGGGAGAAGGCCTTGTAGTAGCCTAGCTGGGAGGTAGCAGATTCCTTTTCCTTGTTAGTGTACTTGTTCCACCTTGACTTCTAGGTGTTGGTGCATTATGAGGTAAGGATTATTCATGCGAAATAGTTAGATGAGAAAGTTTAGTATGTCCCTCTTAGAAGTTCTTGAATTTACGATTCCTAGTTATGATAGGAAAGAGGAGAGAAGTCTTAAATAGGGTAAGCTACGAAACCATAAGGTAACCATAGTTATAATCTTGAATATCATGATAGGATACATGTGGATAATTGTTTTGCGCAACTAGTGACCCTTTGGTTTGAAGCCCTAGGTTAGTTGGTTGTTGTGATAAGAGGAAATACTATCCTTAGAAGACGTTCTAGATGCAAGAGATCTGGTCGAGATAGGTTTGAACATGGAGAATCGGATAGTTAGACTCAGACCTTAGTACTTTTATGTGCGATGTTGAGGTTGTTAGTTGCAAATGGTAGGAGTGGTATTCAGAAGAGAATAGTTTCCCCTTATATCTACTTCTCTCAGTTTGATGTCCCTTTCGGTTAACTGTGAGTTCTAGAGTATGTTTGTTCTTTATGAGTTTTAGCTGAGTTTCTACTCTCATCCCACGCTAGTTATCATGTCGAATATCCAGTTCCTATCCTATTGGGTGTTCTCAAGTTTTCAGCATGCTTACGTGTCTCATGAAACCAGCTCAATTTTTATTTCAATCAGAAGTCGGTTACCACGATAGTACTTCAGCTTTTACAACTCAGTTAAAGGACCTACTTGGGAAGAAAAATCATCCATAAAGGCCAAGTACCCTCACCCTTCTCTTTTTGATTTGGTTTTAGCTTGAGGTAGTAGTTCCATCCTTAGTGTGTCCCTCCGATTCTATTCCAGTAGTTTCTCTCACGATCCTAGCATGTATTCATATTTTCGAAGTTGATTCAGCCATGTTTTAAGTTGAAAAGTTTAGGTTCATGTTTATTCTTCAGTTTTCATGTTTCGTTTTTGGTTGGGCTGTTTTCCCTCTAGAGTTCCCTTGCTTAGTCTTCATTCGAGGACGAATGATCCCAAGGGGGAGATATTGTAACACCCCAAAAATCCTAAGCTAAATACCCAAACCTTTTTCCATGAGTGTAATGATTATTTTCCTAGTGTGGGGAGTGCTTTGGATGTGAATCATGTTCATAAGAAACTCCTATCATCAAGTTAAGTTGCAAGCACCTCAACCAAGTAAGTTTTCATGTAAGACTAAATTAGGGTCAACTTCAATCGATCATTACTCCTAAAATATAAAGAGTTAGGTGGCCTAGTACCCACCAAATTAAAGTTTTTTGAGTCTTATTTCCAACGCCACTGACCGTGCATCAATCTGAGTTCGGAGTAAAAAGTTATGCGCAGTTTATTGTAGTGCTACCAGTGATGACGGATGGGAATGACGAACAGTGGTTCTGAACCACGGTCCGTACTGTGACTCGTCATTGCTGAACTAAACCTTAAAATTTTCATCTTCGAAATCACTGGTTGGTTCATGACCCATAGACCAAAACCACGGTCAGTAGAGTGACCCGTGGTTTGTCAAAATTCAGCTTTTCTACCCAGTTTCCACGAATGAATTGACGGGTCGTCGTTTTGAATGACGGTCTATCCTATAACCCGTAGAATCACCTTTAGAGAGGTACCAAGTTCTCTAAATTCCATGAGTGGGTTGACGACTCATCAACCTATTCCACGACCCATCCTTCCACCCGTAATCCCTGAGGATCAGAGGATCCTCATATCCCAAAGTCAGAACCACGAGTCACAGGATGGTCCGTCATCTTGAACCACGGACCGTAGAGTGACTCGTGGTGTTGAGTTCCAGTAGACCTCAGAAGTGGCATTTGAAACCACGAATCCCTTTGACGGTCTGTCCTTTTGGATGACGGACCATGGACCAACTCGTGGTCCCTGAGATCGACTTTTTCCAAGCCTAAGTTCATGGGTATTTTTGTAATTTCTCACAATTTTAACTCCTATACTAAGTCGTTTTAAGCCTATTTAAGAGGGTTTTCATTTCCACTTGACCTAAGTTCTCTCCCATTCCTTCAATCAACTTCCAAAAGAAGAAAAGGAATTTTCGATCCTCTCAAGCTTCAAGCAAGGGTTTCAACTCCTAGTCTCAAGCTCCAAGTTCAAGTCTCCTAAGTCTTTTCAATTCAAGTGGGTTAGCTTCAATCAAGGTATGTGGGTATTCAACAATGGGTTTCTTTCACCCTTTGTGCACAAAACCCCTACTTCAAATTTTGATTTCATGATCTTCAAATTAGGGTTCTTATCCAATTCTTATGTGTTTTGCTAAATATGATCTTCTTATGATTTGGTTATGAAATTACTATTAAATTGCATAATTTCACATGGGTTTTTACATGTTAACTATTATTTCATGAACTGAAGTCGAACCATGGAAATTTCTACATGCATGAAGTTGATTTAAGCAAATTGGATTTTGATAGTATTTTCCTTATGGATTTTCAAGCATGTGCATGCCTAGTTCCTATGTTCTATGAAAGTATATATTTTATGAAATTGAACTAGAGTCATAAAAAATTTACAAGTCATGAAGCATGCAAGTCTTTCCATGTTATGAAGTAATATGCAAGCCAAGACACCCGATGTTCCATCAATGTTCATGAGCCATTTTCTAAACTAAAACTCATGAGTAGTATGACGATCCGGGGTATGAACAAGTATGATCAAGTATGAACAAGTTATGAACAAGTTTGGCATGATATTGTGCCACTATAAACTTATGAGCTATATGTATGTTTTTTGGGAGTAGTATTTAGCACCGAGCGATGAGGGTCCGATGTTACCCAAGTCCAAAAACTATGTTGCCAGCGTAGGTTATTTATCACCCGATTGGCGTATGAAAGTGGTTCCACTCTATGAAATTAATGATGTCCTTGCCTTAGCGGGGCATAGGACAGCTTTGCCAACTAAGGTTATATAGTTGGGTATGGTGGCCCGTACTTTGGCAAGGTTCGGGCCAGCTTTGCTAACTAGGGTTATATAGTTATATTTCATGTAGCTAGCATGGTCTATTATCGGTTAAAAGAAACTCCCACATGTTTATTTTCAAGCCATGAAGTTATAGGATTCTATACTATGAAACTTAATCTTTATTTCATGTTTTATATCTTATACCTTGATATTTATTCATGGCCCTTCTTTAAGTAACAAATTCATTCTTAAGCATGTTTTAAACTATTTTTATCATAATTCATGCATCGCTCACATACTCGATACATCCTATAGTACTGATGCATCTCTTGCGCTGCATCCTTTGATGATGCAGATTCAGGTGTTCCTCCTCAGGCACGTGGCTAGAGCTTCCGGGCAACTTTATCTGTCAGCTGTTGGTGAGTCCTCTTAGGTCGAGGACTAGTTATGCTCTTAGCTTGTGTTAGCTTTTATTTCCATACTTTGGGTTAGCTAGGGTCTTTTCCTAGCAACTCCTTATGTCATGAGTAGAGGCTTTTCAGACATAGACAGTATGTTGAGTCTTCTTCTGGATTTTGTACTTCTATTTGACTCGACTATCTATTTATGCTATTATGGGTTTATCTATTATGCTTCCGCTTATCCTTGTTATGCTTGAGTATAATATGACCAAGGGGTTAGCTTAGGTCACTTGCGATCCCAAGTCCCGTGTTACCACTAGGTGGTAACCTCGGGGCGTGACAAAAGTCATCTAGGCCCTCGGGTAGAGCCAACACTGGAGCTGTGGTCAATCTAGTCTTCAATTCCTAAAAGTTCTTCTCACACAGATCAGACCACTGAAATTTCACCTTCTTCTGAGTCAACTGAGTCAATGGGGTAGCAATAAAAGAAAACCCTTCCATAAATCTCCTGTTGTAACCAGCCAAACCCAAAAAGCTCCTAATATCGGATGGGGAAGTGGGTCTAGGCCAGTTTTTTACTGCCTCAATCTTTTGAAAATCAACTTGAATACCATCTCTAGTCACAGTATGACCCAGAAAATCAACAGACTGCATCCAAAACTCACACTTGCTAAATTTAGCAAATAACTGTCGATCTTTGAGGGTTTGCAACACAACTCTCAAATGGTCCGCATGCTCCTCCTTACTATGAGAATAGATAAGAATATCATCAATGAAACAATCACAAACATATCCAAATACTGCTTGAACACACGGTTCATCAAATCTATAAAAGCTGCAGGAGCATTTGTTAGTCCAAAAGACATAACCACAAATTCATAATGACCATACCGAGTTCTGAAGGCTGTCTTCAGAATGTCACACTCTTGAACACAGAGCTGATGATAACCAGATCTAAGGTCGATCTTAGAGAAGTTACTGGCACCCTGAAGCTGATCGAACAAGTCATCAATCCTAGGAATGGAATACTTATTCTTGATTGTGACCTTGTTCAACTAACGGCAGTCGATACATATTCTGAGGGAACCATCTTTCTTTCGCACGAATAAGACTGGAGCACCCCATGGAGAGATGTTGGGTCGAATGAAACCCTTATCAAGGAGGTCTTTCAACTGATCCTTCAATTCCTTAAGCTCTGCGGGAGCCATTTTATAGGGAGGAATAGAGATATGATGCATATTTGGAAGAAGATCTATTCCAAAGTCAGTCTCCCGCTCGGGAGTGACTCAGGGCAAATCTTTGGGAAACACTTCTGGAAACTCATACACAACAGGAACTGACATGAGAGGTGGGGTTTTGGACTCTGTGTCCATAACCCAAACTATATGATAAACATAACCCTTAGAAATCATATTCCTAGCCTTAAGATAAGATATGAAATGACCCCTTGAGGATAGAGGACTACCTTGCCACTCTAAGACAATTTCATTTGAAAACGTGAAACTAACAACTCGAGTATGACAATCAACCGAGGCATAACATGCATACACCCAATCTATATCAAAAATAACATCAAAATCAGTCATCTCCAACTCTACTAGATTCGCTGAAGTGACTCTATGAAGGACTAATATAGGGCAATTTTGGTAGATTCTTTTAGCTAGGACTGACTCACCAACAGGAGTAGAAATACAAAAGGGTTCTAAGAGTTGATCAGGACTAATATCGAACTTGCAAGCAACATAAGGGGTCACAAAAGATAAGGAGGCACCCGGGTCCAATAAAGCATACACATCAAGAGAGAAGACTTTCAACATACCAGTAACAATGTCTGGTGAAATCTTCTGGTCCTGGCATGAAGACATAGCATAAAGATGGTTCTGGCGCTGACCATCAGAACTAGAAGCAGTGCCTTGTTAGGCCGGTCGACCTCATGGGGATGCTGGTGTAGACTGAGTCCTGCTACCTCCCTGCCCCTTCTTAGCTGAAGGGAAATCCTTAATACTATATCCACCCTAACCACACCCGAAGCAACTACCTGAACTAGCTAGACACTCACCAGGATGACTCTTCCCACACTTGCCACAAATGGGGTAGGAAGGCCTCTTGGCAACACTTCCCTGAGACTGCGAACCTGGACCTCTAAAAGGCTGATCATGGCGAGGCCTGGGGGCCTGAGTAAGAACACTAGCTGAAGAATGGATGGGCCCTGATGATTTCTTCTGAAACAAAAAGCAATGTCCGCATCCGGACCTTCGATGGCCAAAACCGGAACTCTCTGACCTAACCCTTTTGTTCTCCCTTGCCATCTCCCTCAACTTGTCTCCTTCAATCTGATGGGCATGAGTCATAAGTCGAGAAATATACATGTCACCCAAAATCATCATGGACTTACACTCTTTCTTTACCAAATTCGATACTACATAAATGTACTTACTCATCTCATCCCACGAGTCAGCCACCATGGCAGGAGCATACCTAGAAAGCTGGGTGAACTTCAATCCGTACTCTTGAACCGACATAGAACCTTGCCTTAAATTCACAAACTCTTTGACCTTAGCTTGCCTCAACTCCCTCGGGAAGAATCGGTCAAGAAAAGCTCTCTCAAAGCATTTCCAAGTCATAGGGACCAAATTCCTAGCCCTAGCATCTTTCCATTGAGTGAACCAAATATGAGCCACGTTCTTGAGCTGATAGGAAGCTAGCTCAATACCATTAACAACACCCACTTGCATTACACCAAAGATCTTTTTTACCTTATCCAAGAAATTTTGCAGATCCTTACGAACCTTCGAACCCCAGAACTCAGGTGGGTTCATGCGAATGAAATCTCAGACGCGGGTCACTACTCCACCTTGAGGGTGGGCGGGGATAGGAGCCTATTGATTGGCCTTAGTGGATATAGTCTAACCTAGCATATGAATAGCACTCTTAAACTCTGCATTTGTGACCTCGGGGTCCAGAATCGAAGGGTCAACATTTTGCGCGACTCTGGGAGGCATGGCATAGCGAGGAGGCCTAATCTGAAACGCATAAAGAATAGATTAGAAGGGTAATAGAGTTAAACTCTATCGCATGATATTGATCATGAAAGAAGTGAAGTTTTTCCTAAGACACCTCGTAGCTTCCCTCTCATAAGTGTGGCGCACTTCACATACATGAAAGAGACTTTACTCGATGCGGGTTTCAGACACCCTAGGACTCTTGAACCTGAGGCTCTGATACCAAGTTTTTCATGCCCCGAGGCTACCCCCTAGGCGTAACACGAGACCTGGGACCACAAGTGCCCCAAGTTAACCCTTGGTCATAGTATTCTCGACATTCATAAGAAAACATAGCGAAAACATACTAAGTGATAAAAAGCAACCATAACTAAATATGAACAAAGTCTAAGAAGTACCAAATCCAAACACGGAATACAAGTCTAGCTATGTCTGAAGCCTCTAAACTGTCATGACAGTTGATGAGCCAAGACCCCAACTAACTCAAGAAATCCAAGAAAGAACATGCAAGTAACTAACATAGCTATGGTACTCGAGTAATGAGAACTCACCAACCAAGTCTGGAGGACTGACAATATCTAGCCACGAACCGGAGGAAAAGAACTTGAATTTGTATCATCAAGAGGATGCAGCACAAATATGTGCCAATACTATAGGATGTACAGAGTATATGAGATATGCATAAATGTAGTAAAATGTACTTAAAATATAGTTAAACCTGAGTCCATGCATAATAAAGGAAAACATAAGAAATGTCATAATTTAAGCATATGGTAAGAGATATCAAAGCATAAGACTTAAAAACATTCATACGGGAGTTTCATATAACCGACAATAGACCATGTGAGCTATATGGAATCTAACTATATAACCCTAGTTAGCAAAGCTGCCCCGAACCCTACCAAGGTACGGGACATCATAATCTAACTATGTAACCCTAGTTGGCAAAGCTACCCTAATGCCTGCTAAAGCACAGGACACCATAATCAAATGTGGAACCACTTTCATAATCCCATAGGGTGATTCATAACCTACGCGGGTAATGTAGTTTTGGACTTGGGTTATCAAACTCTCATCGCACAGTGCTAAATACTACTCCCAAAATATATATATAGCTCATAATATACTTGTGGCATATCTGATGCCAGATCTATTTGAAAATCATAAGGGTATATCTAATACCATGCAATTCACATAGCTTAGGTAGACATATCTAGATGCCCAACCTTTTCATAAAACATAGGGACATATCTAATGGCGTGCAATTCATACTTCAAAATCCCTAAAACTTAGCATAGCCATAATTCAAAATATTCTTTTCTTTATAAATTTATAACTTAAAGAATTAGGCATGCACTTTCATAAATACATAAGGCCATGTTATCTAAATATTCCAATTTTCACTTGAAATCATGCAATTTAATGGAATCATTCTAGAAATCATCTTTAATGCATGGGCTTTCGAAATCAATTAAGGAACTTCAAATAAATCGTAGATAAGTAATGAGAAACCATGAATTGATGCATTAAAACTGAGCCCATAAGTTTTCCCCAATTTGGGTAAGAACCCTAATTTCACAATTCATAAATCAAAGTAAAAATCATGGGTTTTGGGCATAAGGGTGAAGGGATTCCTTTATTAAATACCCACATACCTTATTGAAGCTTGCTTGATCTTAAGATGAAAATAAATGGAGGCTTGAACTTGGATCTTGAAGGAGGTCCATTTCTTTTTTGGTAGATGAATGAGGAATTATGAAAGACTTAGGCTAATAAGAGTAGAAATCCTACTAAAAGTGGCCAAAACAACCTCACTTAAAAGTTAAAAGGGTGGGTAATTATGGAAATACCCCTGGGATTTAATTAGAGAAAAGTTGTTAAAAACCTCGGCTTCAGGTTCCACGAGTCCTTTCCACGGACCGTAGAAGTAACTACGGCTTGTGGATTGGAGTCATGGTTTCTGAGCCAAAAGTTAGGCTGCGGATGAGTTTCTACGTCTCAACAGAATGACCCATAGAAGCTTCTACGAGTCGTGGAACCAACTCGTGGTTCCTGGGTAAAACTGGTAACCCTCAGTCTGAGTTCCACGGGTGGTTTCCATGACACGTGAAACAAATCACGGCTCGTAGACTTTAATCATGGTTCTCATACTAGAGGTGGGAGCTGCAGGACTGGATTCACGAGTTATTTCCACGACTCGTGGTACTATCCACGGCTTGTAAACTTGACTCGTGATCCCTGGAAGTTCAGAATTTTTAGAAATTTCTAAGTTTAAAAGCTGGATCAAATTCTAGGGTGTTACACCCCAGTCTACTAGTGCCTGAGGACCACGAGATAAAGAAGGAATGGCTGATGATGATGCTACCATAGACCATGTGGACTGTGCTCTACCTTCCCTCTCAGTGTCTTTCTTTTTGATCACTAGACAGTTCTGTATCACATAACTAGGGACTCCATACCAATAACAAGCATCAGAGCCTAGTCAACACTCATTAAGGTGTGATATACCACACTAACTACAATGGGGACTAGGTGGTAATCCCTGACCCTTACCTCTCTGAAATTGTGGACCTTGTGCCCTAGACTGCTGCCTTTACTTAGGCCTCAGCCTTTGGGACAGGGAGGGAGGTCGACCGGTAGAATAGGCTGGTGGTGGTGGTCTTTGCGGCCCTCTGCTAAAAGATGCTCTATCACTACCCTGATAAACACCAGAAGTTTTGGCCCTCTTACTTTGATCCCACTCACACTCTGCTCCAATTTTCTATTAAAGCTCCTGAGTCTGTTGTGCAAATATAATTATTCGAGCAATGCTTATTTATTTATCTAATACCGCGGTAGAACAAGGCTGTATCAAGTCAGATTTAAGGCCACCTACTAATCAACATACCCTGGCATGTATAGTACTGACCATCTCCGGTGCAAATCTAGCTAGATGAGTGAATCTAATACTGTACTCTTTAACACTCATTTTATTTTGCTTAAGTGCCAAAAATTCTTCAACCTTTGCATCTTGAATCTCCTGGGGAAACAAATAATCTAAAAATGCCTCTGTAAATTCCTTCCAAATTGGTGGAGGTACATCTACTCCCCTAGAATCTTTCGATATGTCATACCAAGTTGTATCCACATCTTTCAGCTGATACATTGCTAACTCAACTGACTTTGTATCAGACATGTGCATGACCTGGAGTATTTTTTGAATCTCATAAATTAATCTATGTGGATCCTCAGTGCGCTTAGACCCCGTGAAAATAGGAGGGGCCATATGCAAGAACTCTCAAACATGGGGCCATATATAATATGCACTGGTATGTAAGGCAGACAAAATAACAAGTATAGATAAGATAGCACAGTGAAAGAATCAATAATGTGCTCAACTGATATCTACATGTGCCAGGAAGTAACTTATTAAACTTTAAATCATATGAAATCACTCTAAAATTATTATTCAAGTGTCTTCTTGGTTCTTTATTCATATAGGATCAAATGATACAACTTAGGTACTTTCAAATAAATAAATCATAGCCTCTGAATATGAACCCCCGAGTCTTTATATCAACTGGATAGCATATGAACTCTGTTATCTCTGAATCTCATATAAAAATGTTAAGTCTCATAGTCTATGATCTCTGATGGTACACCATAAAGGATCAACTCTGAGGGTCAGCCCGCGGGTGAGTATGCCATATATGGCTCTACTCTGAGAGTATATAGCCATAATAGGTTGGTATGCTCATAGGATCAACTCTGAGGGTCTGTGGTCTAAGTCATTTGCACAAGGCAGCATCGCATTGTGAGTCAAGTGAAAATAATATCTCTGACCTTCCCCCACCATCACTTAATTTATATTTTAACAACTGATGCCACGAGGGCCTCTAAATAATTAATTACAAATGAAATCAACTGTATAAATAGGAGGCTCTGAGTAACCGATGATAATCTATGATTAAGTAAATCAACTAGTAAACTTTGATTTGTTTCACATGAATTATATGGATATGTATTTACTGTATAAATTATTAATATGATATGACAAGAGAATTATCTATAGAGACATGTAACAGAGATAATATATGAGTTCTATGGAATACAAATGAAGGCTTGATAACTATGTGAACACTTTGAATCGTAATTAGCTCGAATACTCTGAATGTATGGATAATGAACAACTGATATGTAGGATGGTTACTATGAATTATAGTGCACATAAAAACTGAATACCAATCTCTATAAATCATAGAAACAATATAGACCTTAGTAGAGAAACATGTGACGTAGGATCGTGCCTCGCGGCGAAGGAGGTTTTAGCCTTACATACCTCGATTTCGGGCTTGAAAAACTTTAGTGGATAGTACCCCTTAATACCAGCATATAACCTATATAAAATCAAGTGGTATAATCATTACAAACAGCCATAAACACAGTCTACACATATCGGCAATATTTTGGCTATTATGCAAGCGACTTGCTTGTCAGACTCTCTATATACTTATGGTTTTTTCTAATTCCCTTCACTTATTAAAGCCATAAGCTATACATATTAGATATATTAATATCAGCTAATAACCATGTGGGTCTTGCAAAATAGTCCGCTACAATCCAACAGACAGCATATCCGCATGATAGTTAAAAACTCGGCGTATCGCCACACTCTTTAGTTCCAATCCCAAAATAGACACAACCAACCCTAACCATGAGTTTTTCAATCAATAAAGTCAACAATATATATAATACAGTCCTAAAATAGTTCAACAAAATTGGAATAACTTGAATTCATTGCTTCCAATCACCGTCTCATGAGTTCATACTATAATTACGTCTAGAATTGCCTCTTTCTTCTCAGATATAATAAGGGATGGAGGGGAAGGATTTTACCTTGATTTTTCTATAACTTTCAAGTCTTAACTTGACTGCTTCAACACCAAAAATGTTCCTCCAAAACAGGACCTTGCAACAAGAAGAAAATACTTTAAGACAACATCACACAACAAGGGGCTGCCAAAAAGCTTCTTTCTTATAAAGGCTGCCCAAACTTCACCAACGTGTGGAGCTTCAATCCACCAGCTTTTATATATAAAAACCATGATAAAGTACAGCCAAAATTTTACCTTAAAGCTTGAGAACCAAGAGGAAGAACTCAAGAACCCTAAGGGGGAAAAGAGGGCTGCCAAGAAGAGCTAAAAGAGAGAGAGATTTGGTTCTTGTTTATCTTGTAGAAAATTCTAGAGAAATAGTTGAATATATAGATATATATTGGGTATTTTCAAATAGGTTTTGTGCCTTGACCCTTGCCCTAGCCCACTCCTTCATTTAGTAATAAACTAGGCCAAAAAAGAAGTTAAAGTAGGTGATCCACCTACTTGATAACTTTTTATATTTTGGGCATTATAACTTTTAAACTTTGGGATATGTTTCCTTTATCCCATCCATTAACTATAGGCTTATATTCATGTAGCTCAAGCAAGTAGGACGCGTTGTTAGAACCTTAGCAATATGAGTATTGTTAGACTCGTATTTACGCATAGAACTTATTTTTGTTAGAGTGGTTGCATTTGAAGGCAATCCTGAAGGGAAAGGCTTCGTGTTGATTTTTGCGGGTCTTCTGTTATGGCAAGTTGAGACTTTCTTTGACTCTTTTTCAATGTATTTATGTGTTATGTGTAATTGGGGGTCCTATACTAATGAGGTGATGAGTATCTATATAGGCTCTGGTATGTTAAATGAAGGGTTTTAAAATTGGATTGCTTATATGAATTTGTCTACTCTCCCATGATCTTAGTGATAAAGTGAATTTGGCCTTATGAGCCTGGATTTATGGTATTTGTGTATTTTGCCTTGTGAGCTGACTTGTGGTGTTGTATAGAATGTTCTATTGATCATGCATGTTCATCATATTCATATCATGACATGGCTAATGGTCTGATTGAGAAATGTTTATTTGAAAAGACTTGCATGCCCAATGGGAAAGTATTTTGGGTGGTTTCATTGATTTTTGACTTGCATGCCCGATGAAAAAGTATTATGGGAGGTTTCAGTGATTTTTGACTTACATGCTTATGTGAAATAGTTTCGAGAGGTTTAACTGATTTATGACTTGCATGCATGATGGGAAATTATTTTGAGTAGCCCGATAGGAAATAGTTCCAGGCGGATTCATGATTTGCATATCCAATGAGAAACTATTCTAGGTGGGTATATGGACCTCACGAGTTCCCTATGGGTACCAGCTAGCTATACAGGGTAGCGGGTGTATATTGTAGCATACATTGCATCCAATTGCATTCATATACATTCTTCTAGCTGCTCTGTATTGTAATTGGGTGTTGTGATTGGTGGATTATCTTTATTGATTAAGTTGAATAATTATGGACTCTGTTATTGTTCTTGCTTTGTTATTGTGAATATTTGCTAGTCTAGGTTGGCTTTCCTGTGTGCAGGTGTTGGAAGTTTACTTGATATTTATGTGTTGGGTGGTCCTCATCACCATTTTAATTTAGGGTCAGTTGAGGATGTTGCTAAGTACATGTGACCCTGTACTCACGCTTGTTTATTTTTGCACCTCATGTGCAGGTATTGAGACAACACTTCCTGGATGCTGACTTGGTATTTGGTATCATGATTCACTCTAGATATCCCTGAGGTAGTAGTTGATGTCCTTGGCATCTATCGGATTTTTCTCTATCTTAGTCTTGTGCATTTTTTGCATTTTGAGATACTGTCAGACTCTTTTCCTTGTATTATGTATTTAAAGGCTTGTACCTTGTGACTATCATATTTTGGGGTTGGATTCTACGTTCATGTACTCTTTTACTGTTGTTTTATGAAATTCTGGATAAGATTTGGTTTTATGATCATTCCTTCCGATTAACTTCCTTATTCTGTTATTATGATGTTAGGTTGGCTTATCTACCATAGGGGTATGGTAGGTGACATCATGACTAGTTTTTGGTCATGATAAGTTAGAATTAGAGCACTAGGTTCTTTGGTCTCACAAGTACAAGCCGAGTCTAGTATAGTCTTGCGGATCAGTGTAGAGACATCCTTATCTATCTTCAAGAGGCTACAAAACTTTAGGAAACTTCTATCTTTCTTTCTTATCGTGCGAAGGATTGGATCCCTTTATTACTGATGTTCTTATTTCATTCACTCAAAGATGATGAGGACTCGTGCTACTGTGGAGAGAGGTCAGGATCCCATTCTAGCACATGTGCTAGAGATCACGGACGAGGTAGTAAATATGGTAGAGGCCATAGTAGAGGTCATACTGGGGATAGAGCTCAGACATCTACTTGTGATCCAGTCAGGGCAGATTCTCTCGAGGGTGAGTATGAGTATATGAAGGATCAGTACCCAGTTGGGGAGGTGGGCCCAGTATAGGCTCCACATGGATTTGTGGCTGCTCTAGTGCTTCAGGATATCTTGATTTGTGTATTGGGGTTGTTAGAGAGCATGACTCAGAGTGGCGGTTTGACTGGTACCCCATATGGTTCTCAGACTAGAGTTAGGGCCTAGACCCCAGACTAGCAGCCTATTCCTATTTTTCATGGGCTAGCGGGTCAGCCAGCAGCTAAAGCAATGAGGTTTGATAGTATGCCTTTACTGGGTTTAGGAAACGCAGGAGTGGCTAGATTGGTGATGTCGGATGATGAGCAGAGGAGGTTTGAGAGGTTTAGAAATAAGGATCCACCTCAATTTAAGGGTAGCCAGACTGAGGATGCTTACTAGTTCTTAGTGAGTTGTCAAGAGAGACTTCAGAGTGTAGGATTAGTGCAGTCTCACGGGGTTGATTACATAGTGTTGCAGATGTATGGTCCCGCCAAGCAATGGTGGTGCTCTCATGTTGACACTAGACCTGTAGGATCTTCTTCTATGACTTAGGAGTTGTTTGCCCTAGCCTTTTTGGATCGATTTGTTCCTCGTAGCTTAAGGGAAGAGTGCAGGCGTAAGCTCGAGCATTTGAATTAGGATGGGATTTCAGTGATCAAGTATGAGACATAATTCTATGCTTTGTCTCACCATGCCTTGGTGATCCTACTAGATGAGACTGAGAGGATTCGCAGGTTCATGAGAGGACTTACTTTTAGGATCCGAGAGGTAGTGTTTTCTAGAGCTCAGTCAGGGGCTACTTTTCAGAGGGTCATCGAGGCGGCCAAGGATTTTGAGCTTATGCACCGTGAGGAGTTCGGCGATTTGAATGACATTTTTATCCTTAAAAAATATTCCTTCAATATATTATACAAAAAATATAAATATACATTTAAATATATAGTAAGTATCATATTGAATACAATGCAATTAACATCAGCACCGCTATCAATCATGGCAATGTTAGTGAATGGAAAAACTATTATCAACCAAAATAATACATTTAACATACCATTTATGAGCAGTAATAACTTGCATAAATAGTCCTAAAAACATATCATTTTTAGGGTTTGGTTCAGAAATATCTTTTTCTTTATTTTTTGCAGAAATATAATTATTTTTTGCAATACCAAAATCATTAGTTTCAATCTGAGTAATTCTATGATCGAAAAACATTTGATTTTGTTTAAGAGATTTAATCTCCTTTTTTAAATTCTCAATTTCTTCTTTTAAATCGATTAAAGAAGAATTTCTTTCAGAAAAATCATTTTTACTCATGAGACGGTTATCAACCTCTTTTAAAGAATAAGGAGTAAAATATTCAAAATCATCTTTTTTATTATCTCTGGAAGAACTTGAACTAGCCTCATTAGAGGTAGCTAGATTGATGATCTTAAGTGAAAATCTAAATTATAAAAATGTTCATAAAAAATTGAATGACATTTTTATCCTTAAAAAAATATTCCTTCAATATATTATACAAAAATATAAATATACATTTAAATAAATAGTAAGTACCATATTGAAGACAATACAATAAATCAACCACAATTATGTCTTTTCACATAGTAATTATAATTTAAAGAAATTATTACAAGTTATTTATGTAGTGTCTATACATTTTCAGAATTGATTTTTTAAATTTTCATATATGTATTAGTATGTTATTCTTACAATTTAACTGGTGTATAATTATATACTGTAATTTTTATATATAATTGTCACAATTCAATTGGTGTATAATCATATGCTGTAATTATAAACACAAATTACATTAATTTTAGGAAATTAATTATTTCTAAAGTATTAAATGTATGTGTTCTTTCATTTCATTGCAAAAGTTATGAAAAAATTAATAGATATTCTAATGGTCTTTCTCTAACGTGTTTTTTGTGTTTCTATAAAATCTTTAGACATGATTCTTGACTTATAAATATCATTATGTGTTTCAATATATTTTTCTCTACGGATTGTGCCATGGCATGTGGTGTTGTTTTATATCTACTTCTCTTCACTTCTTGTATATTATTTGATAGCCCCTTGCAGATTAATTGAGATTTGTTTGAATTTTTTTTATATGTGTGTTAAGTGGGAATATTTTTTTGTGTTACAAATATTATATTAATGTAGATGTTTAGTATATTTGTTACTCTTATCATTTATCTATGATTTTAAATGAATTAATATCATATTCATGATAAATTTTTGTGTCCCTCATTATATTCTATAAATGGTGGTATCGAACACAATAGTGGACACACTTGAAGAGACTTTGGATACTTGAAAGAGAATAAGAAATCTCTCATATCTTACCTCTTTATATTTTTTGTCTACTTTCTTCTTTTATATTGTTACTTTTAACTTCATTTCATAATATTTTGTTGATTTCTTTAGAGATATTCTTGCATATACCATAAAAAATATCATCCGCTTTTCTAAGTTAATTCTTATTCGATAAATAAATAACTACAATTTAAAAATTATTGTACACGATAAAATTTCAAATTTTAAAATTTAATTTTTTATATGATTGATAATGATTGTTCCTTTGGTGACCACAAATATAAGTCACATATCTTTTAAAGTACCTTTTTGATTTACTATTTATTTTACAAACTATATAATATAAGTTAGAAGAGAAAATACATTAAAAAAATTCTAAACTTGGTTGGACAACTTACTTTAGCACTTTAACTTCATGGATAATTAAATGTCCCCTTTAACAACTTTCAATTGAATTAAATATCATCCTAAATGCTGACGTGGCAAAATAAAAAATAAATAAATAAATGTGTATTATATTAAAAAAAGAAAAGTGACCCCACAAAATATGTGTTTTATATGACAAAAAAATATTTAAAAAATAAAAAAAGAACCTCATCCACCTGTTTCATCTTCTTCACCACCCCCCCTCCTTTTTAACTTCTTTTAACTCCCAGCACCCACCTCCCCCCCTCTGGACTTCTCCTTTTTCGTACCCTCCCCCCTCCCCCCCCCCCTCCCGCTCCTGGCCTTTTCTCCCCGACCCCTTCTACACCTCTACATAATTTTAAAATTATGATTGAATAAATTTGATGAAAGATTAAATTACTCCAAATTTGTTAACTCCGAAATAACTTTCATTGAAAAATTTATTTTGAGCAAGAAAGAAATTAATTTTTTTGCAAAAATTTATTTCGAGCAAAAATTTCATCAAAATTTGGTTAACAACTCCAACATCATGTTCATGAAGATTCACATTCGAGAAATGCACATAAGTTTATATGATCCAATAATTGAAAATCAACCAAAGCTATTCAAAGTATCCAACTCCGTTAGTAACTCTTCTTTATCATCTTTTTCTTCACAGTTAGTTTTCATTAAGAATTGAATTTTTGAAATATCCATTAATTCAAATTTTACAGCGGTTATGATATTGAACTCTTTCTTATTTTTTGAATTTCATTAACTTAATGGGATAAAAAAATATTTATGATGGAGATATTTTGAGAATGCGGGTATTTTCTTGGGTTCTTTTTTAATTTTTTGATGTGAATTTGAAAGAGGAGAAGGAAAGAAGGGGGTCGAAGAATGGGGATTGAAGAAGAAGAAATGAGGTGGGGGTGGGGGCTGGAAGAAGATGAAAGAGGAGGAGAAGGGGAGAAGATAAAAGGGGTGGGGCATATTTTTTTAAAAATATTTTTATATTTTATTATATAGTATACTAATTTTTGATGTGGCAGTGACATAGCGCGTGTGTAATGCACTTGTCATTGTGAGACTGAGATTATATTGTTAAGGTGGTATTTAATTATTTGAAAGTTGTTAAGGGGTATTTAATTGCCCATAAAATTTAAGGTCTAAAATAAGTTATCCAGCCAAGTTTAGGGGAACTTTTATGTATTTTTTCAAATTAAAAATAAACATGCAACGCACGTTTAAATGAACTAGTGCAAAAATAAATATGAGTCTAGCATAATTAGCAAGTCAGAGATATGACATGCTATTATTATGTTTTAATACTCAAAATTTCATCTCATACATACTTGATCCCATGTTTATCTACAGTTTGACTAATTAATCGATATTTTTAACTCATTTTTAAGAATAATTTTTTTACCACATATCTTAATTTGACACCAAGCAACGAAGATCTTTCTCTAAAAGAATTTTCATAAATTCTTTTCTAATTCTAATAAGAGTTTGTCATTAACCAGATTTCTTATATACATAAGAGGAGCCTACTAAGATTTTTCACTAGAAAGAAAAGCGTCAAAAAAGAAAAAAATAAGTTAAGTCAGATTTTTTGTGACTATCCAAGAATTTCAATGTTTGAATCGAGATTTCAAACGTAAAGCTTAACTGATTTTATTTATTTTAGAATTTTCTCTCGAATAAATCATGAATTTTCTAGAATATTATTAAGGATCTCATCGAAAATTCACAGCAGCTTGCCGAACAAAGGTTAAGAGAAAAATGAACAGAGATATGTTTGGCATAATATTTACGATTGAATTCAAAAAAGTATAGCCTCGGACAAATTATCGAAGAAAAACTATTCGAATAAAGGGTCAAATTAAGACAAATACCAATCAAACTAAAGGTATTAAGCATAATAGAAAAATACCTCCCAATTCTATTTGTATATATTTACATTCTATCTAAATAAGAATATAAATAGTTTTCAAGTATAGTTCAAACCACTAAAATTAAGGACTTAATGAGAGTTCAATTATTCTTATCCACATTTTAAAGATTGATTTGATTATCTTTTAAGTTTATTCAAACGTTCTTTAATATATAATGTTGGACTCCTAATTCTTTCACTTGTCTTTCTCTTAATGTTGTTCACCTTCTAAAATAAACAACAAAAATAAAAAATAGATAAATCATTATAAGTTGTTCGATAATTTGAAAAAATTAATAATCTTTACTATTAATAGAAATTTTTTTGCATCAATAGTTTGAATCCTTTTCATAATTGGCCAAGCTTCAAAGAAAATTTTACTAATAATTTAAATTCTTTGTTGGGATGATTTTCTTTTTCATATTGTTTTATGTTCGTTTTGGTTATTACTTAAATTTTATTGTATTCAGGGGCGGCTCTATGATTTAATAAAGAAGGCAATTGCCTTAAGCCTTAAATTTGAGGAGCCTCATTTTTTTTAGTAATAATAGATTACAACAACAACATACCCAGTATATTACCACAAAGTGGGGTCTGGGGAGGGTGAGATGTACGCAGACCATACCTTTACCCCAGAATGAAGTAAAGAGGCTGTTTCCGATAGACCCTCGGCTCAAAGCAATCCAGGAGAAATAACCAATAAACAAAACAACAGCTAACACAAAACTATACTACTACAAAATAATATAAAAATCTAGCTACACAAGGCACTAGCAAGTAACTGGCGCAGAAGAAACAAAAGCTACAAGCGTAGCCTTTCAACTACTAAAAGGACAACAAAACCCCGCACTCCTCCCTACAAAGAAACCAACCAACCTACTAACCTACTACCCTAATCTGAGCCCTCCACACCTTCCTATCTAAGGTCATGTCCTCGGTAAGCTGCAAATGCGCCAAATCCCGCCTGATCACCTCTCTCCAATATTTCTTCGGTCTACCACGACCTCTCTTAAACCCATCCATAGCCAGCCTCTCACACCACCGCACAGGGGCCTCTGAACCTCTCCTCATCACATGCCCAAACCATCGCAACCTCCCTTCCCGCATCTTATCTTCCACGGAAGACACTCCCACCTTCTCACGAATATCCGCATTCCTAAGCCTATCCCTCCTAGTAAACCCACACATCCAGCGCAACATCCTCATCTCAGCCACCTTCATCTTCTGAACGTGAGAGTTCTTGACCGGCCAACACTCCGCCCCATACAACATAGCCGGTCTAACTGCTACTCTGTAGAACTGCCTTTCAGTTTGAGAGGCACCTTTTTATCACACAAGACCCCGGATGCGAGCCGCCATTTCATCCACCCTGCACCAATACGATGGGTCACATCCTCGTCAATCTCACCATTACCCTGGATAATAGACCCAAGGTACTTGAAGCTATCTCTTTTTCGGATGACATGCGCGTCAAGCCTCACTTCCACGTCGGTCACATATGTCAACTCACTGAACTTGCACTCCACATATTCCTTCTTGGTCCTACTCAACCTAAACCCTTTAGACTCCAGGGTCTTTCTCCAAACCTCCAATTTGTCGTTAACTCCTTCGCGGGTCTCCTCAATCAAAACTACGTCATCCGCAAATAACATACACCAGGGCACCTCGCCTTGAATTTGCTGCGTCAACACATCCATCACCAAGGCAAATAAAAAGGGGCTAAGGGACGATCCCTGGTGCAATCCCATCCCCACAGGGAAATGCTCGAAATCTCCCCCCGCTGACCTAACTCGAGTCTTTGCGCCTTCGTACATGTCCCTAATCACCTTAGTGTAAGCCATGGGCACCCCCCTGACCTCCAAGCACCTCCAAAGAACCTCCTTGGGTACTCTGTCGTAAGCCTTAGTAATAATAGATTATAATATATATATTTTTTTTTAAAATATTGAATATTATTTGTATAATTTTTTTATCTAAAGTACACGGTGCGGTCTGGAGAGGGTAGAACGTACGCAGTCCATACCACTACCTCATAAGTGAGGGAGAGAGGCTGTTTTTGACAGACTCTCGGTTCAAGATAAAAATCGTCTATAAAATGACATAATATAAGAATAAGAAACAATAGGTAGTACAAAAATAACATATAGTAACAGAAATAAGACTACCACAAAATAATATTACAATCGATCTACTCGAAATAACAAACATGACCAAAACACCAAGAACAAGACACTACGACTACTAGCACAGACCACAAAATAAAGCACTCTACCTACTAGCATTGACACATTTCTTCATACTAACCTAAAGAAATTAAAAAAAGTAGACTTTATAAAAAAAAAATTATTTTTTTAAAAAAGTTTACCTCCATTAGATTTTGGCCTTAGACCACTAATGTACTTGAGCCGCCCCTGATTGTATCGTATCATTAAATTCATCATTATATAACGACGAAAAATCTCATTTTATGTAACGACTGATTTGGTGTGTTTTTGTTGTTACCTTATTTTCTCTTCTTATTTTATCTTTGCTTATTGTCTAATAATTTTATTTTATTCTTTATCATACCTTTTTATAATAGTTTTACCCCATACCTCAGTTTTTTTTTTATAATTTTATCATTCAAATTATTAATGTGCGACATTATATAATAAGAAAAATTGATACAATTAATCCATACAATATACTCATCAATACAATATAACACAATATAATGTAATACAATACATTATGAATCAGAGCCTCCCCTCCCCAAGGAGCCATCATGTTTGACGATTCAGAAATCCAAAATTAAAGAAACCATGCAATTCAACCATCCAAACATGGACGATCAATCCATATATATATTAATACAATGCAATATAATGTAATACGATACATTATAAATCAATATGTAACAAACATCCTAACATGGACTAGTATTGCCTCATATTTCTAGAGACTAGAGAATAGTAAGATTGTACAAACATGAAAGCACATGGTGTAACATAAACATAATAAAAGAAGAGAAAAGCCCATGGCAAAAAGAGGACTCATCACCTAACAATATGAAATAGGATTAACCATTTTTATGAGAAGAGAAAACAAAAATATTAAAAATAGCATTTATTTTTCAATTTAATAGGCTTTCCAGTTTCCCCTAACCCTCTCCTTCCCAATCTTGTACACACACAGAGACGCACGCACTATAATCTATATCTGCCCTAATATACACACACACACAACATTTCCATAACCACAGTCTCTATTTGTTTTGCCCTAGTCTCTCTTCAACCACTTTCTCTCTCTCTGCTCCTTCGCTCTTCTCTCTCTCTCCGTCTCTCTGTGTTTTGCACTGCGCGCTTACATATTGAGAAAACGATTTCCATTTCCATCTATTGTCAAGAATTTCGTATTCACCCCATACCCCCACCCCTCGGGGACATAAACGGATATATATATATATATACACATATATACCGAGTTTTGGTTTTGGCGTTATTTAGAGCGGTTAGGGTTTTGTTGAGGATCTTATTGCCTTGTTCATCGCTTAATCAATCAGTTTCTTTATCTTCTATTTTGGTATGTGAGGGCTTTTTTGGGCAATATCTAGTTTTATTATCTCGAAACCCTAAGTTTTGTTGGGGGGAAGTTTTTCCGGGTCTAGGGTTTGTGGATTTGTGAATTGGCATGGTGGGTCGGTGAGTTTTTAGGTTCTGTTTGGTTGAAATCTTGTTGGGTAACCGAAAAATGGGCATTTCTTCCGTAACTGCTCCAGAAGTAATAATGATAGTCTGATTATTGCTCCAATTGTTTCGTCTTCCATCATTTTTTTTTGGTGAAAGAGATGGAGTAACGGAAGACTTTTGATTAATAGGTATCTTCATTTCTTTTTTTTCGGAAAATTACGTAGGTATTACCGTTTGGAAAACCCTCTATTTTTGCCGGTGTTTATTTGGTTGCTTTCAAATTTGTGGAAGCCAGAGGAAGGATTGCCACAGAGGTAAATTTACCTCAAAGAAAAAGAGGAAAAGGAAGGTGCATGGTTGATTTTTTTTTCAGAGAAGCCTTGTTTTGGACTAAAATCTGTGAAGCAAGTTTGAATTTCTTTTGGGGAACTTTTAGATAGGGTAATGTGGTTGGTTATTGCATTTTTTTGGGTAGACAGGTAAAAATCTGGACATAATAGGAAAAGTCAGTTGAATAAAAGTCTTCTTGTAGAGTAAGCTGATCATGTTCTGCACCAATGGAAAGGAGTGAACCAGCATTAGTCCCAGAATGGTTGAGAAGTACTGGAAGTGTTACTGGAGGTGGCTCTTCAAGTCCCCACTTTGCATCATCTTCTTTGCATTCAGGTACTTACTGCCCCCTGCTTGAATTCCTTTCAGTCATATTTACTTTAACCACACGTTTAAATGAAGCATAATGGATATTGAGGATTTATATATAGCGACCTAACTAGCTTGGGCTTGAGGGGTAGTGGTTAATTCTTTTACTTGAACTTTAAGCATGACGTTATTGTACTTTTGTGTTTCTTTGCTGCAGATGTTACTTTATCCACACTGTCTTCTCGCAATAGATCTCCTAGGAGTGTTAGTGACAAAGATAGTCCACGTTCTGTGTTTTTGGATCGCAGTTCATCATCAAATTCTAGGCGTAGCTCTAGTGGTACTAGTTCGAAGCATCCGTACAGTAGTTTTAATCGAAATCATCGTGATAAAAATCGAGAAAGAGAGAAAGAAAGACCAGGTACTGTTGATCTATGGGATCATGACACATCTGATCCTCTGGGGACCATCTTAGCTGGTAGGGTTGATAAGAACAGCTTGAGGCGCTCTCAGTCGCTGGTGTCCAGGAAACCTGGTGAGTTCTTGCCCCGCAGGACTGAGGACTCGAAAGGTGGTATTAGTAGCACCCATAATAGTGGCAATGGTATTCATTCTGGGGGAAGTAGTAGTTTTAATGGTAACCAGAAGGCAGCATTTGAGAAGGATTTTCCTTCTCTTGGGATTGAAGAGAGGCAGGTAACCAGAGTTTCATCTCCTGGTTTGAGCTCAGCAGTTCAAAGTTTGCCAATTGGGAACTCGGCTTTGCTTGGTGCTGATAAATGGACCTCAGCATTGGCAGAGGTGCCCCCTATAATTGGCAGCATCGGTATGGGGAGCTCAGCTTCTCAACAAAGTGTTGCTGCAGCTCCAACACCTAGCGCTCCAAGTGGGACGGCTAGTCTTAACATGGCTGAAGCATTGTCACAAGCACAGCCGCGCGCTCGTGCCACCACCCAGGTAATTTTCTTTTTTATCGCTAGTTACCACTTATTCTGATAATTTGGGAGGGATGCTCATCTGTGTGCATTTTGCATGTGTGTAGATCCCTGATAAGACACAGAGGCTTGAGGAATTAGCTATAAAGCAATCCAGACAGTTGATACCTGTTATACCTTCAACGCCTAAAGCCTCGGTACGTTAAATCATGCTATATGCACATATTCAAAGGCATGTTTTTGATGCATCTCACAGGGTTAATTTTTTTCTTACGACTTTATCGGTATCTGTCATCATTTATTGTTTTGTTTTAATGTAGCAATAGAAGTTAATTGGAGTAGTACATTCATGATGCAATTGAGAATTCTATAGTCATTTCTGGTTTTAATCCTTTTGCAGTTGGGCATTGCCTCCATTGTACTTTTCTGTTTGTTGCATGTTGGATTGGATGCTAATAATCTGTTGTAGTAGACTAGGTTATTAGTCGATATTACGAAACAAGAAGCTTAGCAAATGATTTTGATAGCCATGTCTTTGTAGTCTAGGTTATTAGATAGTCGATATTATGAAACAATTTAGTTTAACAAATGATTATGATAGCCCGGTTTTTGTTGGTTTTGTGTGAATAGAAGTTTAACTAACTTGTGCTGGTTATAGGTCTTTGATGAGCCCCAGGGGATTATGAACCCTCTTTTATGCAAGTATCGTTAGTACCTGGCCATGGTGTGGTGGTCAGGCATTGTTGACATATCCTGTTTCCATGTTTTGAATTTTCTTAACCTGCACTTGTATAACAGGATTGAAACTCAATTGGCTATATAGCTATGCATAGGCTTTGCAAAGTTTAAGGAACACTAAGCTATTCAAGAATTCCTCCTAAATTCTATGCGGCAGCTTATTTCCAACTCAAGCTTTAGATGATTGTAGGGTGTGGCTACACCTGAATAAATAAATAAATAATGTGATAATTTCATTTTACAAGATAAATCATCATTATGCTGTGTTTATAAATTGTCATACATATTCACGAATCATGGATTTCTGTGGTAAATATAATTTGTACACTTGCCTTGATATATAAGTGGGAGGTTTTCCTCCTTTTCTTGTTGTCAAGGACTTCCGTCCTTCCAGTATCTGGATTCTACTGAGTCTTACAAACAGTGTTAATCTTTATGATCTAGATTATCTTGCTTTGTAGACCTTGTCTTTCTTTAATTTTTCTTTGAAGTATTTTAAACCCTTGATTGAAGTGAGTCAACTTTAATGTTGTTAGTTCTTCTGCATTACCTTTAATATATTTGGATCCACATATTAGTGTATCGGCTGGGGTCTTGAGTAGAATCATGTAGGATCACCTTTTTTTTCTATCCACCTGCTGATGTGCTTGTACATATACATGATTATACTGATGAAGCTAGAGACCTAGCTTATTCTAAAGAAAAAAAGTCAATTAAATGATGAGATGCAAGAATCCAAATCACTGAAAGGTTAATTGCCAAGGGAACTTCTGAGTTAGTGATTAACTGGATAATGCTGCTAATTCATCTTGGGGACAATCAATGTCTTGTAATAAATGATCATGAATTGTGTAATGAAATTTGGAAGGTGCATGTAAAATTGTCCCTGTGCTTTTATTTTTCCCTAATGTTATGTTGTAGCCTTGTGGTTGATCACATTCATTGATTGGCTATGTTGCTCGGACTCTTCAAAAATGTCGATGGGTGCCTGTCGGATCCTTCAAAAAATAGTGTATTTTTGGGGGATATTTTACTCGAGTCCGAGCAATGTAGTTGATTGGTGAATTATTTAGTGGGCGTTTGGCCATAAAAACCAAAAAAACAATCACTTTATTTGGAATTTTTGGAGTTGGAGTCGTGTTTGGCCATACTTTTTTGGAGGGACTTTTTAGAATTTAAAGTGTTTAATATAACTAAAAAGTGAGATGGAAAAAAGTGAAAACAAGTATTTAGGTGCTTTCACTTTTCCAAATACAACTTCAAGTTGTATTTGGATTTTTTATGGCCAAACAACATTTTTTGAATAAAATGAAATAATTTTCCGGAAAATAGTGAAAAATTCTTATGGCCAAATTGGGCCTTAGTTTCTTCAATAATTCTTTGGCACATACGAAATATAGATGTACTAGAAATTAAATGGTTACTTGATTATGTTTGATCTAGTTTATGTGACATTATCCTGTCCCTCTTGCTCTCACTCTCTCAGGAAGTGGGTAATCATGAATATGTTGAACTTGTTTAAAGGAGCTTGTGACATGAGTGTTTCGTTTATTGGGAGCTCTTGTTACTTCCTAGTTCTATTTCAGTGGAAAAGCAATACTAGAGGACAGACAGAAAGGAATCACATCTTCAGCTATAACTACTGCTACATAGATTATGCCCTACCCTCCTCTAAAGCTCAACACACTAAAACACATTTAAGGGCATAATACATGATGGCATTTCTCTGTGTATTTCTCTTGGCCAATGTTTTTGTATTTCCGTCCGTATGTTTGTTTTCCACAACTTGTTTGTTCTTTCGCTGGCACTCAAGGAACCAAATTACTGAGCTACATTCTAGCCTATTTTATTTATTTAGCACACACTGCATTTTAGTTTTTATGTGTCTTCATGTAGAAAAGAGGAAGCAGGATGTCTACTTAAAATGAGAAAGGCTGAAATCATCTCATGTATTAATTCTGTTGAGGAAGCTATTTGTTTTCAATTTTAGTTGTATTATTCTCTTTAGTATTTTGGATATAGAATTTACATACAAAGGGTTGTGGTTGATATCCATATTAATGGGAAACAATCATTTCCAGGTATCCAGTTCTGCTGATAAATCAAAGCAACCAAAATCCACAGCTAGGACAAATGAGATGGTTGGAATAGCTAAGAGTATGCAACAACCTTTTTCCACTCAACTTGCTAATCAGCCCCGTAGTGGACAAGTCAGGGCGGAAGCTCCAGCTACCTCTCATGGCAAAACTCTTCTGGTTCTGAAGCCAGGACGGGAAAATGGTGTCACCTCTTTGTCAAAAGAAGCACTGAGTCCAGCTAACAACACTGGCAGTAGACTAGCTAATTGCCCTCCTGCAGTGGCCCCTTCAGCTCCTACTGTGACCAGTCCAACTTCAAGGGTAACTTCCCTTGAAACCAAGGCTGCCGCATTGTCACTGAAGCCACGATCTACTGCAGAGAAGAGATCTTCCCTGTCTCAAGCCCAAAGCAGGAGTGATTTTTTCAATCTAATGAGGAAGAAGACTTCTTTAAATTCTTCTACTGTCCTTTCAGAGTCTGGTATGGCTTCATCTAACAGTAGGGAGCAGTCTGGTCTTAAAACCAAAGATGAGGATAGTGCCTCATTGAGTCCTTGTGTTTCTGAAAATGGAAGTGAGAGAACCAGTAATGGAGACCCTCATGAAGCTCAAAACCATGTTCAAAGACATAACGATGTCGAGGAGAACAACTCGTCCATAAATGGATCGCTATATCCAGATGAAGAAGAGGCTGCTTTTCTACGTTCTCTTGGTTGGGATGAAAATGGTGGGGAAGACGAAGGCCTGACAGAGGAAGAAATTAATGCGTTTTATCAGGAGGTAACTAACTCTAATTGCTGTTTTTGTATGTTATTGATAAGAGATCACTTCCAACGTTACATTAGTTATGTTAAAAGATATTCCATGATTAGGTTTGAAGCCTGTGAGTTTGATACTAGTGAGGTTTCTTGGAGAATATTCATGGCATATTGTACCTTAACATGACCTATAGAAAGTTTGTTGTCTACAGTTCTTAATAGATGCTATCCTTTTATGTCGTTCTGCGGGACTTGTAGTCTACTTCTGAAATTAGACTTGCTTTCTTTGACTTAAATTTAGGGCAGCATTAAGTACCCTTGTGGGGTGGGTGGGGGCGGTGAGGGGGTTGTTGCTCAATTAAGGTAAAATATTACATTGAAAAAGAAAGCTCTTTTTCCGACTCTCTGTTTGACTAATTTTGTAATGAAACCCCTGCAATTGCAGTACATGAAACTGAAGCCATCCTTGAAGGTTTACAAAGGTGCCCAGCCGAAGTGTTTGATGCTGCCTGAGGTGCACTTTGCTACTAATCCTGGAACTGCTTCTTCCAATTCGACTTCACCTGAATCTGATGCTTGAATATAGTGATTTCTCACGTATATGGGATGCATACAGTTTGGTTTGTCAAGAGATACATTGCTTCTTTTTTTATGGTCTCTTTTTGTTTTGGAGGATCTCTGATGTATGTTCACAAGTGGAGGGTGGCTTTTGGAATTTTGAAGTGCAGAGAAGAGAAATAAGTTAGTCTGCTGCTGTCCTGCTGGCTCAAAAGAAAGCTAAGGTATCAAAGGAGGTAGCGTTTTATAAGTAGAAGTTAGGAAAATGTTAGTCTGCAGTGGATGATGCTGGGCAAATTGCTTCTTTTTGGAAATTTTTTTGTGCTTTTCCTTTCCAGTGATCAATTGAAAAGGAAAGAGAAGGTTTACGTTGTTTTGGTCAATTTTACGGGGAAGAAGGAAAATTGCAAAGTTCTTTATAGATTTTTCTTTTCAGCCAAATTCTCATAATGGCATAGCTCGTGTTGATATCATCCTATCTATTATTATATTTTCTTTACTTTTTTGGCCATGGTTTTATTTTTACCATATTAATATTTTCAATTGCAATCCGCTCAGTTGTCAAAGCAGTTTTAATGGATGTAGTAAATGGCAGAGACCTGGGTGGGAAGATGCCTTTTGGGAGGATTTATTGTGTGCATCATTTCTGTGTTGCTCTGTTGTTGGAGCATGTAATTTGTCCTCCATTTTAGGAGAGGTGGGTTTTCTTTGAGTTGAAGTAGGTACAAAATGCCTTGGTTGAATCGGTACAAGCCAAAGTTCAGCAGGTAATGAATGGTGTTGATTCTTTTGAAAGAAAATATACTCCAGATTATTTTTTTTGTATATAATTTGCAGTAATAAAGAGAAGGTATGTGGATTGAGTTAGCATTTTTACCTTTAAACTGCGTCCTTTTTCATTACAAATTTTATCTCAACTTTTATTTTGTTCAACCATCGAGTGGCTGTTGGAAAAAAAAAACATCAGAGTGGTCAAAATCCGTTCTGAAATATTTAGATTGGTGTGACTAGTTTTCACCTGCTATTTAAGCCATATTCAGTCAACTTCGTCAGTGACAAAACTAACTTCATGAGTACCATCAGTTTTCACCTGATATGTTTGAATTTTTTTTTTAAAAAAAGTGTGTTTGTGTGTTGTCGAATTTGTTGAGTTCAATGATTCAGCTTCAGTGATATATATTCTTTGGAATGCAACAACAAATTAATATTATTGAATGTTTGCTCCAACTTAACAAATAGCTCTCTTCTTTTGGGACCAAACCAAATGGGCATTGAGAAATCTTCAATAAAAATTGTTTCACTCCTGCAAAATTCAATTACTATTGTAGACAATGTGTCTGATAATGTCTAATAAAGAAGTCGTAATCTGCATAGTCACCAAGGATTGTTATTGAGACCAAACCAAATGATTGTTCCAGAATGGCGTTGAGAAATCTTCAATAAAAGTTGTTTCATTCCTACAAAATTCTATTACTATTGTAGGAGGTAATTTCCTATATGCGTTTGAGAAGGATGAACCGCTCTCGAAAAGAAATTCTTTGATTCTCCCAATTGGTTGGATCATAGGTGTGGTGATTTACTTCACAAGCAAGGTCTCTGGTGTCACTCAAGTATCGAGAAGATCCCAATAAAGTCACTTTTGAATTTTTCTTCCCTTATATAGTCATCCAAGTATTGAGAAGAATCCACTAAAATCACTGTTGAATTATTCTTTCTTAAATGGTCATTCAAGTATTGGAAGATTTTATTAAAGTTATTTTTGAATTCCCCCCCCCCCCCCATAAAGTCATTCAATGTAACTAAGAAATCTTAGTTGGTATGACATGTCATATTAATTTCTTATTTTTCATACCATGTAGGATCCTAGACTAATTTTGAATACAAAAATGTTAAATCTAGCCGGTTAGTTTCAAGTTTATGTCAATTTGAGTCCTAAATCATTTTGAAATGAAATTTTATTATCTTTACGAGGATGATTTTTGGAGCAATTACTAATTAATTTGAATATAGAAAATAAATGTTCTTGTTAATTTTGAGAGTGAATTTTTATATCCTTACAAATCAAGTAATTCGTCTCTTAGATGCTTGAATAAAAATCATTACAAATGAAATTATTTTATTTTTAAATAAATAATTAGTTGACAGAAGTCCTAAAATTTCATATAATACACATAAAAGCAAGTTACTTCTTTGCAATACTTAAAATTTTGATTTATTTCATGTCATGTCGGAGTTATGAGTGAGTCATTAGTATTTTTTTTTCAATTAGCATCTTTGATTAATATACATAAAATTAGATAGCTAAATTTTATTTTCTATACTCAAATTACTTAGTAATTACACCAAAAAAATCCTCGTTAGGATAATAAGACTTCATTTAAAAAATAATTTAGAACTTAAATTGACATATATTTAAAACTAAATAGATTTAATATCTTTGTACCCCAAAATTAGTCTAGGTCTTATTTCACATGGCATAAAAAATAAGAAATTAATATGACATGACAACTAAGATTTCTTTGTTATAGTTGGATAACTTTATTAGGAAAAAAAATTCAAAAATAGCATTAATGGAATATTCTCAGTAGTTAAATGGTCATTTAGAAAAATAAAATTCAAAAGTGATTTTAGTGGAATCTTCTCAATACTTGAATGATCATAAAAGGAATTACCTTCTATCATAGATAATGTGTTTGATAATGTGTCTATAATTAATGTAGTAACTTGCATATCACCAAGGATTATTATGAGATAGATCTGATTCCTCTATCCTAGTGTCATTGACAAAAATGACAATGTTGCTAGTACTAATACAATTCATAATGAACTTGGTGATTATTAGGAGGGAATTTGAAGTGGAGGAGAGTGTGGTAGACAAAGGACCATTTGATACGATACAAAGCTTTTTCAAAGTCCATTTTGAAGATCATACTACCTTTAGTACTCTTGGTTTTCATGAGGTGGTGGAGAATTTCCTCAATAAGAATGACATTATTGTTAGCTCGTCTGCCTTTTAAGAAGCTAGTTTGTTGTGGACCAATGAATATCGTAGACCACAAGAGAGTAAGTGTTATAGCGAAATATAAAAGGTGGTTTTTGAAATTATAAAAACTCTCAGTAGCTTCATTGACTTGGATTCTAAGGGTCTGTTTGGACATGCGATATGAAATCATTTGATATAAAATTGAAGATTTATTTGGACATGCAATTTAAATTTTTAATTTATTTTTTCTCATAAACACAAAAATCTCACAAGTTGTGAAAACTATTAAAAATTTCTCCAATTCTTATAAAATATTATCAAATGAGCATACCATAGTTCATAAATAGGATATTGTAATTTTCTAAAGCACCGCATTGATAAATCGTAACTCTCCATATTCCTTTTATAAATAAATATTTATGATTACAAACTTTCAAGCATACATAATTTGTAAAGATCTATTAGTCAATAATAATAGTAATTAGTTATTCTTTAATATAATTCTTTCACATGGTACGAATAATCTATTTAGTCCGAGCATGAGTTTTTTTTTACAAAATTTAAAATAATAGTTTTTTTTACAAAATATAAACTTATAAATTAAATTTTATATTTAAAAAATTAAATCATATTTTTTTAAAGAATTTAGAATTAAAATCACACATCCAAATGTTAATTTCATCTCATAATTTTAAATTGTAAGATAATATGTCGAAACGTTAGGTTAGCTGTTCAGTGCGAAAGGTGAATTGCAGGGTATTATAGTCACTTATCCTGGTGGATATATAGTCGTTGATTGATTGGTAGATTCAGAATGAAACCCCATTTCTCCATTTTCAGATTTGTTCAATGTTGCAATCTATAACTCAATCGCCATGTCATCTTGTTCATTTGCCAGTGTTCCTCCATGTAAATACGATGTAGATCCATCACAAGTCCGAAACCAGACGGATAGTTTTGTTAAACATGGATCCATGTATAAGGATGATATTGAAGGAATGCGAAGATGGAGGATTGCTCTTAATCTAAAAGGCCGTGGCATACTCAGTCGGTGAGTTAAAAAAATCGAATTAATCAACTCATTATGTCATGTACGATATGTTTATTTTTTATCTACTTTGAAATAGAGAGATTATATGTGTCTTATCTTATTGGAAGTCATGATTTCATTTAGTTTAATTCCTCAATGATTTTTCCTTTTTATCATATTTATGTGCTTAGTCTACTTCTTGTGAACAATCTTCTTATTGTTGTAGGGTTGAATTAGGAAGCATTAAGTAGATTGTTGCCCAAATTTCTTCATTTTGTAAGCCTATCTTATCATCTTCCCGAGATGTTGTGGGTATACATGTTCATTTACAACAAGTGAAATCCCTGCTATGGATGTATATTAACGATATTGTTGGTATCTGGGGTATGGAAGGAGTAGGAAAGACACTAACGGTAAGAGCCGTTTTGAAGAGCTCTCTAATCAATTTGAAGGTTCTTGTTTCCTTGCGGATGTAAAAGAATGCAAAAATAGAATGCACTCTTTACCGGGGATCCTGGTTGGTTTGGTAATGGCAGTAGAATTACTGCAACAACTAGAGACAAGCATTTGATAGAGAAGAATGACGCAGTATATGACGTGACTACACTTAGAATGCGGAAAAAATACTCTAAGTGTAGCCATGGATTCGCTTATAAGTCTTCAACTGCGAGTTCTTGATAGTAGAAGAGGAGAAGCTCCAATCAGAGCAAAGGCTAGGTCTGTTCTGGGAGCATTGCCTCCTCTCGACCCTGAGGGCGTTGCAAATATGATGCAAGAGATCCGAAACCACGTTCACGGTCCGGAAGAGAGGAAGGAGACTCTCCTTGTCCATGAAGCTATTCTATCAACATGCTTTCAAGAAAGAAATTCTAGATAAGTGTTTTGAGAAGCTCTCATGGGAAGTAGTAAATCATGCTAAAAGCCTTCCTTTAGCCCGCCCTGAAAGTGTGGGGTTCTTTCTCGCCTAGGAAAGGCATAATTGCGTGGAGAAGTGCTAAGGAGCAAATGAAGTAAAACTTCGGACAAGTATGTTTCTTTCGAGGGTATGATGAATATTACGTCATAAAAAAATCTTGAGAGTCGTGGATATGAACCTACTATCAGATTGAGTGTCCTAATTGAAAAATCTCGTGTTTATCTTAGAAGAATATACAATTGAAATGCGTGAAAAATCTCTTGTGTTCGTCTCTGTGGAATATACAATTGAAATGCACGATTTGATACAAGATATGGGTAAATATGTAGTTACTATGAAAATTGATTTGGGAGAACATAGCAGACTATGGCGCGGTGAAGATTTGGAAAAGTGATGATCAACAATACAGTAAGCTAGCTAAACAATGCAATATTACTCAGTTCTAAGTTCTTTAACAATCCAAAGGCCTATAGAATAAATGTAATTTAGTCTCCTGCTCTTGCCATGAATCATTTTGATTTACTATAATAGAAGCGGAAGCAACATTCATTTCATGGTGCTACCTTACTGATTTTTCTTAAGTTTTTGAGCCATGATTTAGACAAGTTTCTACTTAATTTATTTTATTCTATTTCATTCTTTGAATTTACTTCACATTTGTATGACAGTTTGTACATAATCATTCATTCTAGAATTCTACAGTTGAAGTAGAATGAAAGTACATGGCAAGTTCTGTCACTGAATTTTTCTTATAGAATGTGAATCTACAGAACTTCTTAGAAAAATGTACTTTAGAAAATAGAATTATGGAATAAATTGCTTTGCAAATTAGTTTCATTTGTTGTGCAACATTTTCTTTAAAATGACCAAACCAATATGGTACCTTCAAATTTTCAATGGTGCTCCTCAAGATACTGCTAGTGCAATAATACAGACACCTGCATGAGGGCATTTGTCTTATAATATATTTTTGT
This sequence comes from Jaltomata sinuosa, assembly GCA_003996215.1. Taxonomy (NCBI): domain Eukaryota; kingdom Viridiplantae; phylum Streptophyta; class Magnoliopsida; order Solanales; family Solanaceae; genus Jaltomata; species Jaltomata sinuosa. The sequence goes on along the minus strand of QJPP01001204.1, from coordinate 81,253 downwards.
GCTACTCAGCATTTGATGCTCAAAAAAATTTAAAAAATAAAGACGAAACAGGAAGACAATTTTTTTTTCCAGATAGAGCTACTTTAGTTTCTAAAGAAAAATGTTTAAACTTGACCTTGTAGAGTAAATATAATTAAAAGAAAGTTAAAAAGAATTTGGCATCGTGAGGAGCGAGGAAACTACTCATATTTGCAGAGGGATCTGTATGTTGCATTTGAAATTATACTTTATAGACTAATTAATGATCTTTTAACCAGGTGACTACAGCAATAGAGGCAATCTGTATTCATTATCCTCCAAACCTATGTTTAGCAAAGAGGCCATGAAAATATGAAAAGACATAGTATATTACGCATAGATATGTGATGAATGTTTGATCCATGATGGTTTCACAGATAATGCGATGGATATTATGAGTTGCCATGATGGCTGTATCGATTATTTGTCCAACAACTTGTGTTGGTTTGTCGGGGATCACTATCCTTCAGAACCACTTCCATCTAATTTTGAAAGACTTGTTCGTCTGTGATTCACACGGAGTTCGTTACATTATGGAGAGGAATAAAGGTACAATTATTTAATTTAATATTTTTTCTCTTTCATCTCTAATAATATCTCGTCTTTTGGGATGAGTAAATAATTATCGATGTCGTTCTGTTTTCTTTGACATATTTCCTATTTTGGTTTGTCCCAAATTTATTATAACATTATTTTGGGTTATTCTCAATTTACAGTAAGACCTTTATGCCCTTTCCAAATCTTCCGATCATCATTTTAACAACATAATCCAATACACACTCATTCAAGCATTTTCTTCATAAGCTATTAAACTCATCCTAGGTTATGCATAGTGGGATTGAAGGGGTCATTTGTTAAAACAAATGGAGTTCATACTTTATAACTATTATAAAATTTCACATTCATTGTAGCGTTTCTTCAATCTTTCTAACATCTACGGAATTGCATATCAGCTTTCTTACATTCCTTGCAATTTATTACTGTTTTATGCCATTTTGTAGATGATATTATAATTTGAAATATTAAACAATTTTTACTTTTGACTACAATTTTTCAAATGTCTTGAATATTTTACGCTATAAATAATTTTGATTTACGTTTTTGTATAATTCTAAATGTATATAATGTCTCAAAAAATTAAGAATAATGTCCAAGTTTACACCAATTAGATGTGTTAACCCTCAAAACCATACCACATCATTAGTATTTTACACTGTAAAAGATATTTGATTTATAGTGTTTCTGTATAATTCTAAATCAATATAATATCTCAAAAATTAAGAATGATGTCCAAGTTTACACCAATATAGATGTGTTAACCTTCAAAATCAAAATCACGTCATTATTTTGGGACAAACTAAGTAAGTTTTTCTAATGCACTTTAGGAACACTTGCACCAGTGAAAAACAATTTGCACGTAATCATGTAAACTCTTTCATAAACGTACTTAAATAATGATTTTCACAAAGTATAGTATGTCCCATTTTACCGAATAATTTTTGTGACATTTTTAAGTGCTTATAACATTTCAAATAAAGTGTTCATAACATCTAAAATTAGTTCAGAAAACTCATGGCATACAACAGATTTCTTCTCCTTTTCTTGTCAGTATCTAACAAAAGAAAAATATTCACTAAATATATTGTAGACACACAGAAAATCTGACTAAAAGAAATAATGGTTGAAAAATGGCTAAAAAAGAAGAAAAAGTTGATTTGAAAAGAAAAAATGACCTGGAATTTGATGTGGATGGCGCGTGAATAGCACCCCTCTGGTTGTGGTCTCAAAGGGGGTAATAATGCCACTTCAAACAAGGATAAGGGGTTAATAGGATCCCCACAAAGTTCAGGTGTGCAACTAGAAGTTCAGGACAATATCAGGGGGTGTTAGTGTATTATCCCTAATTGCTATCCCATCTGAGCATATATGCTTCACCAGTACTATTAAACCTTGTTACTTCAGTATTTGCCTTTTACTTCATAAAAAAAGATATATTTGTCTTTAATGTGATAGAATACAACTGTCTTTGTTATTATAAATTCTATAAGGAAGGTCTTAAAGGATTCATGTGAACATGGTGGTGTCTAGGAAGATTTAAGAAAGATTATTTCCGATAACTGAACCTATAACACTCTTTAATGAACATGTAGTGCCTGAAATATTTGTAAGAGATGATAACAATATTAAACATAAACTTATACCTGATAAAGTAAATTCAAGCAAACAGGGGAGAAATATACAATCGTGTCTCTTTACTACATATGGAAATATTAAAGGATAAAAAAGGTTCTGAAAACAGACTCTTACACGAGTTTCTAGGCGTCGCAGTTCTTATGTTTTCAGTGTGCTGATTTGCCTTGACTTTATCTATATTTGGAGCAGAAATGATAGGCTTATTATTTCTACTTTAACAAAAGGGTCGGCGATACCTATTTTCTTAACTTCAAATTTTTTCAAGTTATCCTATTCCTATTCATTTGTCAGTTTACTGGATGCAAGCTACCTATAAATGTACTTTTTATAGTTAACCTGCTATACAAATTTGTTCTTCTCAGGTTGCAGTAATTCCAAATTTTAGAGCTCTTCAGAAGTTGACCTTTTTATCTTACATTATATATAGGCCGAATACATACGCAGCCCTTTTAACTTGTCCGATTTTTCCTTTTAGACACCTAAACTAAGGATTGTACCTATTGAACACCTAAACATATACAAAATTGTGCCTATTAAACACATATCGCTGACATGGCAGATGTGTGTAGTACACACACTTTTAAGAGCGTGAAGTAGCTAATTTTTTATTTATCATTTTTCTTTTTTCATCTCCATCACCTTCTTTTGAACAGCCATCTCAGTCCATCCTCCACCACCAAAATTGCCACTGTCCACCAACCATATTTCACCATTTTTGAACTACCACAACTATTTATGAACCACCGTCACACCCATCAGCCATAAAATTACCGCGAACTATCATTTTGAATCACCATCATATCTTTTGTAAAAAATAATGAACATTTGTGTGATTTTTTACTCCCTAATTGAAGGGATTACTAAATTACGTGGTAGAACTTGTATTAGAACTCATCGGAGAAGCACAACAGTATTGATCGAAAAAATGGGTTCTCTTTCATTGACTCCATTTTAATGGATTTTACAGACCCATTTACCATAAGAGGTTCTTCAGTTCGTGGCCATTGAAATGACTATTCTTCCATCATTATTTTTCTGTAGGTAAAGTAATTGAAATATAACTCATAATTTTTTTTTCCCTTTTCTCCATCTAACCTTACACATATCAGAAGAAAGAAGACAAATGGAAGGTTTTTTCTGGAAAAAGATGACAACAAAAATGTTGAAGGATGATGTTTTTTTTTAATTTCCACGTGTCAGCTCTTGACTCGTCTTTTTTTCTATGTTATAGCATCTGAAAATCACGCTCTTTCATTTTGTGAAAGATTGTGTAGAATGTGTCTAATAGATACACTTTAACTTTGGGTTTAGGTGTTCAATAGATACAATCGTTAGTTTAGGTGTCTGAAAGGAAAAACTGGACAAGTTAAAGGGGCTGCATATGTATTCAGCCTTTTATATATATATATAAAGTAATAACAAATCGTAGAATATTTGCAACTTGGTCAGAGCATGGCAAGCCCTCCTGGAGCTAGTGCGACACTTGTCACTACACTTTGCAAAGGTTAGATAATTTAAAATCCTTTTGTATCTTTAAAAAAGTCTGTATGTAACTATGTTTCTTGTGTACAGTCAATTCTCTTTCCATAACTGGAGCACACAATAAACGTCTACGATAGTTATGCAATGAGGACCACTATAATGTAGATCATAACTACTGAGTGTGTTAATCTCCTTTCATCTCTTTATGCAGGTTGATAACATCCGTGCTATAGCTCATGGCGGTTAAGATTACAACATTACAGGAGCTTGTAAGCGAGAAGACTGTTTGAGGGCACTAAGTGTTGTGTGCTCAAGATTTAATTTGTCAAGAACCACGATTGCTCTGGGTATTATTGGACCTATGTTGATTAGGGTAATTGCTTGACCAGCTCATGCATCAGGTTTGTCAGTTAATTTATTCTGTTTGATCTGATCTCTTATAATTTGTTATCACTTCACCTGTTGAACCCCCTTTCTGAGGAGGCACCCCTTCTCCTGACGTTACGGAGTTATTTTGCCGAGTTCCTTAGAGAGAGTTTTCTCGTGCCCCTGAGTATTCTCTACCTACCCACCTGTGTATAAGTTCTTGTTACTATTTTTCGGTTTTCATTTATTTACCCCATTAATAGATAGTCCATCACCGTATTGCAACACATTTTTATATTCACTCCATTCTCCCTTGGGGGTTGTTTGGTGGAGTGTATAAGAATAGTGCAGAATATGGTGTATTAGTAATGCTTATATTAGTTATGCTTGCATTAGTTATGCTGAGATTTTTCTTATGCAGTGTTTGGTTTGATGTATTAAAAATAACATGTATTGTATAATTTCTAAAAAAAAAATTGCTTACAAAAATATCCTCCACAAATATGCTAGAAATGATGTGGAAAGAGTTTTGAGGGTAATTGTGATTTGTGTCTTTAACCATGCTAATGCATGCATTAGAACCCATTGCATTACTAATACATGGAAATTCATAGTATTAGTAATACATAGCTCAATACACAGTAGAGTGTATAACTAATGCAAGCATTAGTTATACATAGGTTGAAAAAGTATACCAAATAAGGTATTAGTAATACACAAAGCTAATGCATGCATTTGTTTTTCTAATACGCTCTACCAAATGACCCCTTAGTAATTTGTTTTGAGTCTCCTCCAGAATTTCAAAGGTAGATTTTAGGAACAACCCTGTAATCCTATTTAGACAAAGGACAACTCCTTTTTACACTTGGATGAAGCTGAGAACATTGTTAACTGTTCCATTCATTTTCACTGGCATTGACTGCTGAAGGTTTAAATGTCTTGTTAATTCCCCATCTTTTCAGTTGTTAGTGTGACATATTAACTGTCATTACATCTTTTGAGTGATTTATTAGGGAAGTTGTTATTGTGACTGGGGCTTCCATTGTTTTGGTATTTACCCAGATATGCGTTATATATTTTAAGCTAGTTTCTTTCTACATAGTGTAAGTTAATATTTGAGGTACCCTTGCTGGATCAAGGTACAAAGGTAGGCGAAATATTAAGTATTTACCAATTTGAATAACACTGTTGGTGCAAAATCTAACACTAGGTTCGGCTGAAATGTGGAGGTAAAGGAGAAGAAAATGAGTGGGGTGGGCAGGTCCTCCAAATATGCATTTTCCATGCCTGATTGTAGAGAGTCCGGAACCTAAATGATGGCTGGAAAAAGAAAAGTGACCGAAATGACGTGGAAAACAAAGTTGACAAAAACTAGGTAGTGCGCTATATAAGTCCGTTGATGGGATTTATATAGCACCCTAATTTAGTGTGTTATTCCTAGTTTTTGTTAACTTTGTTTTTCCACGTCATTTCAGTCATTTTTCTTTTTTCAGCCATCATTTAGGTTCTGGACTCGATTGTAGACAGCAAAAATGAGTGAAAAGAAAGTATTGCTGCTAGACATGTATGATTCATCTTGGCTCTTATAGGTGAAAATTACATTACTCAATGAAGAAACTATTTCATGTGAAGACTTGATTAGAAGAAGATATAATTTCCGAGTGCACGTCAAATGTCAATTCAATACTAAACACATTTGCCTTCTCTTTTCTTCGTCTTGGCCGTTAAAGAAATCTTCCATCACTTTTGCTGATTTCCCTCTCCCTTTCACTTCTTCAGTAGATTGCTTTTAACTCATCATATGTTTGAGTTCCAAATATTCTTCATTGGAATAGAGAATAGTTATTGATCAAGGGTTTTCTTTTCCTTTTACACAAAGTTCAGAATTTCTTTTAGAACTAATGCAACCTTAAATAAATTGTACCCTGTTTTAGTTGATTGTTTCTTGTTTCATTCATTTTGTTCAGTAGATTGCTTTGTTAAGTTAGTTTCAGCACAAAAACATAGTACAGTAAATTTTTTTTATTTGACCAGGAAAAACATAGTGCAGTATTATGACACAAGGAAATTCTTGCGTATCGCAATACTATTGCTTCCTCGATTATACTCCTTTTTCTCATTCCCTTGGGAGTCAGATTGGTTGTTCATTTTTCTCGTGATTGCTTGTTCTGTTTTATGCAAATTGAAAGTTGTTCTTACTTTGCTACAGGTGTCACTTATGCCATTCAGACGGAGAATTCCGACCACTTGTTCGTGCATTGTCCAGTAGAGTAGCTAGAGAAGTCTGGAGCCTGCAGTGGGTTATGCCTTGCAGCTTGTGGGAAGCTTTCATTAGTTGTAGCCATTGGGAAGTAGGGAAAAATCCAACAATCTAAGACCAGATTCAATAGCAGGACATGCACACATTTATTTTGCACTTTCTAACATCTTGAGCGAACTGAGTCAAAGATACTTTGTGGGGCTGCTACACCTATCTCCACCATGAAGGCGACTAGGTGAGGTGTCTTATGAATCTGTTTTCTGGTGTAATTGCAGTGATGTTAATTACTTTTGGGACTGTCTGTTCCATGTTTGCATCTTTTGGACCTTACGGAGAGAGAAGAACTGAAGATGCTTTAAAAGGGGTTGCAACACCTATCCGTCATTCTTGCTCAAGTAGTTTGTTTATAAAACTTGAGCAATTTTATTGGTCTTGATTATAGAAATTAAGGGAGCGTTTGTAACCTTGCTGACCTCCACCAGAGTAATTGTATAGTATTACAAAGTTATTTTTTCTGCCCTTACAAACAACACTTGCATGACTTCAATCAAAGAGCATTGATAAAATCCATGACAGTCACCCACCTATTATTCATCAACCATCTCTGCACTTACGGTGGATTATAAAGTGGGGAATTGAACGGTTATTGGTGAAAAGTTTAGATAGGTAGCCAACTAACTGAGCTACTAAGATTTTTCGGGCCTTAAAAAGATTTAGGTGGACATGTGACTCAACTAAAAATCTATTGAGAAATACTGATCATTGGAGGTAAGCCAAAACGCCTTAATAAGAATTAGTGCTGGCAAACATATGGGTCAGGTGGGACATGGGCCGGTTAAAATAGGTTCAATAAAAAGACACGGATAAAAAACGATAAAGTGATGGATAATATGAGCATCCATATTTTTCAAGGAGAAAAACTCACCATATAACTAAATAAGTTCCTATATTATTAAACATATCATTTGTTTTTCTTATTTCCGAACATATAAAGTTTTTTACAATTTGCAGCATTGTGTGCACTGTGCAGCCTCCTCCTTTGTGCACCGCCCCCCTACACATTTTAACTCAGATTTTATACATATTTTATTTTAATTTATATAGTATATTTTATCAGATTTTATACAATTTATATCTATTTTATCATAATTATTATCTACAAAACTTACATGTGTTTTTTAAAAACCCAACTTATACAAAATTTATACAGTTATATACATATTTCATACAAAATTTATATAAGATTTATATATGAAATTGTGAATGAGATTTGAATCATGGTTTTGTATACATTTTGAAGAAAAAAATACCTGTTACATTTGGTAAACAAAACACTCATATGTTTGATAATTATGAGTCTTATTTTGTATATACATAAAAAAAACAGATACTAATTGTTACTCCATTACTTTTGGGGTCATTTGCACAAACACCCCTATATTTTTAGGTGGTCTTTAACTTTTGCATTTCAAACACTAGTCTTTAATTTTTATCCTTCAGGAAAAATCCGTAAGACATAAGTTACTTATGCCCCCAAAAAAAAGAAATCAAGCCAAGACATAAGTTATGCCCCAAGACATAAGTGCAGTGGTACAAGTTATGCCCGAAGACAAAAGAAATTAAGCTCAAGGCACAAGTTCAATGGTACAAATTATGCCATAGGGCATAAGTTCAGTGACAAAAGTTATGCCTTAAGGCAAACGTTCTCAAAAAATCTTGCCCTACAAATCAGAAATTAAGTTTTGAGACAGAAGTTATACCTTAAGGCAAAACATTTTCTAAAATGTTCGGCCTGCGAAATTAATTATGCCAAGCGAATTTAGGTCATAGTTAAGAATACTTTGGTTCATATTCATTAAATGAATAGTAAAAGCAAAAATTAAAGACAATAAATTTGAAGGACAATAATTAAAGATATAAGAGCCATCCGTGCAAAAACTTGATTACTCTTTGTAGTATTTCACCTATATTTTTGTAAATCGCTCAGATCTGGACGTGGTCAGAAAAGTAGAGCTCGTTGTATTTCGCCTATATATTTGTATTCTGAGGAAGGAAGGAATTTTTAGCACCAATTTTTTTTTTAGATTTGGGATATGTTTTTATATTTCACCTATATTTCTATATTTCGATAAAGGAGAAATTTTTCTCATCACAATCTTTTTTATATCTGGGATATATTTTTGTATTTCACTTGTATTTTTATATTTTGATGAAGGAGAAATTTTTCGTCAAGTTTTTGTATATCTATATATTCGCCTTGATTGTGTCATGTATACACCCCTGTATTTTGGTTGTTTGTATTCTTGTATACACCTCTTATATTTAGTTTTATATTTTACCTTGATTGTATTCATTGTGCGAATAAATACAATTGACACAAACTGTATTCGTTGCGCAAAAAAAAATACAATCGACACAAATTATATTCGTTGAGCGAAAAATAAAATTGACCCAAATTATATTCATTGCACCAATAAATACAGGGAATTGGCAATAAAACTTTGTCACAAATGATAAATTTCAAAACTATAGCTATGAGTAGTTAATTAAACCCAAACAATAGTTATTTATGAAAATTTCTCTTGTTTAATTTAGATATTATTAGTACATGTGTTCTATTCCACACCATATTCCTATAGAACAATACATAAATTCCTATGCAACTTATGTAGGTATTATTTTTATGCAAAGAAAATGGCAATAAGATAGTTTATTGACAATACTAAATTTTATACATGCATTATAATATTTATACATCAAACCAAATAGGACCTTAGAAATATAAAATAATTTAAAAAATATTTATAAGTGGCTAGTCTAACAATCCTATTTACAGGTGACTAGCCTAACATCTTATCTAGGAATGATTTTATTTTTTGGGATGCGGTTAGAGTTGAAATTTTTTCAACGAAATTATTTACTATCTAATAAGAATGAAGAAGCAGGCACAGAGCGTCAACATGCCTGCTTTTATTATCTGTTTATTCATTTATAGGTCTGATCTTCATTTTAATTTATTTATCTTTTTTTTAAAATTTATTATATATTTAAAAAATACGTAAAAAGATAAATCACAATAACTAATAATTTAAAATATTTGAAAGGCATAAAAATATTGATTGACTCTCAAATTTTTATCAATATCACAAAAATTCGAATAAAGAAGTAACATATATTATTTAAAAATGATTTAACAAGTGTTACAAATTATAATAATTTATAATTTAAAATAATTAAAAGACATAAAAATTTAATTGACTCTAAATTTTATCAATGTCACATAAATTAGAGTAGAGAAAGTAACATATATTATCTTAAAATTACGTAGAAACTACTGTAAATCACAATAACTAACAACTTAAAATATCTAAAAACTATATGAACAAATTGGAGTGACTCTCCAAATTCCACCAGTGGCACATAAATTGGGACATAGAGAGTATTATATATTCTTTGAAAATTTGTAAAAGAAAGTATTATAATTCACAATAATTAACAACTTAAGATATTGAAAAACCGTAATAAAAAATAATTTAATCGACTCTCTAAATTTAATGAGTTACATAAATTGAGACAAAAAAATATATATATTGGGCTCGTGCTGTGCACGAACGGTCGATAACTAGTTATATATAAAATTTGAGAAATATTGAGCATTGGCTTGGAGTCAAAATACGGAGCTGAAATCTATATGAAAAACATCAATGCTGTAGTATATATCACATGCATATATGTTATATATCACACACGAATTTTTTTGGATATCATAGATATATATGATATAGAAAAAGTTACGAATATATATAATTCAAATAAAATAATTTTTAATTAACTTAATGCAAAAAATAATTGCACTCCACATAGTTCAAAACTCACCGCAAACATTAACGATTTTTTTATAACCTAATGACATTTATATAGTTTGAAAAAAATCTCGAAAGATCTCTTTCGAACTTACACACAATAGGAATGAATTCTTCCCCCAATAAGTTATAACAGTATGATTGACTCCTCCGCGATCTCCTTGCAAAATGAAAGAGGGGAAATATTCACCCCAAAGAAAAAGGTAGGGTTCTTCATCTAAAAAGAATTGGAAAAAAGAAAAAATAATTTCATAATTGGAGATTCAGCTTTCAATTTCGTTACTTTAAAAGTTGACTGGACCCTATGCATCAGATTATCATTTTACATATTATATATGTTTTTATACACAATATATATACATCTCATTCAAACTACTTTTATACATAAATTATACAATGGATAAGTTGTTACAAACGGTATAACTATGTATATATATTTGCTATACATTATATAAAAATGTATATACATTTGTTATACACTATAATAAAAGTGTTGTCCAATGACCAATTAGTTATTGAAGATAATGAAAAATATTTTAAAAATTCCAAAAGAAAGAGGGGAATCTTGATACAAGTAATGCTTGTAATGTCATAATTGATATATGTAGAGCTTTGAAAAATGGGATGATTTAGAGCCTGTTTGGATAAGATTTTAATCAGGTCAAATTAGATTTTAATCTTATTTTTAGATTAATTGAGTGTTTGGTAAAATAGAAAAGCAATTAAAAAAAACTAAAAATTGATTAAAAAAAGCTAAAAGCTAAAAGCTGAACCCCCCCCCCCCCTCTCCCAAATTTCAACACTACGCTCATTTTTCAGCCCTAATTAATATGAAAGTACTCTCTTTTCTCTAATTCTCATCTTTCCCTTTCTCCTACAACAAAAAAAGTGCTTAACAATACTTGTTTACCAAACAAATTAACACCTTTTTTTTTCCAATTTCAGCACTTTTTATCCAAACACTTATTTATTTAGTTATAAGTACTTATGTTCAGCTTTTAATCACATTGCTTAAAAGCTATTTTTTTAAAAACAAATTCAAACAGGCTTTTAGCTTTTTCAAGTTTTGAACACATGAATGGGATGATGTGTCAAGCTTTCTACCCCACACGTTTATCTTTTATGTATAATTTTAACTATTACGAGTAAAATTTGATGGATTGGGTTAAAATGAGTAAATTAGATAGGCTACTGTTTAGGCGTGTAATTATTGTTATAATATGCAAAATATACATGCATATACAAGGAAATATACATAAATATGCAAGGGGGAGACATAAATATACAAGATGATATATATAAATATACATCATGTTTTAACTCGTCTTTTTCGATGCACCAACTCAACTATTAACTGACATATCTCCAAATGGATCCTAAATAAGTTTAAGATTTTGTATAAACTCACAAGTGTTATCAAAAAAAAAAAAATTGAACACCATATCAAATTACAACAATTTTTGAATTTTGATTTTAAATTCGAGTTTGAAGCTCAACAAGGTGGATTTTGAGGTCTTCTTTCTCTTAAATGATTTCAATAGGTTTTCGATGGTATTTCAATGACCGAGGCTGCGATAATATTAATGGTAATGTTGATGTGGCGTTACTACTATATGATAGAGGAATGGTGAAAAAGGTGATTTACTATTTTGTACTTTGGCTTTTGTGTAAGAAAACAAGAATATCATTAAAGTAGATAAATACTCCTTTTATTTCAATTTAGGCGGCATTTTTTTTATTAGTCAATTTTAAAAAGAGTGATATCTTTATATATTTAGTAATAATTTAATTTAAAATTTTCTATTTCATCCTTAATAAAATTATTTATAGCCATAAAAAATTCTTAGGCTTATTTTAAATTGTAAATTTCAAATGTTTTTTTCTCTTAAAATTTTGTGCCCAATCAATCACATTCACATAAATTAGAATGAAGGGAATAACTGATAATTGATCAAAAGAGATACTATAATATTTTTTTGGGCCGACACTGAGTATAATTTTTCCTATTTGTAATTGGGAAAACTTACATAAATATACTATATTAAAAAAGAATTTACCATTTATAGCAATAACTTTTTTTTTCACTGGACACTTATAATACAATTTTAATATATATAGCATAGAACAATTTATAAAAAAAACACATATAATACAAATTTTATTCATGAATAATACATATTTATCACACACTTTGATACAGTTATAATACATTGTGTCAATTTCTTACCAAACAAGCATAATACATTTTAAAACACTTATAATACATCTATATCACATGCATAATTCACTTTTAATACATAGTGTAAATTCATCATAGTATTGCTATGTATTGCTATAAATAATAATAAAAAAATATCGTTAAAGTTAATAATAAATAAAAAATATCATTAAAAATAATAATTATTTATTAAAAAGTACTCACTCAAATAATTTTTCCTTTTCTAATTCGAACATATGTAAATGGCTTTAAACAACATGTTTATTCTTATGGGGAAATCATGAGCTAAAGATGAGACTTCTTCATACTTGTAACGTCCGCCAAATTTAATTATTAACACTAACTTAAATATATAAAAACTATACATAAATTATGTATATGGGAAAATACAGAAATATTCACTTTTGGAGTTCCTATTTAACTGGCACCCATTTCATAATTTCTTTTCGCAAGTTTACCCATTTTGAATAAAAGGTCAAACAGTCTCGTTTAAGTTTGATAATTTCAGGCATGTGAGTGTAAAAGTTTTTGTTAAAAAATAATAATTTTATTTTTTAAATTTAAACACCCAAATCTACTCCAAATAAGCTTAATTTTAAAACACAAGTTTTATGTATCACAACAAACAAACATCAATCATCAATTTTTTAGTACAATAATAAATTTAACAAACTCATTTAACATTCTTTCAGCTTTTTCATATATGTTTGTGCTGAGTCATACATGACTAAAGCACATGTTAAAATTGACTAAAATTTCAATCATATGTGTCTAAATGCAGAAGCAGAAGCAGAAGAAGCGAAAAAATATATATATTCTTTAATCTGAAAGTTGTCTAGAATTGGGTATTCACGCAAGAAAAACATAAGATAGGTATTACTTAAATAGAGCAATCAAAATAGGATACTCCATGAAATTTTGACTATGTATTAAATATATAAAACTTATATATTTATTGACTATTTTATAAAATAGATCATCCAAGAATGAACTGTAATGATACTTTGATTAGAGCTGAGCCCTTATGCTCCCATATTGAAAGTTTAATAGAAAAACTCCTATAAAATACATCATTCGAGTAAAATGTACCCAACTCATTACTTTAATCATACTTACATTTTTTTTACTATCACTATTACAATATATGTGTCAAATTGACATTTGAATGCTCATATCCAATAATTGCACTATCATATAAAACATAACAATAATTCATGTACATGACGATTTCCATACTAGTTGTCCTTGAATGTACTATTCTATCTTGGTTAGAATAAAGAATGTAACAAAAACCATGTACTTTTTCTTCTTTTTGAACTGAAAATTGGTCTCAAACAAGAGCTTTCCTAATTAATTGGCGTTTAAATTCAAAATTTGATTCAAATTATGCTCTAAAGAAAATAAATGATTTTGAAAGAATATTGGTGTACTCTCCAAATACTAAAAGCTATAACTCGTGCATAGAGCCCAAAATTGATACTCCAAAAATTTAAGATATGTCTAATTTAGATATGTATACATTATTTTATTTAAATCAATGAAATTCATATAAGAATATTTTAAGTTGTTCATTATTGTGATTTATAATACTTTTAATGTAATTTTTTTTATTGTGATTTATAATACTTTTAATGTTATTTTTAAATATATAATGAATTATTAATTATTGTGATTTATATAAAACTTTTAATGTAAAATAAATAAATTAAAACAGAAAAGGTATAAAATTTTCCAGAGTGAAACCTGTCGAAGCAAGCATGTCGTTCATAACATGACTGCTTCAGCTGCTAAAATCCCACTTCTTATATTGGATAAAGTAATTCACTCTTTTACTTGTGTAATTGAAATAGATATAGAGTATGCAGATCAAAGTAGAAAAGGGAAAATATCAATATTGTTGTACTCTCTAAAATTAAGCTTGTTTGGATGGTTTTACGTATTGCATAATATTGAATCGTATCGATAAATTTATCATTAGATAATGATAAAAATATTTATTTTATATAACGATTGATTTGGTGTGATCGTGTTATTATCTTATTTTTTCTTCGCTTATTATCTAATAATCTTATTTTATTTTTTAACCCTACCTTTTTATAATGGTTCTATCCTGCATGCTACTTTTCTCTATCCGTAGATTTGTTCCTTCAAATTGCTATGCTTGGCATATATGTAACGATAAAAATTGATACAATATATTCAAATATTGTATTTATTAAAATAATACAACACAATATAATACAATACAATCTATTTAAACGTTATATTTATTAAAATAATATAATAAAATGAAATATGATATATTATGAGATAATATGTAACAACCATCCAAACAAAGTGGTACCAGGGTCGTCTCAACAAGATTGGGGGCCTAAAGTCAAACTTCATAAGGAGACCTTAATTTTTTTTCTAGTTAACATATATATATATATATATATATATATATATCGAATAACAATAACAACAATAACATACCCAAGTATAATCCTACAAGTGAGGTCTAGGACATGTATGATATACACATACTTATGCCGTAAGAATGTAATTAATGCAAATTTTCAATGAAAAAGTATAATATAAACTTTGAATAATAAAACCTGATTCAAAAATTTGAGAAGTTGATATAATGATATCGAAATAGTGTTGCGTTGAATTTGATAAGTTGATATAATGATATCGAAATAGTGTTGCAAATTTGAAGAAGACACCAACAACAAATTTGATCTTTTTGTAAACAGACAACAATAGGTTTTTTCTGTCCAAAATTTCTTTTCAAATTTGACAGTACATGAGATTTTTTTAAAACTATATATATATATATATCTTTAGGGGAAAATGGGGGCTCCAAAGAATTTGAAGCTCCAAACGATTGTTTTAGTTGCCTTATGCTTGAGCCGGTCCTGAGTGATACTAACTCATGCTTCCCACGCATTAAATAAGGAAAATTTAATGAGCAACTACTATGATCTATTAATTTTAATTTAAGGAAGAGAGTTGAACAAGTTGCTAAATCAAATGAGAGTATCAATTTATTAAAAAAGGACTATGGATCGGACCTCTTTAAAAATATAAATTTATAAAGCAAATGACAGCACAAATAAATTTGTCTTTTCTTTAAAGACAGCTTTGCACACATTAATAGTAATAGACAATTCCAAAGACATTGTAAATTAATCAAACACCCAATGTTTAGGGATCAGCCCCCCTTTTTCCAACCTTTATGGACAATTAAATAATTTCTCAACATGTCTTTTCTTTTTAAGTTTTGTAGGGATGGTGATGCGGAGGCACGAGCAAAGAGGACAACTTTTAAAAATTATCTAAATTAATGAAAATACCAATTTGCATTTTTTGATATAACATATAAAAAAATCTATGAATTTAAGTTTTACGCTCTATTACTATATAAAATATTCACCTAGTCATGTCACTTATAAGTTAGTTGACACTAAATTTTATTAATTAGTAAAATTAATCAGATAAAAACGATCAACTAATCTGTAATTATATATCAAACTACACTGACAGGATATATAACTTAATTAAATTTTAGATCTATAAACTACCTCCAAATATTCTGTACATGTCTGACCAAACTTCAGTATTTATTTCCATTTTTTATTTATTAAAGTAATTGCTAAAATGATAAGTCAATTTGTTGAATCATTAATTCACGAGTGATGTTGGATTAGAAGAGTCAGATATTTGTACGGCAGTCCCGCTTATAATTTCAGCCGTTAAATTTGTACTACATACATTTAATAATAATCCAACGAATGAGAGAGTTTTGGATGGAATCTTTCAATTAGAAAATTCAAATATATTATTTATGTAGTGTACTATATATTTGGGGGCTGATGTCAGGTCAAATATTAAGAAAAAAAATAGGATGAGCTGTTGTTAACAAAACCTAATTCCTATTAAATGTTGGAATTTTCTTTCAAAATTTCAATGACGGAAGAAAATCTACACGAAAATAAATCAATTGGTTTTCAATTGGAGGAGAGTACATTGTCCGAATTGAATTGTCAAAGGCCAAAATATCTAGGGACAATCTCAGAAATTTACTCTAACAAATAAATGGATTTGACATTTAATTTCAACCTTCAGTAATAAAATTTCATCTCTCATATAATTAATTATGGAACAATTAGGCGACATAGCAAATATTTAGATTATATTTATGATATATAATTATAATTTTGAAAAATTACGAAACGTGATTATATTTTGATATTTTATAGCAAATACACAATACACAGGCACGCTGATAGAATATGCGTTGATATAGCTCTTTCGCGTGTTTTCAATTGACACAATATGCGTTGATACAGTTGATACTCGCCGCTTAAATATATCTTTTTCGCTGATACAGTTAATATCTGCTGCCTGAATACTAATTTTTTGGCTAATACAATTGAATTCGTCGTCAAAATACTAACTGTTTCGCTGATATAGTTGATACTCGCTTGATACTGTGCAATTATATTTACGTTTTATAAATACACAAACTATAACTATGTTTCGTAATATTTACACTCTAAACTATAGCTATTTATGAAAAAATTCAATTATGACTCTATATTTGGATTATCTCTTGAACATATGTTGTCCATTCGATGTTCAAATTAATGTTGTGTAAACTTGAATATATTGTCGATCTTAAATTTAGATAAATACGAATAACTATGATAAAAGTAAATTATAGGTTAAATCATTAATGTAAAATTAATCAATTTATAATGATTCCTGAGAATATTGAATACAAACTGTAATTATTATTACTTGTATAATGAACATAGATGAAATTAAATAGAATGACATGATAAGTGAGAATTCATACCATCAATTTCAACTTGTTTGAATTTGAAGTATAATTATTGTTGTTGTTATCGATTTAATGTTCATGATTGATGAGGGAAACAAGTTCTTTTGGTAAATGCACGCGAGGGTAAAAATTTTAGAAGATAAGTTTAAAGACCCTTATATTTCAAAAAATACGCTTCTCGTATAGCCATGTTGCAATTATTTTGAAGGATTATAGCAATTTCATATTGACAAGTGATTACAAGTAATATCTTACCGATATCCAATAAAATGAATCATTAAATGGTAAGCTTTTTAAAATATTATATTGCTTTTTTTTAATCTAAATGAATTTAATTATTTTTGATATTGAAAAAGACTAAAAAAATTCACAAAAACTTGTAAAAAACAATGCCACTTAGACATGTCAGGAGAAGAAACTTCATATATATACTTGAACGCATTTTCCTAGATTATCAAATATTCATCATACTTGTGCCTTTCGTTTGTCAGATTGATTTGCCTCTCCAAATGCGTCAATCGATAGGCGGTAGTTTCGATGAGCTGGGACGTGAAAGTTAAAACCCTAAACTTGGTAACAAATGTCTTGTTGATATTCAATAAATACCTACAATCTTCAATATAATAGCATCAAGAGGATAACGTTGTATATCCTCATCCTTAATAAGATTGGCAAGAAGAAGGCAGTTTGTTTCCACCTCTACTTCGTGTAGTAGCTCATTATTTTATCTATGTTTAGCCCTTTTTTATGCTCCATAATTTTGAGGAGGCTTGAGGTAGATTTCACCTTACCCGAGTATCCCAACAATTATTTTTCTTAACCATTGATCTCTAAAGATAATTCTAAAAGCAGCATTTTTAGATTATGTCTTAATACAACAATTAATATTATTTTTATCTTTTCTGCACAAGAGGGAAACCAAATAATTAATTTGGCTTATTTAAAAGTAGGAGCTTAACATGTAATAGTTCAACACTTTCTCGGGCATAATTAGTAAAGTGTTTGCAAATAAATTCAATAGGTAAAAATTTCTTTTGAATCAAATTTTCATCCCGCTCTTTTCATATGTGCTACATAATTAAAATTATAAGTGTGACTTTATACGATGAATGCGAGATATTATCTATAGTATCATCAAGTCATCCAAGCATAGGCTTAGTTCATAACATCAATTTCATTACATGAAACAAAGTTATTTTATATTTGTTGAGACTATGAACATTTTCTGATAATATGTAAATAATCACTACATTAGCATCATAATATTCACATTTTGGTGACTCAATATAGCTTAGATAAATCTAAGTTCATTGAACATAAGTTTATTATGACAAACAAAGTTCTTTGGTGTTTTAGGCATGCAAAGTTTTCATAGATTAGTGCATATCCAATCATTTAAGGTTAGTTGCGTCATAAGATATTAATTCATATGTTGATTTGGTACTAAATTTTGTTATTGCCTGTTCCACTCTAAGCAAGTGTATCTGCAAAAATAATATTATCAGAAGTAAAAATTAAATAAAATAATATTTTTTAGGGGTCGTTTGGTGTAAGGGATAAAAATAAATAGTCCTGGGATAAAAAAATAGTCCAGAGATAAAATTTTGGTATTTTGTTTGGTTGTCAAGTTTGGAATAACTTATCCCAACATTTATACCATAGTGATGGGATAAGTTATCCCATATACATGATGGGATAACTTATCCAAGGATAGTTAATCCCGGAATAATTAATCTTAGGATAACTTGTTCCCAACCAAACGACCCCTATATATCAAACTCATCTAGGAAAGGAGCTATATATATGCGATTCCACTCGCCATCCAGTAACATGTTAGAGACTAGGGCGAGCCGGCTCGAGGCTTAACTTGGCTAGCCTTTATTTACCCCGATTTGATTAAAGCTCGAGCTTAATTGAGCCGGCTCAATTGGCTCGCTTTGATCATATAATGATTATTTTAAAACTAAAATCTATCAATTAATCTTAATTAAGTTAATTAGTAAAATATCAGTTTAATAACTATTATTTATTATAATTATTTATACATTTGTACTTCTTAAATTAATTCGATGCAATTACTTTTTTTTCCCAGTGGTGCTAGCTATTTTTTTATATACATTGTTACTTAAGATGCTTTACGAGTGTTACAAAATGTAAGTAATATTTTAAATTTAAAAATTCAAATTAAAGAAATTTAATATTGTACAATATTTTTGAATTTGTTGTTGCTCTATTATTTTTTATTTATTTATTTCTTGAAAATTTTATTCTACGTTCAATATTAAGTTAAATTCATTTGAATTTTGAGTTCCAATTTAAACTTATATTATGTATAACTAAATCAAATTAATTGCAGCTACCAATTTAAACTAGTAATGCATATATTTCTTAAACAAAGTTATCATAATTTAATCTTTTAATAATGTAGCACTATACATAACTAAAGATTAATCGGCTCAACTTGGTTCGATAGTGTAAAAAAGCTTAGTTGAGCTCAGCTCGGCTCGATGCCCAAGCTTATTAGAGACTGTCGCAAATATATCAATCTGGCTAATATCAATAATAATTTTGTGAATGAATAGCCCATTACCATATACCACCAATCACGTTAGAATTTTATCAATCTTCCTTATCCCACATTTTATTTTTCCCCTTTAATCAAAACAGACTTAGTTTCAGAAGATTTTTCAAAATAATAGTGATGCAATTTTCTTGGAAAGCCAAATTGAAAGAGTGTGATGGTGAAGTATTTGCTGCGCACCACATTAGTCAAAGATCAATAAAATTCACAACCAGTTTGAAATTATATTTTGCAAGCATTGCAATATTAATTTTTTTGACAATATCCTCTCTTTTTTAAAAATTAAAATCTCAGGTGTTACTCCAAAAAGAAAATATAAACAGAAAGAAATACAGTGCTACCCTCTTTTAATCCGAATTAGTTTTAAATAATTCCAATAATAATAATATTTTAAAACCTTGGCTTCTTAAGAAAATATTTTATACGTAAAAAAAATATGATATTAGAATACCTTTTCTGAAGTCTGAATTTGTAAATATTACTCCACTTCGGAAGAAAATATATGTGCATATATACTAGACTTCAAATGTATAAAATTTTGGGTAAAAATCTTAAAAGGTCACTCAACTATGAAAAATTATTTTATAAAGTCATCAATTTTATTTTGTATTAATAAAATCATTCAATTTGGGATTTTTCTCTTATACATTACTTAATCAAATTTGTCATATTTTTTTTTTGACATGACAAAATAAATTATTTTTTATGTCACGTAAATATGAACTCCACAAATAAAACAACATTAAAAAAGACTCATATCTTACACCTGACTAACGAACCTATAATTGTAGTTTTTTTTAAGGAAAGTAATTTAGTTTTTAAGTATAATTGCAGCAAAGAAATAGTAAAACAAAAGAAGAAAAATTTATCAAAGGATTAATATTTGAGGGAAAGATATGCATTTCCAGAATTGGAGGAGAATTATAGTTAATTTTGGGATGGATAACTAAGATAGAAAATGGAAGAGAGAAAAAAAAAAGAAAAATCGATAAAAGAAAAAAATTGAAAAAGGAAAAATCAACAGGAAATAAACAATTAAAAAACAATTCAATGTCTGTTTGTTTAGTTTCTCTATTTATCATTTAATGTTTTCTTTTATTTGAATAGAGGGAAAATGTAGTCTAATTTAATTTTTTTTTTAAAAAAAATCAAGTTCCTATATACATATACACACTTTTCTTTTATTTTTTAAAATAAAATCAACATTGGGAGGTCGATATCTTTAGAGCTAAAAATCGTGAAATGCAAACTAGCCTTTGGAGGGTTTTTCCGCGAAAAAGCTGAATTTGAAGAGTATTGTAAAATCCCATAATTTTTCTTGACTTATAATTTTAATAATTACGAGATTTTCTGTGAATCAAGTGTAAAATATAAGACTTCTTAGTTTTATTTTATTTGTGAAATCCATATTTACATAGCATAGAATTTTAATTTATTTTTTTCACATAAAATCTTCTTTTAATGACAAATTTAATTAAGTAATTTTATAAGAGAAAATTTATAAATTAAATAATTTTATTAATACAAAATAATACTGAATGACTTTATAAGATAATTCCTCAAAATTGAATAATCTTTTAAGATATTTACTCCTAAAATCTAGGGGTGTGCAAAAACCGATTTAACCAATAAATTGAACCGATAAAAATGTTATTGGTTTATCGGTATCGGGCTATTGGGTTGGCAATTTTTTAACGGTTTTATAATTTTTTTTATTGGGCATCGGTTCGATTTTGATTTTAAGGTTTTTGTTAATGGTTAAACCGATAACCCAATAATATTATATTAAAACTATATCTTTATCCATAATTATAATAGTGGCTTTAGATTTTAAATATACCCTATTATTTTTTTGCATTTTATAGTTGTTGTCTTAGTGTTGTTGTTTTCTTTTTAAAGACGTTAGTTTTGTGGGGTTCTACCTATCAGTGTTGTTTTTCTTTTTGAGAAATTGCTAGCGTTGTTACTGCATTCAAGTTTGCTAGTTAACAAGAAAGAAAATAAGTTTGTTTTAGTAATAACGTATTTGAATTTGCTTATGCTTGTAATTTGTATAGACTTTTATGCATGAAGGTAGTATATATATGTAGATGAAAATAAGAGAAAGCAAAAAAAAAATATAGAAGCATTTTCTTATCGATTAAATCAAAAATCGAACTGTTAAGGACCAAAACCGATTAATCAAAAATCGATAATGAATATCTTGTTGGTTTAATTATCGGTTTTTCATATTGACAAACCAAAAACCAATAAACCAAACCGATAATATATAAAACCGAACCGATCGATGCGCACCCTACTAAAATCTCATATTTCCTCTTTCCCTTGTGGATAGAGGAACTTTACAATGAAAATAACACAAAGGTAAAAAAAAAAAATTAAAAAAAGATGATAAATCTATGTAACATAGACAGATGTTTGTTGATTTTTGATTGTTGATTTGTTCATTGCTGAAAGAAGTAATTATAGCATGTAATAAATTAAACAATTGAAGAATCTTTGGACCAACTCCTTGGATCTGAAAGTGAAATGTGTAAATATTATTTCAACTTTTATAATACACTACCCTATATTCTTTGAAAAAGTGTACATAGCAAACGAATCTTGTCTGTTGGCAATTGTAAATATTAAAACATAGTTTTGGAGGTTGGATTACTTTATTTTATTTTTTAAAAAAAGAAATTAAAATTTAGAGAGTTGAAACTAATCATGTTTAAGCAATAGATATGAGACAAATTAGAATATTTAGTTTGGTTCGTCTCGCTTTCAACACAATCATTTTGTCAAGTAATCCTTAGTTACTTGTGGATATAAAATTACAAGTTGGTCTCACTTTTGTTAATAAGAAAATTATTTTTGCATCCTTATTTTGTCTTCAATTAAAGATTCTTTTGGAAGTATAAGTGTAATTTAACCTATAGCAATAGGTAATATGTTTTATCTTTCAGTTTATTTGTTTTATAGATAGTCATATATAATTATGTTTTAAATATAATTATATATTTAAAATAATTATAGGCTGATAAGTTTCAGAATAGGAGATGCACATGATACTTTAGGTGAATCACACATCGGTATGAGAAAAATGAGGAGCTTTATAAGATATAACATTGTTTACCCTGAAATTGGTACAATTGAATTTGTAGAAGGTCAAGAACACACGTTACGATTTAACCCTGTTCTAGAGTCCGATTTACTAGCGATTTGGTTAGTAGAAAAACGTAAAAGAGATAAAGTATAGAGAAAATAAACTAAATAAGTCAAAGAGCGTGAATATGAGCGTATCTATAGTAAAAACAAATGAGCCCGAGAACTTGGCTCCTGACTTCAAGATCAGTCTAACAAACACCAAATGGAAAACAAGACAAAATAGATCAAAACTTGGGGCCTAAGAAAGTATTGCTTGTGAAAAACAAAGTTTGGATCCCTTTACAAATGAGAAGGACCGACTATTTATAGGCTTACATTGTTAAGGCCTTGACCTTCAAGAAAAAAGTCACTAGAACCCTAAAGTACTATGGCCTATATCCTTGTGCAACACGTCTAAACCATTGGGCAGTGTTAGCTAATATTTCTGCACTGTTCAGATCTGTACGAGCTCGGTCGCGCACCTGAGCCTGACACTTTTGCCCCCTATTTGTCCCTTATGCCATGTCATAAATAGTGATGACTCTTTGATCCTTATCATGTACGAGAAAATATCTCGTTCCTCGTTGCCTCAGGAAAGACCTTCCAAGTCCTGGCTATCTCAGAGGCTCCCTGCTGGTCTTGCAGCTACTGTCATGTGTTCTTAATTCGATTTTACTTCATACAGATAGTTCCTCCATTTTTTGGGTGATGCGTCGGTTGTTCTCGAGAAACGGAAAGACAGTAGGAGGCAACGTTAAGCCATTATGCTTTCCCCTTATTTGGAGAATTGAGGCGTCACTTTCTTATGATAAAATATCTTTTTTGCCACGTGGTTGGCTCAACCGCAACACTCTTCCCAAGTGGCATTGGGAAAACTACCCTCTTACTCCTATTAGTGCCGGAACATTCCATCTCTCCCACCCTTATTGAAGTTGTTACTCTTTGTTTTATGTGACCTTTAAAAATCTAGTTTGCTCAGACTTTTCTTCTTTCACCGCTATCCCTATACCATTTCTTCTTTTACCGCCTCTCCAGCTTTGTAATGACAAAAGAAGCTGATCAGTAGATGAGTTGGATTCCCTAGTAAAGAAATCAGATATCAATGTGGTTCGAACAGACTGCAGCTGGCTCTTAAAAAGGTTCCGTGTGGAGGCTCTTAGCGCCTATAAGAGCATTATGTCCCCGAGGCTGGGTTATACCTTTGTCTACACCTACCCGTTCAACATGGGCCTTGACACCCCATTGACCAGGTGATCCTCTCAGTTTGCAATACCTTTCAATTGTGCCTAGGTCATCTCGGACCGGGAGTATGGAGAGTCATCACCTGTCTTTGTGTGTTGCCTACGTTAGCCAACAAAGAATTTACCTTAACACACATGTTTCTATTGTACTCTTCTCGCTTAGTTCGAGGGGGATAGTGTAATTAGTCTATTGCAGAAGGAGGTCGCTCTTGGGTAATTTAGATGTCATCCATGATCGGGTCTGTACCGATCACTTTGTTGTCGTGGCCCTCGAGGAACTCTATGAGATTCCCCTCTCCAAATTCTAGAACACGCAAAGTGAGTAATTGTAATTCTTGTCTTCTTCTCACTCGTATTTCTTCCTCCTCACTTTTTATTGACGCGTGATCTCTTTAGTGTATTGTACATCCCCCCAAATGATGTTCGCCAATGGATATCCTCTTCCTTTACCATGTCGCAGATCTTTAGAAGTTGGTTACAAAGATCCTGGACTTCACTACCGCCGAGAGACGATCATGGATTGATATTTCCTATCAACTAGTATGTAAAGCATAAAGCCTAGTTAGTTACCATCATCATCCACTTCCGCCTCTGTTTGTTGCCCTAATGTCTTAATCTGATTTCGTCTTTATTCACAGGTTTAACATCGGGTCTGGTGCTTCTTCCATCTTTGATTGTTGCAACTGCCTTAACTGCTCACGATTCTTCTGGCCATGTTCTTGTCCCTCCCATTGTGAGGGTAGGGCCTTCTCCTAGGAGAGAGTCCTACTTTTGAAAATCAAAAAGAAAGAAAATCGAAGACTCTAATCCCTCTATGGCGAGGGATGAAAGGCCTGCTCTAACTCTAAAAGCAGTTATTTCATACGAGGATTTGGAGGAGTCAGATGGTGAGCCTCTTCGATAAAAACTGAGAGGTTCTAGCTCCCCTGGTCCTGAGATTGTTCAAGGTTGCGCTCGCGAGATTTTTGCTGAAGCTGATCCTTCCGAGGGTGTAGAGGACAAAAAATCCTAACCTCCTTGGGCAGTCCTAACTGGAAGTGTGGCTGTAATGCCTTGAACTTAAGATACGTGTGGAACTCGCAAACGCCAAGGAATCGGTATGAACTGGGAGGGTAAGGTTGTAAATGAATAATTATACAAAAGGACACTTATATTAAGTCATTCGAAGTGCTAGACCAAGGTTGAAGACCAAAGGGAAACTTGAAATAAAAGTTCAAGTTGAAGGGTTCATTACGGTAGAGTATTTCAAACAAGCTTGCATATGGTCTAACTTGTAACAGGTATATCTCTCAATATACAAGGAGTTAGAGGTTAAATGATATATTAAATTAAAGGTATTTGAGTCTAGTTTCTAAAAAAATAAACCGCTTGTCAATACAACTTTTGAGTAAAAAGTTATGCATGTTTTACTATAAACTACGCAGGGGCAAAAACAGGCCGCGATAGGCTCGTGCTAGTCACATGTGATGTCGGTCAATACACTTATTTACATAGAATTATGATCTGAAATCTTCAAGGATATATCTTAAGTCATTTTAGGAGAGTGCTCATATGGCTCTACCACTTGTTATGGGTGTGGAGTCGAGGGTCACAAGATGAGGGTGGTGCTGATGAAGAGGATGCTCCTGTGGAGCCGGTGTCACCTCTTCCGTCAACACCACCTTCATTTTGTGACCCTCGACTCCACACCCATAATAAGCGGTAGAGCCATATAATCACTTTCTTAAAATGACTTAGGATATATCATTAAAGATTTCAGATCATAATTCTATGTAAATAAATGTATTGACCGACATCACATGTGACTAGCATGTGCCTATCGCGGCCAGTTTCTGCCCCTGCGTAGTCCGTAGTAAAACATTCATAACTTTTCACTCAGAAGCCGTATTGACAAGCAATTTATTTTGTTAGAAATAGACTCAATTACCTTTAATTTGGTATATTGTAGGACCTCTAATTTCTTGTATATTGGTAGATATACCTGTTATAAGTCACACCATATGCAATTTTGTTTGAAATACTCTACCGTAATGAACCCTTCAAGTTAAACTTTTGTTCAAGTCTCCCCTTGGTCTCCAACCTTGATCTAACACTTCAAATGGCTTAATATAAGTGTCCCTTTATATAGTTATTTATTTACAACCTTACCCTCCCGGTTCATACCAATTTCTTGGCGCTTTGCGAGTTGCACACGTATCTTAAGTTTGGGGCATTACAGTGGCCTCAAACTTTGGTAGCCATAGACCAAAGCCATCTGCAAGGACCTCTAATACCTGCACTATAATGAATACCTTTCCCGCTCCGATCCAGGATCCTACGCATTGGAGGAAAGTGACTTTGCTGATCCTAGAAGAGGTTGACTTTACGTTGAGGCCTATGAAGGTGATCAGCTAATTGAGGCTCATGGTATCGTTGGGGGATCAAACAACGATGGACAAGGTTCACATTGAATGCCTTGCAAATAGAAGTGCTCACGCCACTGCACGGGTTAGTGATCACCTATATTTTTGCTAATTTTCTTCTTATATCTTTTCCCCATATAAATTTTGCTCTCGTTCCACACTCTCTCAAGGCCAATGTGTTGGCTGTCAAGAATTTTTAGTGGTGTTTGAAAGAAAAAAGAGTTGGACCAAAGGTCCAAGAAACTCGAGGAAGATCTAAATGCTGCTCAGAGTCAGTAAGCATTTGCTGAGGCTTTGGCTTATTGAGATTTCAAAATCGAAGCACTAAAGACTACCCTAGGCAATATTTTAATCGAGAGGGATGCATTTTTGGGAAGACGCCCACCTTAGTTTTGAGGAAGAAAAAATGTTGCTATGGGAAAATATTGCGTAGGCTGAGCTAATTGAGGATCTGTTTAAGAGGCAAACCGAGCTTGAAGAGGAAATCCACCTATCTGGCTTAAGACTATCCCGTGTTGCCAAGGCTTATTCCTTCCAGTTCCTGCCATCGTTTGTTCGAGTGATAATTCATTATTTACAAGAGACGGTGAATTCTCATGTTAGGAAATGCCAGCTTCAAGAAAGTAGACTTGCCTGGGAGAGAGCCCGGTACACCCGGCTTATGCAAATTTGAATTCTGAAAAAGGTGTAGTCGAGCTTCCTTAATTTTGATAGGGAGATCGCCAAGTTCTAGGCTTTGGTCAACCTGAAAGGATCCCCAGAGAATGCTGGTGAGTATGATTTTATCTCTAAGGAAGATCTCTCTGATGAAGGGTCTATAGCTATGGTTCTGACGATAGCAGCGAAGATAAATTTCTCATCAAAGATCTCTCTCATATGCACATCAATTATTCTCTTTCTTCATCTCCCTTCCTTTTTTTTTCTTAACTCTTGTAAGTATATTTTCAAATATCACGTCTTGCCTTATTGTATTTGACCTCATTAAGTAATGAGGACACACTATAATATAAAGTTTGAGCACCTCTATTTTCAAGTTTACTGTTACATTTTTAAGTGTAAAGTTTAGCTTAGTGGGTAAGGTTGTCCAAATTTGCCCCCAAGACCCAAGTTCAATTCTCATTTTCAGCAATCATTCTTTCCTATTTTTGTATATATTTATTTGTTCAATAAATAGGCCCTTTGGGTCTTTTAGTTAAAAAAATCCCTAATGTATTTGAAAGCGAACCTTATTTGAAAATTATTTCTTGGTTTTAGTAGGAAAGTAGCTGAATAGTTTCCCCTTATATTAATGAATAGGTTAACCATCTCATACGTTTCGACTGCTGAATCATATCACGCCATGTCAACTTTTTATAAATGCTCAAACCACGTGGTGTGTTGCCATTTCCTGGTCAAAGGCATATTGTCACACACTTTAAATAGAGTTAGTCCTATAAAAAGGATAACTCGTTCCTTATTTTCTTTTCATCCCACAGTATTCTTCAACATGTTTTCCATCGAAAGAAAAAAAGTCTTTCTTATTTGTTTTTAAGATCCCTTGTTACCATGGCCTTATCTTACATTTATGCTTTGTTTCTTTCTTTGTTCCCCTGCTCCGCCATTGTCTTTGATTTAGGAGATGCTAACTACTGGGTTTGCTTGATGAAGGTGAAGTAGGAACTAGTGATAAAGCTGATGAGAAAGAGCAATTAGGGGCATATTTAAGAAAGAGTCTCCTTTTCGGTCATCCTGGGGTTCGAGTTTCCCTCTTTGATGCATCCCTCTTTGAGAGCATGAGCGGAAGTGTGAAGCCATCTTTTGGAAACACAGAGCCTTGAGAAGCCAGTCACTGTCGTCATCCCGCTCTTGGACAAGTTTCCCTTTCGAGAGAGAAGCATACCCTGCTTTCTCCCATTGTGAATTGGGAAAAGGTTGAGGGCACCCGTTGATAGTTCCTTATGAGGAGTTCATGGGATCTCATGCTTAAATGTGGCTTCTCTAACCTATCAATGATCTGTGGTGTGCAAAGGGAGCAGGAAACGTGGTTGGGCACGACATATCCCTTTGTATCTTTTTAACCTAGGAGATAGTAATTAGCGAGATTGTAATCTGTGAGACTGTAATCTGTAATTCTTCTCAGGTTTGTATTCTGCAACTCCTTTTTTGTGAGGTTTGTAAAGTATAACCCTCTTTTCGGGGTTTATAATAGAGGAAACCTTAATTTTTGCGCTTTCATGGTCTTTCCATGCATTTTATTTTTTCTTTTTCTATGCAAATGGTTTACCACTTCTCTTTTCCTTTCATAGTTTTCTATTTATCGAGTATTTGCTCGGTGTTCTTTTTAATTCGAGAGCCCAAACTCATTAACCTCGTGGCTTTGCTGGACACACTTTTCAAGTAAATAAATAAAAGAGCCTCTCGGGCCCCCCGAGGCACTGAGCTTAAGTGTTCCATCTTTATTGGGAAATGAACTTGGTGGCCCTAACCGAGTTAGTGAGTGTCGATTTATTATATATGACGACTGAAGATGGCTACCACTCGATTTTTTATTTCGGCGCCTCTTTCACTATCATCATATAAGGTCAATGTATTCGTTATCTTTTTGTCCGACCAATGGACTCGATGTGTCCAAATCACATAATACCTCATAAAATGAGTAGAGATACCTTTAATTTCTTAGAATGCTAATATTATAAGTTCGGACATCTCCGAGTTACTTTAGAGCGTAGCTTGTAGAGAGAAAACTCTACCTAGTTATTTTCTGACTTTGGACTCCTTAAGAGGTAACTTAGGTTAAACCGCATTTTAAGAGTGCCTCCAAATTAGGCCTCATACCGAGTACATTGCTTGTGCCACTTTGGTTTGTCGCTATTGAATGATCAGTCCATGCGTTTTATGTGAATTCATTCTTCCAGTGAGGCTGTGGCTCCATCATTTTGCTTAGAAATTTTGTTTTGAGATCATTAATTAAAAAGTCATTCTAGACTTTATCATCAGTTCATAATGTTACCCTTAACGGGGGAGGAGACCTCAAAATCCAGGCTTATCCCATGTTTCAGGGATTAGAGGTTGTCGACATGGAACTCTGAGTTTTGGATTTTGGGCTCTTGTTTACCTTTTGCTTTTCATTTTTTGAGTGATGCGACATGTCGCGCTTAGACCTAAGAACTTTGTTCTTTGTATTCTGGAGCTCATCGGGGCTCTATATTTGCAAGGTATTGTGCCATTATACTTTAAAACATTTCTTTTTTATTCATGTCAATGTTTCTTTGCATGACAGAAAACGTAAAACCTATGTAATTTCCAGAAGTCCTAACTGCTACCACATTAAAAACCTTGCCAAAAAAACTCTCTAGGGGATAATAACTGGACGAAGGAAAAAAGAGTGTAGCGTGTCCTTCTGGATCATTCGAGTTGTCATCCAAGTACAACACATTTTTGCTTCCAATAACTCCAGGGGTTTCTTCCTCTTATTGTCCTTAGGTGTTAGCATTAGTCTCGCCCATCGAGCGAGGACATGAAAGTCGTTTCTGACAACCTGTAGAAGCTTGGGAGGGAAAAGTAACAATCAATTAGGAAAAAACAAAGAAGGAGAAAATGCACATGTCCCCTTACCACGAGATGCTAAGCTTATTGTCTTTCGGGGTGTGCCTGGGTTCACAAGTTTCCTTCTTCCATCAACACCCTTTTCAAAGTTAGTTTTGGCTTGATTGCTCAAGAACTCACGTAGGTGACCGTCATTTAGCAAATCTGCGTCTGCCTCTCTGAGGTGCCGACAGTCCCCGATGATATGGCCATGCATCCCATAATATTCAGACCATAAGTTCCTATCCCTCGAGTCTAGATTTGAGCGGACATGCTTTGGTAATTTCCCCCCTTTAATGTCCTGTATGGATGAGACTAACTGCATCGAGCTAATAGTAAAGCAGTATTCCAAGAGCTGAGGGACATCATCGACATCGTATACAACTAGCTTAACGACTTCCCTCACCTGCAACTCCTTTCGTGGGGAGTCCATGTCCGTTCTTTTCTCAAAACAAGCCTGACTTAGCATATGCGAGCTACCACCCTAGCTCGCGCCAGTTCTCATATTGGCCACATAGGGCGTGTATCTTTCTTGAGATGAGATCTATGGGTCTACCCATTGTGAAGAATTTCGCAGAGTCCTCTCACCAGCGTACCATGGGTTCTTCGCTACCTTAGGTTCACTCCATGTCCTTAGTGCTTTGCCGATGACCCTGCAACAATCATCCTTAATTTGGATCATCAATTCATAGAGGTTATGAACATCAACCCATGTCGTGGCCTCGAACTCAGTTACGCTTTCCTTCAATTTGAACGAAGTGATGGAGATTTCAGGGTTCAAACCCTTGGTAAAGGCTTCTGTTGCCCAGTCATACGACACCATTGGCAGTTGCATCCTTTCCTTCTGGAATCTCGCAAGAAACTGCTAGAGTAACTCTGTGTCCCTCTGCTCTATTTTAATATATCTCCCCTTTGGGGTTGGACCTTCTTGGCCCCAACATGGACCCTGATAAAGCTATCTGCCAACATATTAAAAGAGCCAATAAAGTTTTTGGGTAAAAAAGAGTACCATACTAGAGCTCTTCCTGATAGGGTTTTTACAAATTTCTTCACCATCATTGATTCGACCTCCTCCTTTGTCAGGTCGTTAATATTTACAACAGTTGTGAAGAAAAGCAAATTCTCTTGAGGATCTGAGTTCTCATCGTATTTAGGGATGTTAGGCATCTTAAACTTCTTCAAGATAGGTTTTGTCACCGCACTTGCCATGTAGGAAACCTTGGCATAACTTTTTGAGTCTGACACCTTTATGACAGGCGGTGCCCTCGAAATACAATTCATGCAAGACTGCAGTTCAACAAATTGAGTCTTCATATCTTTCCTCAGTAGTTCCAATATCATTGTTGTCATAGACACATGGGCTTCGGCTTCAGTGTCAGTCTACGCAATTTTGCATTCCTCTGATCTATCGTCAAGATCCAACTTATTGAGGGTGTCCTACACGTTTCCCCTCGAGGGGTTTGGAGTCACTTGGGCCAAATTTCCCGGGAGCTCGTCCATTATTTTATCTCGAGCCTCTGTCCTAGCCACCAAGTCTCTTTGAGCGTCTGTAAAGTTTTTAAGGACTTTCTAAAGACCTTCCATGCCAGTCATTCCTTCCTACATCTCTTCTACTTCGGTGAGGGGTTTGTGAACCCTCCTTTGCGTGTTCACATTAGTCATGTCCACATTAAGGTGCAACATTTCCTCATTATAGTGGGTTATTCGCCCACTGGAATCCGTCAGGGCAAGAAGCAAAGCCTTTGCTGCATTTTCAGCCACTGCATTTTGGTTAGTCATATCCACGATTCAGTCTCCATTATTAGCCATAACCTACTACCTACAAAACATAACACAACCAAGCTAGCAAGAAAAATAGAGCTAAACCCACATAGTTGCTTTGGCCTCCCGGTAGGCACCAAACTATTTATCATGAAATTGGTATAGTTAAATTTGTAGGGGGTCAAGAACACGCGTTACGATTCAACCTTGTTTTAAATTTAAATTTACTAACGGTTTGGTTAATAGAAAAACATAATAGAGATAAAGTATAGCAAAAACAAACTAAATAAGTCAAAGAGCGTGAATATGAGCGTATCTGTAGTGAAAACAAATGAGCCCGAGGACTTGGCCCGAGATCAGTCTAACAAACACTAAACGAAAAAAAAAGACAAAATAGAACAAAATTTAGGGGCTAAGTAAGTAGTATATTGCTTATGAAAAATAGAGTTTGGGATCCGTTTACAAATAAGGATGGCCAACTATTTATAGGCTTACAATGTTGAAGCCTTGACCCTCCAGAAAAATGTCACTAGAGCCCTAAAGAACTATGACTTATATCATTGTGCCACACGTCTAAATCGTTGGATAGTGCCAGCTAATATTCCTGCATTATTCAGATCCCTACGAGTTGGGTCGTGCACTTGAGCAGCCCGACTCTTTTGTCCCCTATTTATTCCTTCTTCAACGTCATCAAGAGTGATGATTTCTTGATCCTTATCTTGTACGAGAAAGTATATCTTCCCTAATTACCTCGGAAAGACTTTTCGAGGCTTCGAGTCCTCACTATCTCGGAGGCTCCCTGTTGGTCTTGCAGTTACTGCCACGTGTCCTTAATCTGATTTTACCCCATACAAATATAAGTTCACATGTACACTTAATTTTAGGTTCAATATGATGACATAACCTGAAGGACAAATCAATGAGATATGTGGGGCAAAAGCTGATAAATATGTGATTTGGGCTTGAGCTATAACAAATATGATATTAGATCCTAACACTCGGTCAATGCGGTAGTGGGGAAACCCTCAATGACAATATTGAGTTCTTACGTGTGTGTGGGGGGGGGGGGAGGAGGAGGTGACACTCATGACGAAGGGTGGGCTGAAGAGGGGAGATACAAAGACAAGGGTTGTCAGACTTCTAAGCTAGCGAGCTTTTAAAAAAGGGATGCTCATGGTACATTTAATAAATCTCACATCTTGGAAGAAGAAAGTTAAATATTTTATAATTATGTCATAACACAAATTTCCTTGATACACATGCTGTTGGGCTTGATGATGGCGTAACCCAAGGAACACATCTTTAAAATATTGGACCAAAGTGAACAATACACATCATGTAATCAAATCATAACAAATTCACACAGTAAAATTATTTGAATTTTAGTAAATTTGAAATATAAAATATCAAAATAAAAGAATAGGAAAAAAGAAAAGAGAAATAAGAGACGTAGAGGAAAAAGGAACTTGGATTGATAGGAAATTAATTAATTAATAAAAAGAGAGAAAATATAGTGTTAGTATTGTGGGAAGAAGACAAAGGAGTAGTAGTATTATTAAAAAATAAAAAAGAGGGGTCAAGAGTCAAGACAGTTGGGGGCCGCGGAGACAGGTCCGTTGGTAATGGCCTTTCCAAAGAATGAGGGGTGAAGGCAGGCATATGTCTGTGGCTTACCGGAAATGGCTTCGCCCCTCCAACCCCTTCACTAGCCAATACTCTTTTCCTTTTTTATTTTATTCATTACAGTTTTCTGGAGATATGGAGGGGGGCCCACCTACCCACTTGTGCCTCCATTTTCTTTCCAGTCGTATGGCATGCATTTTGCTCTCTTGGCAAAACGTTTATCCGAGGGAGGGACATTCGGTATTCGATTCCATAATTTTAAAATTAGATAATATAATCAATAATTAAAAGTAAATACTAAATATTAAATTTCAATACAGTAAATTTAGTTTGATAATTTGGTAATTATGTATTAAAATAAAAGATAATTTGATAAAATATGTTTATAATTTATTTAATATTTCATATGTTAATTTTTAGAGAAATCACATGTAGGGACTAGAATCTCAATTCTCAAATCTTAACATCATGAATTTGTTGACATAGATCAATTAAAACATCAAAAATCACTCGTTGATATTATTTATATATATGGTAAATAATTCATTAGGCATGGATGTTTAGTATTCGTTTCAATATTGTTAAAGTTTAGTTTTGATAATTCAATAATTAAAAGTAGATATTAGATATCGAATTTTTAAAGCTTGATCCGATACGATAATTAAACTTCAATACATATATATTTTGATGATTTATATCCACCCTTAATCATAGTAATAACGTAATCAAAAATTTTATTGAGAAAAAGTCAAAATATATAAAAAATAATATAATAATGGACTCCATATATACGAATAGGAGTGTATAAAATCAAATCATAAATTGAGTCAAATTGGAAAAAAATTCGATTAATGATTTGGTATTGAAAAAAAAAACTCGACTATAATTGATTTGGTTTGGTTTTAATTGATTTGGTTTGGTTTTAATTGAACTGAACCATCCCGATATTACATGTATACTATTTTTAAAAATATTTTATATATAAAAATATTTATTATGATATAATTTATAAATATTTCTTAAACTTTTTCATAGTTTTTATCTTTCAACATATTATTTCAAGTTTAAACTTAGAATTTTAAATGATCCAATAAATTTTATAATCCATTGGCCATAAACATTAGTAACTCGCACAAATCAATATTACAGCTAACAAAAAATCATTCAATTCAACACTAGGAATGACAATCACGCGTTACATATTTATTCTTTAATTTTACATGAATACATAAACTAATTTTTATTTTTCTATTTAATATTTAATCATGTAGTTAATACTTATTAGACTTATTTTAGCATGACTTAATACTTTCAAATTATGATTATTTTTATTATGACTTATTAATATGCAATATTTATTCTATGTAATTTTATTATTTTTTTGGTTGAATATTTTATTATCATCACTCATTTTTTTATGTTATTTTTTTAAGAAATACCTTAGATGATCGTATCTTGCTATGACTAAAGAAATATTTGAAGCACAAGTTAATTATATCTTTGTGTAAAGACTTTATCGAGAAAAATCCGAAAACCCCCGAGAAAATAAAAAAAAATCGAAAAAAACTGAAGTTGAAAAATCTGACTTTTATTGATTTGGTTTGGTTTATGAATTTTAAAACTCGATACTAATAATTTAGTTTGATATTTAAAAAATTCAAACCAATTCGGTTCATGTACACCCCTATATACGAAGGTGGCTCCGCCACTGGTATGGGAGTCTACCAAAGATATTAATTAAAAATAAAAGACCGACCATCAATCGTAGTCTAATGATTGAGATTTTCTTACTTTTTATTGAAGGTACTTAATTGAGTTCGAACCATATGAATGAAAAACATTTCAATGGAAATTGTTATATTTTTCAATGGACTTATTTGATGCAAATTAATCCGTATAATTAGAATAATAGTGAGTTTCACAAATCAAGGGAAAGATATATAATTAGTTCTATGACTCATTAATATGATTTGTATCGTAGATAATTTGTTACCTTGTGAATTTGATGTATATGGTTTACATTTACCATCACTTTCTTCTCATTCTTTGACTTTAATTCTTTCACACAACCAATGTAGTTTCACTAGCTACTTCAACTTTAATAATTTATTTTGCTAATTCTTGCATCTAAGATTTTTTGCATTTATATTTAAATCATCGGTTATAGTCACGAAACAGAGGGAGAAAGAGACAAATTAATAAGAAAATAAAAAGTAATGCTGAATGACTTTACTTGTCCCATTTTCTTTGAGTATATAAAATTAGAGTAAAATATTTGATGGGGAAGTATCTAAAGCAAAATATATTTAATTGTGACATTTTTAAAAGGGTAAATATATTTAAAGTCTTCTCAATTGATTATACTTTTCCTATCTATTTGAGAATTTGTGTATATATTAATCGCCCATGCCTGCATGATGTTATAAAGCAGTAGTAGGAATTAGTCTTAATTGAGAATTTCATTGTGTTATTATGGCTTCATTTCTTGCAAAATATAGTGTTTCCTAAGTCAACCTTTTGGCGTGATAAAATAATTTATATCCATGTTTTTATGATACATTTTTTTTATAAATTATTCAAAATGAGAAAAAACTAACTTAAATCCTTTTTCATGATGCCCAAACAAAAAAAGGTTAATAAATGGTTTTCCTTAGATTGCGAAAATATTTTGTTTATAAAAAAGTTAGAGAAAAATCTAAATCACAAATAAAGCCAATAGAAATATCATTTTCATCTTAATAATCATGTTGAGTTACAAATTCATTTTTTTGCTCTTTCTCTAATTTTTTTTTTCCAAATAACTGTTTGGTTATATGTTGTATTCAATTTTTCACTTCGACTTGAAGTTGAGCTTTTCAAGTTCGAAAATATGGTTTTAATCACTTTTTAAAGCCCGGGGGATGGAATTAAAAAAGAACATCTTTTCAAGTAAAGTTCTTCCTTTACAAAACTTCTACATTTTTTTAAGTGAAGTGCATTGTTCAACATGATATATCTATATAGTATATATATCTAATGCCTATCTCTTTATAGGCATAAAAGGAACATGTATACATTAAACATTTGTAATTAATGTCACACTTCGATCTCAGAGAAGTCAAGATTATGGTTTATGGATACATGTCTTTTCGTGAAGTTTAGCGCTATGGGGTATAATATACAGAATCGATTTCTTATTCCTTTTTAGAGCCATAATTGGCTATATATGGTCTTATTGTTTATATAAGAGAAAATACATAAAATCCCCCCTAAAGTTGGATCGAATTTGTAAGTAGACACTTGAAGTTTGCGGGGGTCTTATTACCCCCTCCAACAATTTTAAAGTGGCAAATATACCACATTTTTCAGTCAAACTCAGTTATCAAAAAGTGAGTAGAAATCACGCACCAATCTTACATTGCCACGTGTTAACTTATTTGAATTTTAATTATTTTTCAGTTTTTGCCTTTTATTTTATTTTCTTATTGATTTCTTTTCTTTTACCTTCTTCTTCCTTAGAATTCTGAATTTTATTTTATTATTTTACTTATTCACCAACACCACCATGGCAATAAGCACCAACTCCACCCAACACTACCAAATCACTGCCAAATCACCAAATAATCAAAGTAAGAAAATTAAAATTACTATCAAATCAATATTTAAAATATAAATCACCTCCTTCTCAAGCACCTTTACCCCAAAATCAACCATCTCTTTCTTCATTTGTTAGCTTTACTATTGCCGAAATTTCGATCTCTAATTTTTAGGAGAGAAGAACCACCAAATCAAGCTAAAATAGAGAAGAAGAAAGAATGTAATAATATTGCTTTTTCAAAGTAACTTGGGCAAAAACTAATTTGGAGCCAATAAATATCAAATTATGCTTAACAATTTTGGCCGAAAAATTAATATCATGATTTTTGAGTATTTTTTCTTCAATTATACGAATCTACCAAAGAAAACGAAAAAAAGAAGAAGAACAATTACACATAAGAAAACTTGAAATACAAAAGTAAGGAAGAAAGAGAAAGGGTAAGGTAATGGGTGAGGAAGACAAAGGAAAAGAAATAAATATATTGAAAAATTAAAGTTAAATAATATTTCTAAAAAATGGAATGCAAAAAAAGAATTAAAAAGATTATTTTTTGCTCATCATATGTGGCATTTTTTAATTGGTTTGAGGCAATCAATTTTATCACTCACGCTCCTCTCTTGCGTGATAATACAACTGCTGAGAAAAATGGGTCAAATGGTGTACTTATTATGATCGTAACTAGTTTCGTGGGGTAATAGGACCCCCGTAAAGTTTAGGTGTCTACTTTCAAATGTCAACCAACTTTAGGGTGGTCTTGATGCATTTTCTCTTTATATAAACATGTAAATTAAAGCTGTGTTGCATTGACATAAGATTACGATTATGTATTTTGATCCCTTAAATATATTCATCTTTTGAGAATTTAGAAAGCCAAAGCAATAAGGAGTTGATTTTTCACATGATCACTCAACTAATAGTAATTATCTCGAAAAGTTATTTTCCTTATTAAAGGAATTTAGAATAGAAAAGAAAATGGCTTGAGAAAAATCAATGTATATATATTGAGAAACGATAAACTTGATAATGAGTTAAGAAACATATATAAAATACAACAATATAAATTCATAAACTTCTGCCCGGGGTGGAACCTTGAGTATTAGAAGTACATTCCCAATATATTCGATGGTTTTATCCTTTTTTTTTTTCCTCGTAGGGTCGGGTTCTTTTTTAAATTGGACTGGATATTCATTAGATTAAAAAATGACTTAAAAATGTGTTGATGTGGTAATTTAAATTATAAGAAAATATTTACGTGCATCGAAAGAGTTGGGCTTTCGGCCATTATGACTTTTTTTGTTATTATGGATCAGTGATGAGTGTCTTGTAATTTTGATGTTACAAAACAAAGTTATGTGACTTTTGTGAGAAAAAAGATATAGTAATACTTTTATGAGAAGGACAGAAAGAACTTATCAGAGTCATTCACAAGCCTTTTATCTTGGCTTGCAATGGAGTACTAATTACACTATTGAATTAAGAGCAAAATTGGTTAAAAAATCAAAAGCAAAATTGGAGTTTTAAAGTTGAGAGAGGGGAAAAAAAAAAAGAACAGATACATGTGTTGCAAAACATTATTTTTAGCACCAAAGAAAGAAATAGGATTTTATCCATATAATTCATGATTTAACCTTTCCTTATATACGGCAGAACAAAAGAGTTCTAGAAAAAAAGAAATAAATATTCACCAGAGACTATAAATTAAATAAGACTAACCACATAGTGAAAAAGAACAATAATTTGCAATTACTCCCTCCGTCCCATATTAACTGAATTGTTGAAGCTTTTTTCATTGTTCAAAATAAGTGAATTGTTCAAAAATCAAGATGATTATTGAATTATTTTTTTCATTTTTGTCCTTCCTTTAAAGAAAGAGTATTTTATATTTTTTTAGGTACTTACACTCTTTACAAAGTCATAATTATGATTTTACATTGAAATTTCATATTTCTGTACAAGTGAAATTTCCAAGAGACTATTTTACAAATTGCTCAAATTCAAGCAATGTTGAGTAATGACTAACTCTACTTTTGAGAATAGTGTGAGAATAATGAAAAGGATAGTAATGGAAAGTAATGTTCAAAATATGTCCTAGAAGAGTTTTCTTAAGGGATGTGCATTATCTCAACAATTCGGTTAATATGAGACGGAGGGAGTACTATATATATACATTGATTTTGAAAAAATCTCTTACAAGAAGACTTGTGACCATAACGTTACTATATATCCCATGATGAATACATTCTGTCATGGCAAATATTACAACCTTTTGACATACATATACTAGTAGAGTACAACATTTCTTCCCTAAAGTACCACTTGTAGGAAGAGAAAACTTTTATACCTAAAATTTTGAGAAAGAAAATGTAAGAACTACAAGAAGTAGTAGATGGGGTGATAAACGAAATACAATATGTACAACTGAAAACAAAAAAGAATTTATTACTGCAGAATATTGTAATCATCCTCCAAATTAGAAGACCAATAAGGAATCCTTAATGTCATATCCCATCTTCTCCAAGTTTGGATTAATAGCAAATTGAATCATAGGAGGTGGTCCACAAGCCAATGCCAGTGTTGTGTGAGATGGCCCAGGGATATGTTCTCTTAGAATGGCTTCTGTAACAAAGCCAGTGCTGTACTTCCATCCTTCTGTTATAGAATCTTGAACCACATACCAAACTTTAACTCTTTCTGGTATTTGCTCTGCCCATGCATCAAGCTCTTCCTTGAGTAATATATCATCCTCTGTTCTGTTGGCATACACCACATACATTTCCGTGTCGTCTTCTGGATCTTTCAGGATTGCCTGCATCACTTGATACACTGGAGTTATTCCTGTTCCACCAGCTATCATGGCCAACTTCTTGGCAAACTTTTGTTTGCCATGGACTAAGAAATTACCCTTTCCTTGGTATTCAATGTGACCTAATGGACCTTTCACGTCGAGAAAGCCCCCTATTGGGAGGGAATCAAGATATTGTGACATTTGCCCTCCATTAGGGAACTTAGGGTGAACTCCTTTGAAGTATATTTTGACAACCAATTCGAAGAACCCCACCTCATCGACCGTGCTAGTAGGCGTGTAGGCGCGCATGCAGAGCTTGTCATCAACTGTGGCACAGAGGAATATGTGTTTACCAACAGGTAAGCCCAAGACTTGATCCTCAGAGGGTAATGCAAATCGAAATCTCCTAACATCGGGGGAGAGGGATTGCTTGTCGACGAGTTTGCAAGGGATTTTCTCCCTTGGAATGAGGGCCACACTCCTTGTTGGTGCTTGAACAAGTTCCTTAATGGGGGCCAGAAAGCTACTGATGGAAGAAGATCCATGGACAGAACTGTTAGGAGAGGAATCAGAGGTGTAACCAGTAGTTATGAGCTCACCAATCCTAAAGTCCTCCAAGAGCTTCTTAGCCTTATCAGAATGAATTGCATCAAATTCCTCAGTGCAATCAGTGCCAGCATTGATGAGGATGCTGTCAACACCACCAGGATGGTCTTTCAAGAAACGTGTGGCATCGTAGATATGGCCATGGACTATGATCCAAGCAGAGTCGGAAGAGTTGTGCTTCCTGACCTCGGACATGGAATACATCTTCGAAGCTGTGTTCATGAATGGAGTTGAAATACTCTTCTTTAGTGTTGGAGGAGCCACTGCTGATATCTCCAAGTGCCTCTCCTTTGCCATCCATCCACCCGATTGGTTTCCAGGTTGGGTCGGGTGCTCAAACACTATTCCAATCTCTCCCTTGTGAGGCTTGCACACATTCATCTTCACTCTGAACCAGCAATTGTTCATCATTCCCTGAACATTGCAATATCACATAAAATTAGAAAAATGTAAAACAACATGATTACTAATTGCACAAAGGTTTAACTTAGAATCGTTGTTCATAAAAAACGGGATTAGTAACACTGTCGGCATATATAAGTTAATTACTAACTTTTAGAGTATATAAAAAATCTTAAACTAGTGTCATAAAGGGAATCCTGTTTTGGTGACATAACTAGATGAATTGACCTAGTGGTCTGGCAAGTGGCCTTTGCTTACGTAATAGGAATTTTCAGCGCTTGGTACGTCTGTGGCTTGAATTGATCTATGGACCACACCTCAAAGAAAGAATCTAAAATTATAACCAATGAAAAGTTTTTCTTTCTAGTTTTTTGTTTTGACATGTGAAATCATGTGCATATTGAAAAGTTATTATCATAGAAAAAGTTGAAAGGACCAAAAATTACTTTTTAGTTACATATATTGTCAGCAACTTACCTGCCCCCCAACCCCCTTTCTTGACCGCGTCATGTAAGTTATTTCTAATGTAAGGTAACTTTAAGCCATTAGTACACAGAACTTGTAAAAAAGTCACGTAAATGAGATGTGAATTTACCATGACGTTCCAAATAAGCTTCTCGGGTTGAGTATTGAGGGTCTCATCAATAGCTCGTACAGCAATTTCCTTGGCACTGAGCAAGTCGAGCACCTCAACCTCGAGTGACCAAAAGCACCAGCACCAGTACTTGCCATATTTGGTTGGCTTCTCTGGGTGATCTAGTGTGCACACACTCCATGTCTCTCCTCCATCCAAGGTCACTTCTACTCGAGTTACCTTTTTCCCTCCTCCTGTTACACAAGTACCATCTCAATCAATACAATGGCTAATTAATTACAATTAATTAACAATAGCACGAGTTAGTTTTTCTATGTAACACTTTGCCCACTTGAAGGGTCAAACTTGAATTTGAATCAAAATTGCAATAAGTAATTGACCAGCTTTGTAGTGGAATGAAAGTTAGGCACGTAGTTTAGGAAAAAAGGGTCCTAGGCTATTAAAATAATATTGACTAGATCCATATAAAGTGACCACTTAAAACTTTTCAAATTCACAATATAATATAATAATCCAACTTAAAAGGTTGTTGAGGCAACCCAAGATGCAGGAACTAAAGCAGTCAAAAAGATTCTGTCTTTTTATGCAATTGAATTTATATTATATTAAGGACCGACTCTTCAGAACTAGGAAAGCTCCCCAGGTTTTTTTGTGTAAAAAACCATTAAATAAATGAAGCCATATTGTCCTTTTCTTGGTATTCTGTTTCACATTAGCAAACAAGCTGATGACAGCATACCAAAGCTCATGCATTCACCTCCACTCACGCCTATTCTCCCTTATCCCAATACCCATAGTTTTATTCCTATTACTTTTTAACTAATCCATCCGTTTCATTTTACCCCCCCTATCAAAAATAAATATTTCATTTTCCTGGTTCATTTTAGTAAATTATAATTTATTTATTTTCTATATTAAATAAAATAATAATAATTAAATTTAAAATTTAAACTATCATTAATAAAATTAATTTTAATAAAATATACATTCAGTTAATTTTTTTTAAAAGATATGTCAAGTCAATAGAGGTCGAAAGGGAGGGAGTATAATTTGTCTAGCAATTATTGACAATTTGTAACTTACATAGTAAACGAATTAGATTTATCGATCACCTTTAAAAAGACATTTAAGGACTAATGATTTTAACCATAAAAGTATCTCATATCATATAAAAGGCAATATATAGTACTACTTTTTACTTTTGTAAGATATCAACTATTTAAAAATAAATTGAGTTTCAGAATATGACTAATATTTGGAATCAGGGGGTGTGTCAACCATCCAGTGATTTTTTTGTATGTGTATATATTATGAGATAGAGGCTGAGGTTGAATTGAGTCGAAAACAAGAGGCGCAAACAAGGACGAAGTAAAACGTCAGAATTGAAGGATACTATGAACTTCGACAGTACTAAGAGCAAAAATTGAAGTATTACTAACCAGAATAAGCATAGCCCCTCAATGTGTAAGGTCGCTGGGTGGTCCACGCGTTGATTGGCAAAATTTCTTCATGGCATGGCGTCGTAATTACAGAGTTTATGTTGAGCTCATTGATGATGTATTCTGGCTTGTACCACCATGCTGTAACAAAGTTGCCAAAATTACTATTTCAGTATTTACATACATAACATCACACAAACAGCAAGCTGACAACTCTATGTTTTGTCTTTAAACCATTTAATAATTTATTTAAAATTCAGTAAATACCTTCAGCGTTTGCAAGTTCAGCATCGACATGGGGAGGGAGAACTCTATTGTCCTTGTAATGATAATAGCTCTCTGATTCTTGTGTAGTCACCACAATCCTCTTTAGCCATTTCACCATTCTTCCACCAATGAATCCTGGAATAATCATCCTTACAGGGAACCCATGGTCCGGCATCAACATTTCTCCATTCTGCATGTAAGCTACAATGATATCTCTCGACGGATCCATAGCGAATTCCTTCTTAATGCTCGTACCGTATTTTGAACCGCCGCCTCCAGGCAACACATCCGAACCTTCGAAGCAAATGTTGAGTGCCCCTTTTTTCTTGCTGTAAATACCGCACCGTTTCAGCAAGGCGCGGAGTGGCACTCCGCGCCATACTGTAGTCGAAACGGCTGCGGCGCCCCAGTTAAAACCGATTGTTTGCTTGACCATGTTCTGTTCTTTCCTTCGGTTGCCAGCACATACAAGGGTAACGGGCAATTCTCGTGAGGGGAACTCGTTAACCAACTGGTCCATTGTGAATTTCATTGGGCGTTTGACTAGGCCCGTGACTTCCACGCTCCAGTCAGCCCACGAGCCCTTGGGAACCGGGCCGTGGTTACGAACGTAATGAAGTGGGACTGGAGTGATAAAACCGTGGTGCATGAGCCTAGCCAAAGGCGGTTCGGAGTT
The DNA here is from genome assembly GCA_003996215.1 of Jaltomata sinuosa. Classification (NCBI taxonomy): domain Eukaryota; kingdom Viridiplantae; phylum Streptophyta; class Magnoliopsida; order Solanales; family Solanaceae; genus Jaltomata; species Jaltomata sinuosa. The sequence continues at coordinate 37,377 of QJPP01001204.1, read as the reverse complement.
AAATGGGTGTTTGCCAGTGAGACGAATCAACGAAAAGTTTCTTTCGATCCAATTATCAGCGGTTCCTTCGTCCCTAGTATCATGAACAGATGGTTCTAATTCAGTTTTGCCTTTTTTGATCATTTGAAGGTATTCATTTTTGTCGTCATCATCAGCCTCGTCTTCACTAGACGAGTAATCAAGGAGAATGGGGGTATTTGGTGTCTTCTGGAAAGGGGGGAAGTTGCAACCACGAACCGGGGAATCAGACCGGGGCTTGAAAGACCGCCCCACGCCTGATAAACCCGGTTCAAGGTGACTGAACTGCCTGTTTTCAACAGATGCCGCCATTGATTATTATGAGTAATTCAAAAGAATGGGGGAACTTGGAAAAAGAAAAAAGAAAGAAGAAAGAAGAGAGATTTCTTCTCTGTCTCTCAATTTTTTTTCTCTCTCTCTCTCTATTTAGATTTGGTTTGGGAACGAAGTTTGTGAGTGTGGATGGTGCGCTTATATAGAAACACGTTACGGACTCTCTCTCAATGCCATACTAGACATAAGTGGACCCAAAAAATCGACACCCCAATTCAATTTTGATTACAAAAATTATTGAAAAAACATTTGTGACATCATTATCAGAAAAAGAAAACTGCTATATGGTTTACACTTTTAACGCAGCTGGGGTCAGTGAGAAAAAAGGGGGCTGTTTAGGAAATGGCTTAAATATATGCAGCTGTTGGTTAGGGGTAACAGCTGTTTCTTGTTTTAGCCGTGGTTTTCAGTCACAATAAACATTATTAACGGCTTCACTGTCTAATTTCCTTCTTAAATTTGGGGATTGTTTGGGTAAAAATGGTAAGTAGCAACCTTTTTCTTTTGTTAAAAAAGAAAGATAGTAGTATCACATAAGCATTTAAATTGAAAGTGCCTAATATAATTAATTTATCATGCGTTCAGGTAGTCAATTGAAACATGTCACAATTTGAGTGTTTATATAAATTTATTGACAAGTTTAAGGGGTTATCGATGTATTAAATCAAAAAAGATATTTTCTTCATTCATTTTTACTTGTCACGTTTCATTTTTCGAGAGTTAAACTGCATGATTTTTTATCAATATTTTAATATGTATTTTTTTTTATCATATTAATATGAGATAAATTGCAATTAATTAGTATTTTTTTTTATAGTTTTAGAACATTTTAATTTTAAATTTTAAATTTTAAATATTAAATTAATTTAATTTAATTAAGCTTCGAAGATTAGTTAATTTAATTTACGTGAAACGAAACATGACAAAAAAAAAACGTAGGAAAGTATAACAATTTTTTAGCAATCACATTCAAAAGTTTTCTTCAATTTACATAAGCATTTAACTAATTTTTTTTCTTTGATACTGTTAGCTATAACGAACTAATTCAACCTGAAATGTACTTACAATGTGTTATTTGCAAATAAACGACAAAACGAAAAGAAGTTACATTTTTGTTTCATAGTTGCACTTGGCAGGATCACATATATAGCTCTTAAAATGTGTAATACATATAATTCACTTAAACAAACAAAATTTATCTGCACTTATGTTTGTACCGAACCATATGTGCACTGCGAAAGCTTGATGGTGGAGGATCATAGGTACGTCTCCATCTTTAATTAAAAAATTTGGATTTGAACCTTAGAAATGGAGTCACGTTTGATAAAGAGTCTTTAAGTCATAAAGTGAAACTTTTTGACACGAATTCAAAACCCCAAAATGGATAACTGGACATTATCCACAGAAAATATTCTCTTTCGTACCAATACACACCCTTAATTGTTGCTACAATTTTAAAAAGTCAATACTGCCCAAAATTGTTATCGGTTTTAAGTAATTACATGTTTTGTTTCAATAATATTAACTCGATAAATTAAAATAGAATTCACATGTCTCTTTTCAATTTTAAAATATCATATTTTCTTTATGTGATTTTCCCTTGTCAATTCAAATTTTGAATATATCTTGATACTTTTTTTAAAGGTCCAATTATAAAATTTTCACTTCAACTAGCCATTTTTGGGTAAAGACTTTTTCATTTTTATTTGCATGTTCATTCATACATAATTTCCATGTCTAATTATCTATACAAATTTCATCAATAATTATTTAATTTGAAAGTGGAAAATAACTGTACGGAATGTTAACATGCTTAACAGATAAAATTAATATAATTCTAATAATTTCTGTATTACAAAATCACTTGAAATTTTAACTTCAAGGGATCGAGTCCTTTATTTGGTTCAAAATGTGACAGGAAGTTGTGCAATATTATTAAAGAGATGAACATTTCCAATTCTTAAATGTTAAGTGGAAACTTTTGATTATAATTTTAGGTCTAAATATGGCTTAACAAACTTCGACTTGGAGATCTGGTATTATGTATTCTTACCTCGAAACTCTACATCAAAACAAAGGCTCTTGAGTAAGAATTAATACTATTCTTTTTCTTAAATCGTAATCTCTTCTTTTTCATTCTAGTTTATTTATCTATTATAATAAAAATAAATATTTATTTTTAATTATTTAATTTATAAAATTAAAGAATAATTTGTTATCTATAATTATTTTATCCTTATTATTAATTAGAGTATTAATTATTTATCATCGAAACTTAGAGACTATTTGGATGGATTTATGACTTATAACTCAAAAATCATAAGTTAGAAACTTTCTAATTTTACTCAAACATTATAAAACTGTTAAACTTAAAAACACTTGAAATAAATCAATTGCAAGAGGCTCTTAGCAAAGACTTTATCCATTGAATAAAGAAATGTTATTTGGTTGGTTAATTATCCGATCCGCATTAAGATTAGCAATTCTCGGTACGTGTGAAAGTAGCAAAGTAGTCCATTAATAGATGCAGTGAAACTTCGTCGAGTCTAACAAACACACAATCTAAAGTTGGATTATTATGTCTTGCTAAATCTAATTAGCCCAGCTGATGCCTCCACCAGTTGCCTTTTTTATTTATCTATTATCCAAAAAATAAATTCTTATTTGTTCACTTTAACATATTGTTGAGAGAGGTGGATGCATATCAAGTTTATCTAAACCTAGTAATTTCAACGAAAAAAATGAATCTGTATAAAAAAAAATCACAAAATTAAAATAAATAATAGATATAAACTCATAACTTTAAAATATAATGAATTAAATACTAAAATTTTTAAAGATTAAATTTGTAGATCATAAATTCTGAATCCCCATTCATCTGATTGTTGAAGAAGTCCTAAATCGGGAAATTATGAAGTGTGTGATCTCTATATATAATTTTTTATGATCTATTTTACCTTTTAGTAATACTTGTTTTTGTACAAACAACTTCTATCAATATAGCAATACACCTTTCTTTATAAAATTACTCATTTATAATAATCTTATTCAAATATTAAATAATTTTTGAACATAATGATCAAATAATATAGATATATTAAATGTTGTTATAGATGTATAACAATCAAACATTATAAAATTCAAAAAAAAAATCGTAATAATCAAGATTGTTGTAGATTAAAGGTTGACTAGAGTGAAATATATCAAATTCCTACGCCCTTAATTAGGATCTCAGGGTTAAATACTAAAAAACAAAAAAAAAAACCAGTAAGATCATTTTCCTTTTAATAGGCCATTACATAATCCAAATTTTAAATTAATTGGGCAAGTAAAAACCCAACACCAAGTGAGTATCTCCCCACCCCCCCCCCCCCCCCCCCAAAAAAAAAAAAAAAAAAAAACCAATGTAAAGTAATATGGTTCAACTTTTATCAAAGCTCATAGTGGGTGATTAAATAAAAATGGGTCTAAGTGATTTTCTCTTAAGATCTTCAAAATTTTGAACTATCATTTAATTTGAAAAAGTCTTTTTTTTCCCTCAAAAACATGTCTCTCAATATATACGGTGGTTCTTCTTTCTATAATATGTGCACCCTTTATATATATATATACGTTCACCCTTAACCTAACTACTCTATGTTGTTCTAATTAGTGATGAGAATACCAGTTTAAGGAGATTTGTGACATTAATCTTCTTTTATATTATCCAACTAGTGATTAACGTTTCTACTTTTTGCATCTCTAACAAAATAAGAGTTGACATTATTTATGAGCCTCCTTGACTGATGAAGTTGCTGTGTAGTTTAGTTAGGTTAGGGTGTACTTTTTGTATAGACCGGATACAACAATACCTCATGCATGACTATTTTGACAATTCTTACTCTTGTTAATTAATTAGGATTAAAATAATAGGGCGTTACAGAAAATTAACTATCGTAAACTTTGAATGATTATAAATCAAGAATAAAAAAATATTATGACATAATTTGATTAATTAACCTACATTTATACGGGAAGAGATGCACAATCTTTTTAATATAAAAGAGAACATAATTATCAAGTATATCCATATACCACTAGACATTTATTTCATCTTTGTGCCAAAGATAGTTGACAAATATTTTGAACACTAGGAGGGATAGGTAACTTTTTGCATACTCTCAACTCAATGTAACCTCATTAATTATGAAAGATGAATAAAATGTTCAGTTGGTATTAATTAAGAAAATATCTTCAAGCTAAAACAAATAAAAGCCTTTGAAATTGGTTCTACCAAGAGATATTTTCCATCACTCAGATATTTTTTGCCATTACCATTAGAAATTGATTCAAGCAAATGACCCCATCACTATTAGAAACAAAGATTTTTTCATCAATAATTAGAGAAAAAATTATGTTATAGAACATGATTTTTTTTCACCCATTTTTCACCGAACCAGCTCATTGGAAAAATGCATGATGGGAAACAAATTTTCACTGAAATAGTGAAAAACTTCTTAATTTATTCCGTATGAAAACATAATTATTTTCTATTTTCTCACCAATTCAATCAAAATATTTGTGAGAATAATCACTGAACATTTTTCAGTGAAAAATTTCAATAGTGATTTTTTAGTTGTGTGTAACATTTTTTTTCATTATCAAAATTAACAGTTAGAGAATCTACTTTTTCGAGAAATTATCAAACTTATCTCTCAATTTTATGAATTTATTTATTTGACATGATCTAATATTTTGAGATCACTTTTATAGATCTGGTAAATTCTTTTAATGATATTGTGTCATGCTTATATTTTACAATAGAATCATTATGGTGATTAAATAGATTCTAATGTGTTTAAGTGGCATCTTTTCATTTGATGTTGACGATAAATTCAACCAATAAAATAGAGATTTTGACCTCAAATGAATTAGAATTATATCACATATAACGGAACATAAAATTTACAATATTAATTAATGTGATTACTTTATATAAATTCATTTGCTTTTATCATATACGTTGTGTAACATCAATCATTTGCTACAATACATGGATTTATATGATAATAATACATTGTAACATTTTTAAAAATATTAAAGAATGATGAATTTTGAACAAGGTTTCTTATATATCATTTTGAAATGTATAGATTATAGAGGACCCATCTAGAAAAATAACAATTCTCCTCTATTACGTGCATACTACTCCAAATGCAACTCAATATAATTAAATAGATATGTTTATACACATACTGTAATTAACCTAGTCCATATTCTATGTTTTGACTCAGGCGAAAGACAATAAAAATCGTAGATATGATGTTTTTTAAAATTAAATTATATATGTCCTACTCCATATTTGTTAATTTCTCATGATTTTCACTAATACAATTTTTTTTTTCAGAAAAAATTGAAATTAGTCGAGCTTGGTTTAACATGTTAGTCTTTTCTTTCTTTTGTTATATATTTTTCAATTACAAACAGCGCTAATTAATGGAGTACCATGTTTTAGACCAAGTATGAAGAGGTAATATTAAAATCAAACTCCAAATTAAATGGGAAGCACTTACCAAGTTAAAAACGACGTTTTTGCTTCCAAATATCTAAAAAATTGCCTATATTAGAATAATTCTTTTCCAATATAAGTAAGACCAATTTGTGTTCATGAATGTGATATATTACTGAGAAGTTTCCATAAAGTAGAATGAAATACATGCATGCATGAAAAGAGAGGTAGAAAAAGTATAAAAAAGAAAAGGAAGAAAAAATTAAAATATAAACTCATCAACCCTTGGAATGACATTAATTACGTGCATGACTTTGTTTTGATTTTGCTGTGGGCTTAGCTATAACGCCTATAAATATAAACTAATGGCCAAATTGTTGGAGTGAAAAAAAAAACTTCACATGTCACAACCTAAAACTATTTATTTGGCCCCACCTAAGACAAATTAGAGAAAGAAAAAGCTCAACTATACTAAAACAACTTGCCAAGTAGCCAGTAATTAGGACACTTGTTGCACGGTTTAGTCCTTCTTTTAATTTTTTTTTCTCATAGAAACTAAACTTTTAAAAAAAAAATAATTCATTTGATGTCTAGTACTTTTAATTAAGGGAAAAGGGTCAAAAATACCCCTCTATTTTAGTTTATTGGTCAACTTTGCCCTTTGTCATACTTTAGGGCTATATTTATCCCCGTCGTTAATAAACTTCACATTTATGCCTCTCAATTTAACGGATTTCCCCAAACCAATAAAGATAGCCTAATTTCAATTGAAATAATTCTAGCTGGAGCTTCCTAACTGTTTTCTCCGGGTACAAGACCGTTGGTATCCTTTTTATGCTTACCATGAACGGATTGTCTAGATTATCTGTATTAATTATGATATTTGACAGATCTTGCCAATTTTCACTGCTGCCTGTTGGAAATTAAGATATCATTTTAACAATATATCATATGCTGTTGGCAACTCTGCTTTAGGGGTAGGAAAAAGTAGAGGATTTTGGAGGAACGAGATAAAGAAGATTAGAGAGAGGTTTTGAGATTTAATTTGATATGTATTTATGTAATTTAGTGAATTTGGTTCGGGTTAAAATAGGTAATTGAATTATTTCAATTGAAATTAGGCTATCTTTATTAATTTGGGGGAATCCGTTAAATTGAGGGGTGTAAATGTGAAGTTTGCTAACGACGGGGGTAAATATAGCCTCAAAGTATGATAAAGAACAAAGTTGACCAATAAACTAAAGTTGAGGGATATTTTTGACCATTTTCCCTTTAATTAAATTGGTGTGACTAAAGTTAAATTCATGCCATAAAATTTCATATTGAGATTAAAATACTCTCTAATAAAAGAATTTCTTACCAAGTAACTAGTAAGATTCGGACTCAATACTTATAAGTAAAGATGACTAAGGGTGTGTTCGGTATGAAGGAAAACATTTTCTCTCATATTCGTTTGGCTTAAAAATTTTGGAAAATATTTTTCCTAGGAAAACAAGTTCCTTCAAAATAAGGAAAATGATTTCCTTAATCAAACTAGGGAAAACAAGTTGCAATTTTCATACCACTCTTAAAATCACACCTCCCCATAATCCGACCCCCACCTCCCCTACCAGCCCCCTCCCTCCCCCCCTGTCCAACAGATTTTTTTAATTTTCTTACTCTACCCTCCTACCCCGACCATCACCTCCTACTAGCCTTCCCGCCCACCCACCGCCCCAAACCAAAAAATATTTAAAAAATTTAAAATTTATTATTTAAAAAAATTCAATTTTGTTTTTTCTTACCCCACCTCCACCCTCTACCCGCACCCCCACCCTCTACCCGCCCCCGCACCCCCACCCTCTACCCGCACCACACCTCCCTTCCTCCAAAAAAAATTAAAATTCTAAAATTTATTTTTAAAAAAAAATTTAAATTTTTTTCTTACCCCACCTCCACCCCTATCCCGACCCGCACCGCACCCCACCCCACCCCCACAACACCTCCTCCCTTCCCCCCCCCCCCCTCTCCCCTCTCCAAAAAAAAAAAAATTAAAATATATTTTTAAAAAATATCGAAAAAAATTTCTTACACCACCTCCACCTCTTACCCCGACCCCACCCCCTACCAACCCCCCGCCCCCTCCACCCCCCTCCAAAAAAAAATATTTTTTTAAATTTATTTTTTAAGAAAATTCAAATTTCTTTTCTTATCCCACCCCTTATCCCTACCCCTACCCCCACCCCTACCTCCAAAAAAAAATTAAATTTACTTTTTTAAAAAAAATTAAAATTTTTTCTTTATTTCACCCCCTTACCCTATTCGTTTCATTGTTTTGTGTTAAATATATACAAATATTTTTAGAAAAAAAATTTCTATTTGTGTACCAAACACAAGAAAATAAGTAAGAAACAACTTATTTTCCATGGAAAACATTTTCCTTCCTACCAAACACACCCTAAGTGCTTAGTATTTCACCACAAATCTTATTCTGACAGAGCATCTAACATTTGACTTGGTACTAATAAATTTCGATGGGGCAAAATAGGACTCGAATTTATTTTGAGTATTATTTTTAAAAAATTATGAGTTTTTAACCCCCTTGTTAACTGAATAAGACCCTATGTTATTAAGAACATAACTATTGTTCCTTATTTATCAAACATAGCAAATTATCGATTCTTAGCAAATCTGAAAGAAAAAAAAAAGCTCCTGTGCGCAACCCCTATCTATTTTAATACAACTATTATTCATACTTTATCAGATTATTTATACAAATTTTATCAAATTTTATTTAATTTATATGTACATTATCAAAATCACAAATTTATATACATATCATATACACAAAAAATTATACGTATTTCCCAAAAATCTAACTTATACAAAATTTATGCAGTTATATACATATCTCATACAAAACTTATGCACGAAATCATGGGCAAAATTCAAAGTGTAATTTTGTATACATTTAAAAAAAAACACATCTCTACATTTAATAAACGAAAAGCTCTTGTTATATTTGATAATGATAAATATTATTTTGTATATGTTCGCAACAAATTTTCGAATGTTGAAAATTAATTAACTGCAATTAAAATAAAGTAAAAAAAGTAATTTTTGTTGATGAATCTTGTGAGTACAATTCGGTTGTTCTCTTAATTCTTCTTTTTTAATATTTTTTTATTATTTGTGAGTTGATAATAGCGTGTTTCTCGAATGTAGAATGATTCAGATCTCTTTGAGATGTGTTTGATCTTCAAAAACGTTGGACAATGCTTCGTTATTTTGAATTGATCTCCGAAAAGAATTTCGTTGACCACTCTTCGAAGAACTCTGTAGTCGATGTTGTGTAGAACTTTCTCCAATGCTTGCTGAATATCCTAATTAAGAAAGTTATGTAACTCCTTTGTTATAATTGTAGGGAGTAGGTAAGGTTGCTTGTGATTGGCCAAGACATGTCATTTTGAAAACTTGACAGTTTTTGATTGGTTCTTAAATTTAATCGGAATCGCCACATCATTTGAACACATGGCATTAGCTTATTGGTTTTGAATTTGACAGAGATGCCAAGTCACCTTGACACGTGCCATGAATTTGGTCTTTAAGGTGAAATGAACTTTTAACTTGAATTTAATTAAAATGGACTTATTTATTTGTAAAGTCCAAATTAATTATTTAAATCATGTGTGAATTAAATTAAAATTTGTATGAATTTAACCTAATAAAAATATATATGTTTATAGATGCCCCCTACTTCGAGACTTGCCGAGGTGTAGGCTTGTCGAAACTTGAAGTATTTTGAAGCTGACAATATTATTTTGTAGTTGATGTTATGACTTTCTCCAATGCTTGCTGAATGTCCTCAGAAAGTTATGTAACTCCATTGTTTATAGTTATAGGGAGTAGGTAAGATTGCTTGTGATTGGTCAAGACATGTCATTATGGACACTTGATGATTTTTGACTAGTTCTTGAATTTGACTGAAATCGGCACACCATTTGAACATATAGCATCACCATGTTGATTTTTAATTTGACAGGAATGTCAAGTCACCTTGACACGTGGTATGACTTTGAACTTCAAAGAGAAATAGACGTTCGACTTGCACTACTAAAAAAACAGGGAAAATCGACCTCACAAAATCGACATCCTGAGGTTGGTTTCCCCTGAAAAATTGACTCAAAAGCTCTAGTCGAAAAAAGCTTGGTCGCTTTTCTGTACCGACATCGGGAGGTCGGTATTTACCGACCTCTGGATGTCGATTTTAATTTTAAATCCAAAAATTAAGAATTTAATATTTTTTTTATTTTGTTTTATTTCTGACTTCCTGAGGTCGATTTTATTTAATTATATTTTTATTTATTATTTTCTTTTCCGACATCTAGAGGTCGATTTCTTTTTAAAAAAATATTATTAAGAATATAATATACTGAAATTCAGTGGTCGATATTATTTAATTTTTAATTATTATTTTTCTGATTTTTCGACCTCTTGGAGTCGATATTATTTAATTTTTAATTTATTATTTTTCTAATTTTCTGACCTCTTGAAGTCGGTATTGTTTAATTTTAATTTATTATTTTTCTGATTTTTCGACCTCCGAAGTCGGTATTACTGAATTTTTAATTTATTATGTTTCTGATATTCGGACCTCCTGAGGTCGTTATTATTTAAATTTTATTTTTTATTTTACGCGATTCCGACTTTCTGAGGTCGATTTTCTGAAAAATTTTATTCAAAAAACTGACTACCTGATATTGATTTACTGGAAAATTTACCCAAAAAACTGACCTCAGGAGGTCGGTTTGTTGTCGATATTTTACCATAAAATTGGTAGCAAATCGCTGCAATTTGAATTGCCCACCTGTATATTTGATAATGCACATATTCAACCAAACCAGCTCAAATAACTGTCAACACGATATTTTTCTACATTTACATTTCACTACTTCAAATTAAACTTAAAATCATTCAAATTAAATTTAAAATACGATCAAACAATCTAAAAAGTTTACAAACTATATATACTAAGTCCAAAATGTCTGGTAGCTCGGTACAACTACTCATCATCATCATCCTCACCCTCATCACCTTCGATATCAGACTCATCCACTAGGCCTCGACATCTATCACTAGCACACTGAGGAATAATCTTTCCCGACTCAAAAAGAGATTTTAACTGGACTGCATACCTCTTGTTCTCTATCTCCTTTGCTGCAGCAATCTGTGCAATCTGCTCGTCTCTTTTCTTCTCCCTTTCGGTTGATGCAACAAACTCGACAGTGAGCAGAGATATCTTCTCCTCCATTACAGATACGGTCGCTTTATCCACATTATCGAAGCCTGAAGATGATGGACAATAAAATCAGGGCTTCTTCTCCGCATAAGCCTTTTCTGTGTAACCATAGACTGAACCTCTTATTGGTTCACCCTCACTCTCTCGCCAAAATTGTTCTACTTGTTCATCTATAAGCGGTGTGTCCTGACTTTCAGGAGGTTGAGTACTACGGTACTCCTGAATTCTTTGCACAAACGACTCCTATATTTAAATGAAGAACTCTTAGTATAAGAATATAATAGATAAAAGGAAAAAAAAAGAAATAGTTTGAATGCAGTTCTTACATGTGTCTGTTGAGCACGTGTCTCACACCAACTTTCTTCATCTGTGGGATTTTTTGGCGTCTTTGTGTGACAAACCTTGAATAACTCTTCCTGAGTTACATGCCTACAATTTTAATTCACTAGTTCACAATTTCAACTTACTAAATTTCACAATTTTAAGTCACTAGTTCAAAATTTCAACTAACAACTAACTACACTTTACTTATTTTAAGTCACTAGTTCAAGATTTTAACTTAATACAATCTACACTTCATAATTTTAAGTCACTAGTTCAAAATTTCAACTTACTACACTTCACAATTTTAAGTCACTAGTTCACAATTTTAACTTACTAAACTTCACAATTTTAAGTCACTAGTTCACAATTTCAACTTACTAAACTTCACAATTTTAAGTCACTACTTCAAAATTTCAACTTACTAAACTTCACAATTTTAAGTCGCTAGTTCAAAATTTCAACTAACAACTAACTACACTTTACTTATTTTAAGTCACTAGTTCAAAATTTTAACTTAATACAAACTACACTTTACTTATTTTAAGTCACTAGTTCAAAAATTTAACTTACTACACTTCACAATTTTAAGTCACTAGTTCACAATTTCAACTTACTAAACTTCACAATTTTAAGTCACTAGTTCAAAATTTCAACTAACAACTAACTGCACTTTACTTATTTTAAGTCACTAGTTCAAAATTTTAACTTACTAAACTTTACAATTTTAAGTCACTAGTTCAAAATTTTAACTAACAACTAACTACACTTTACTTATTTTAAGTCACTAGTTTGAAATTTTAACTTAATACACTTCACTATTTTAAGTCATTAGTTCAAAATTTCAACTAACAACTAACTACACTTTACTTATTTTAAGTCACTAGTTTGAAATTTTAACTTAATACACTTCACTATTTTAAGTCATTAGTTCAAAATTTCAACTAATAACTAACTACACATTACTTATTTTGAGTCACTAGCTCACAATTTCAACTTACTACACTTCACAATTTTAAGTCACTAGTTCAAAATTTTAACTTACTAAACTTCACAATTTTAAGTCACTAGTTCACAATTTCAACTAACAACTAACTCACTTTACTTATTTTAGGTCACTAGTTCAAAAATTTTAACTTAATACACTTCACTATTTTAAGTCAATAGTTCAAAATTTCAACTTACTAAACTTCACAATTTTAAGTCACTAGTTCAAAATTTCAACTAACAACTAACTACACTTTACTTATTTTAAGTCACTAGTTCAAAATTTTAACTTAATACACTTCACTATTTTAAGTCACTAGTTCAAAATTTCAAGTAACAATTAACTACACTTTACTTATTTTAAGTCACTATTTCACAATTTCAACTTACTACATTTTACAATTTCAACTTACTACATTTTAACTTACTAAACTTCACAATTTTAAGTCACTAGTTCAAAATTTCAACTTACTAAATTTCACAATTTTAAGTCACTAGTTCATAGTTTCAGTTCATATGCATGATAATGATGTGCCAAACACAATCAGCAGCCCAACGGCTCACAAATAAACCTATCGGCCATGCGCAGGCTCCAATCGCTCTACAACATACATAACCAGCTCTATAATCGAGATATCGATGTCCGGAACTCACGGACATTCCCAAATAACCCACCATCTATGGTCCAGAGGCATAATCAAGGCCACACAGGGCCACAAGGGTAATACTACCAACTAAAACGAATACTACAACCATAAAGCGGACAAGGTCTGGGATGCCAAGCTAATAAAATCCAACCCAAGGATGCTAATTAGTACTAAGTGTCAACACTAGATGGACACAAATTGATCTCGCAAGAAAATCAATTTTGTCATCAATAGGATCAACTAGTCTTGACACTTATACTAATCAACCACATTACAACCAAATTAAAGACTAAGTGTCAACACTAGATGGACACAAATTGATCTTGCAAGAAAATTAATTTTGTCATCAATAGGATCAACTAGTGTTGACACTTATGCTAATCAACCACATTATAACCAAATTAAAGACTAAGTGTTAACACTAGGTGGACATAAATTGATCTTGCAAGAAAATCAATTTTGTCATCAATAAGATCAACTAGTGTTGACACTTATGCTAAACAAACACATTATCACGCTAATAATTAAATAAATTAAATTAAAGACTAAGTTCCCTATTCCAATTCATTACAAGTCACTACTTCACAATTTGAACTCACTATACTTCACTATTCTAAGTAACTTGTTCATAATTTCAAGTCATTATACTTCACTATTTTAAGTAACTACTTCACTATTCTAAGTCACTAGTTCACATTTTCAATTCACTAGTTCACATCCAACATATCCGACAAACTAATTAACAATAATAAACTCTAATTAAATGATAAATCCTAATTTAGTAACTAAAATTAACAATGATAAATCTTAGTTAAATGATAAATCCTAATTTAGTAACTAAAATTAATAATAATAAACCCTAATTTAATAACTATAACTAATTAACAAGTAAATTAAAAGTACTTACCTTGATGAACCCCCACCGGAGCAGAAACAGCGACGGTGGCAAGCGGTAGCAGCACACGGGGGGCGGAGGAGTGGTACGCGGAGGAGGGGGAAGGCGGAGGAGGAGGGGACGCCGGAGGGAGGGGGCGCCGGAGGGAGGGGTGCGCCAGAGGGAGGGGTGTGTGAGGGTGGTGGTGGAGGGGTTAGCCGTCGGGGAGAGAGAGTGTGTAGTTAGGGTGTGTGTGAATGTTAAGGTTTTTAGGTAAAAGAAATTAAAAAAAAATTCAAAAACCGACCAACTGTGGTCGTTTTAATAAAATGAAATTAAAAATAATATATATTTTAAAAAAATCGACCAACTGTGGTTGATTTTATTAAAAAATATTTTTTAAATAAAGTATTTTTTGATAAAATCGACCACTTGAGGTCGGTTTTATTTAAAAAAATCAAAATATTTAATCATCAACGTATTTTATAAACTCGGATACATTATTGATTCATTACATTACTCAACGATTATATTACTATAGATAAATAATACATAGATTCCCTCATAACTAATTCCTACATTACAAATACCTACATAACTTTAACTAGCTACCAAACGACCTCTTAGTGTTATATACAATAGGAAAATAGTGATTATTAAAAATATTTTAAAGGTAATACCAACATCCGGAGGTCGATTTTATTCAAAATAATTAAATAAAAGTAAACATACCGACTTTCGAAGGACGGTATTACCTTTAATTTTAATAAAAATAAAATTAATTACGTTAAATAAATAATACCGACCTCCGAAGATCGGTATTGATATTATCTTTATTTTTTATTTTACATAAAACCGTCTTCCGAAGGACTCTTTATTTAAAATTAATTAAAAATATTATTTTGTAGTTCTTATATTTTTAATTGAGATAAAATTAAATTATATTCTTAATTTTCTAATCAAATACCGACCACTGGAGGTCGATCCTAATAAAAATAATTAAATAAAAATAAAAATACCGACTTCTGGAAGTCACTATGAGAATAAATTTAATGAAAATAAAATCTATTATATAAATTTAATATTACCGACATCAGAAAGTCGGTATTAATTTATTTTTTTATTTTTTATTTTAGAAATAACCGTCCTCCGGAAAATGGTTTACTTAAAAGTTATTAAAAATATTTTTTTTATATTTAATTGAGATAAATTAAAATATTATTTTTTATTTATTAATTCGATACCGACTATAAGAGATCGGTTTTTCTTAAATTTATTTTTTTCGGGAAAATTTCCGACCATCGGAGGTCGGTATTTGATTTTTCGATAATTTTTTGTCAAATAAATCGAAATCTTGAAGTCGGTTTTCTTAAGAAAACAAAATAAATTTTTATTTTTAACAATACCGACCTCCGGAGGTCGAAAATTACCGACTTTCATAGAAGGTCGGTAATTTAGAGGTCGGTATTCACAGTTTTTTAGTAGTGTTGACTTTAATGAAAATGAACTTATTTATTTGTAAAGTCCAAAATCAATTACTCAAACTAGATAATATGAATTAAATCTAAATTTTATATGAATTTAACTCAATAAAATTTATATATCTATTAAATATGAGAATTTTCCCCAAAAGGTAATGTATTAAGAAGCCCAAAATAGCTTTATTTGTTTTAAACCATCGTCCGAGCCCGAGGTTTTACGGACCCTGCGCCATTTATTAATTAACTAAATACCAATTCATGCTAAGCACGGGTCCAATGTTAATATTCGAAAATTATAAGATATGCTTAATTTGAATATGCATACATTATTATTTTATTTAGATCAATTAATTTTTTAGATATGCATACATTATTTTATTTAGATCAATGAAATTAATATAAGAATATACACAAATTTTCGTGCTAGCAAGGGCCCAATATATGTTACATAAATCGAATTTTTAAATTCACTAAATTTATTATACATTTTTTTAATTGTTGTGATTTATAATACTTTTTATATAATTTTTATCCCTTTAAAAAAAAAGAGTGTAATACACACGCCATCACATATCCGTTGAGGTGTGTTTCTTAAACTAATGAGTGATAGTTTAGGTATGAAACTCACACTTCCAATAGTTCAGGTATGAAACTAAAAAAAAGGGATAGTTTAGATGTATTTTTGATACTTCACTCTTAATTAATTAATGAAGAAAAAGATATAATGCGTGAAGATGTATAGGCTTTCTGGAGAGTCTAATTTGAATTATAAGAGGAGTTTTGGATGTGTTTGGTACAGAGGAAAATATTTTGAAAATATTTATTTAGAAAAATATTTTTTTCAAAATAAGAAAAATCATCTCCTTTTTTTTTGGTAAAAATAGAGAACAAATTTTATAAATAACATGTCATATTATCCTTCGCATCTTCCATTACGCTCCACCCTCACCCCCACTATTTCTTTCACATCCCATTTCATAGTATTTATTAAATTTTTATATAAATAGTCTTAAAATAATATTTTTGTTTACTCACCAAATATTAATAGAATAAGTAAAAACAACAATTTATTTTTCCATTTTTTTTTTGAAAAAGAAAAGCATTTCCTCACGTACCAAACACACCACTTTTGTATCGAAATTTGAAGAAGTGGAAAGGATGTCATTTGGTCCAATCAAGCAATCGCAAAAATATTTATTGTTCTAAAGCACATGGTAAAACTTTCCACGTAGAAAATCATAAGGATTTTTACACTAAAAACTAAAAAGGGAAAGATGTAAACGGGTGTCTTTTAATTTCATATAAATAGTGCTAGTATTTCAAATTGCAATGCATGATTAGTGTATATTATTACAAGTGATACTTATTTTTATTTAAATAGTCATAATTCAAATTTGAGACAACTTCATTCTACATAATAAACTCCTTTCAATTGGTAGATTCATTTTTTTTAAAATATTAAAATGAGTGAAAAATGCTAATTAAAGTCATAGAGCATTCTAATATTAAAATTATTTTAAGTTTTCATATGCTAGTTGGATATTATGGTGATATTATATTAGTGTTAATACTTAATACTTAAAAGCCTCTTTTTTTGTGACTCTTAACGCCACTTGCCCCACTACGAGTCTATTTATCAAAATCACTAATGCTAGCGACTATTTGATGTTTATTATGATTCAGTACTACTTGGTATTTATGTTGTGAAAGACTTTGTACACACATGTAAATAGGAGATATTTTTATTGGTGATATATATTTGAGCTTGAAAAGAATAGAGTCTGAAAATGAAAATCCCACAAGTGGGTGCTTGTTAATGAAGGTTTTTGTGTAGATTTTAAAACTTAATAACTATTTTAGAGTTTATTCGAGTTGTACAATATTGTCTTAACAAGTTATATATCCTGAGGGGTTACTTACTTAAGTCAACAATATTCCATTATTCTTGGAGGATAACTACGACAGCCGACTAATTCAAGATGAAGACTTTTCTTGTGTAATATTGTTTCAACTATACATTGCACTTTAACCTAAAAAACATAAATCTATAAACTTTTTTAGTTCAACTTATATATACCAATTGTAAAAATAATTTTTACACAGTCAATTTATTTTATTTGTTATTAATATGTCCTAATACAAGATCACAAATTTCACTTTTTATGAATAAATTATACGTAAATATTTTTTGAATAACATGATATGCGTCTATGATCGTACAATAATCTCTAATGATTCATCTTATTAAATGCTATGGGTTTAGTGTTACCAGAGTACTTGCGCTTCATAATATTGTATTATATATATATACTTTAGTATACAACAAATTACAAAAAAAAAAAAAATCAAACTCAAGAAAATTAAACCTAAATAAGTAGAACTTTAATTAACCAACCAAATAAAAATAATTAAGGAGTACACATACTAGGTAAAAGCTAATTAGGATATAAACTAAAATAATAGTACCACCTTAGTGTGATATGATTGTCTTTCACTAGTGGAGATGGATGGATCACCTAGTACATATATGGGGGCAACGTGGAAAATAAGTAAGCAAATACAAAATGGACTTTTCTTTCCCCCTTCGTCAATCAAAGACTCAAGAGTCGAACTACAAGGGGGAGGTAATAATTAGACGAAGGTGCATTGTAAGAGGGGTCGTTTGGTTATTGAAATTAAATTTTTTTATAAAGTTTCGATATATATAATTGCATATGGCAACTAATACTATTTTATATTAAATTCAACATTTTGAGAGATTGATGTCATGATTTATTACAAATGTTCTTTTAGTTAGTATCTGACCTTTAACATATAAATTGATAAATTATAATATAGGACATCAATAAATAAAACATAGAAGATCTTTGGAAGATTATGGTTTTATTAGATAACGTTAATATCCTGTCTATGGTAAGGCTGGCGAAGAGGTTAGAGTAGCTCGAATTAGAGTCATGATTGAACATATATACACGTTTGTTAGATGGGCTGCTTAGTTAAAAAATAAAGTTGCCCCCTTGCTATCAGCTATAACTTTTGACATGATAGTAAGCGCTTGGTTCTAACAAGTGGTATCTGATCAGTCAAGGTCATGGTTTGATTCCCAAGAGGAATATATATGCTAATGTTTGCAACAATTTTAAAGTAATAGAATAAATGAATTGCAATCACAAATAAAATATGAAGAACTATAATTTTGAGTCTTTTCTCTTGATTATCTCCATAATTCGAAGGTCATTAGTAGAGTATTTCTCGAACATAAGATGATTTGGACCTCCTTGCAATATATTTGATCGCGAAGAACATCGGGTAGACTTTGAAAAAGATGATATTTGACGCTTGGATCTCTTTGTGAATATCCAGGAGTTTATAGGATATTCGAGATGTCTCTTCAAGGGAGTATATTACCCTTTATATAGGCATGAGCTAGGGTTTAGGGTAGAGTAGCCTCTAAGAACCCTAACTGGAAATTGAGCTCCTTCTGTAGAATCCCACAAAATTTTGATGTCTACAACTGCATGAGGCAGGTTTTGGGAGAGGGATTGTTGGGTAACACCCACATTCTGCCTACTGCAAGACTCACAAGGGGGCTAGGGTGGCCCGGGTCGACTGTCATATCGAACATGGTCATGATTGAACCTGGCGCTTGCTTGGTGGGCTTAATTACACTAAGAAATAAAGTTACACCCTTAATATCAACTAAAACTTTTGACATGATAACAAGTGCTTGATAGTCCTAACAAATTTACTACTATTCAACTTGTAATTAATCATTTGAGAGCATCTCCTTGAATAACTTATACGAGGATTAACTTTATTAACAACAACAACAACAACAACAATAACATACCCAATGGAATCCCACAAAATGCGGTCTAGGGAGGATATAATGTATGCAAATCTTATCACTATCTCATGAAAGTAGAGAGACTATTTTCGAAAGACACTTGACTCAGGCACAACAAATTACAGTATTATTTAAAAGTAAAAAAACAGTAATAGAGATAAACATGACACTAATAGCAAAGCAGTGCGGGACATATATATAAGGACCGTAACATCATCAATAAGGTGCGATCGCCTAAACATAGTAAACAACAAGAGATATCATATACCAAAAGCCAAGCTACCTGAATATGCTAATACTACAACATGCACGGTGCACTACACTACCACCAAGCCAAATACATGAATATGCTAATACTAAGACAACGCTCAATTACCTACTAACCTTCTACCCTTATCTGCGACCTCAACACCCTCCTATCTAAGGTCATGTCCTCGATAAGCTGAAGATGCGCCATATCCTTTCTAATCACCTCTTCCCAATACTTCTTTGGCCTACCTCTACCTCTCCTCGCCCCCCACTTTATCCAACCTCTCACACCTCCTCACTGGAGCATCCGCACATCTCCTGATCTTCACATGCCCAAGCCATCTCAGTCTCCGTTCCCTCATCTTGTCCACCATAGATGCCATTCCCACTTTGTCTCGAATATCCTCATTCCTAATTCTATCGCTCCTAGTATATCCACAAATTCATCTCAACCTCCCCATTTCCGCCACTTGCAAATAACCTTCATTTCATCTTACTATTTTATTTTTTTTTGCTTTAAAACAAAGGCAATATTATAGTACTAGTAATAGTATTCTATATTATACATATTAAATTCCAGTTCTAATTCAATGAATCAAACTTCTAATAAAGGAAAATATATCCATGTAATATATGTATAATTTAGTGATTATATTATTACTCGGTGTATTGCAATGTTTACATTATGGTTTTTACATGTGTTTAGTGTGGTGAACCAAACAAGGTGTAAGCGTAAAATTAGAGAGGGGCACAACTGTGCATGGGAAGCGGCTAATGGGATTCCCAACAGGCAAACAGCCCAAGTGATGATAAAAGAAGACCATTATATTGGAAGCAGTTATTTTTTATGATAATGTTCATTATTCATTGCACCACATGATACATTGACAGTACTCCATATGGATAACAAATTCAGAAAAAAATGAAAAAAAATCTTTTTCCCATTTTGGTGGTAACTATAATTCTAGCAAAACAAAGGGTCACAATTCACAACTGGGGGCGGCTAGCTAGTAGCTAATAATAGAAATAAAGGCAGCCCGGTGCACTAAAGCTTTCACTATGTGCAGGGTTTGGGAAGGACTAAACTATAAGAGTTTATTATACGCAGCCTTGTCCATATTTTGCATTTCTGCAAGAGGTTATTTCGACGGCTTTAAACCATGATCTTCTAGTCACATGACAATAACTTTACCGATCACTCTAAGACTCCATTCTGGCTGACTAATAATAGAATAAAAAGAAAGGGGGTTAAGTTTCTACATAATATATGACCCTTTGATATTGCTATGAGCCGTCTTGGTTTCTGTTTCAAGGGGCTACATACACCACCCACCCACCCACCCTCCAAAGCCAACTATATATATGTAAATATATCAACAAGGACAAATTTTTTGTCAAAGTTTAATTGCATCCATAGAATGAGGAGGAGACGAAACTTCAAAAGTTTTATTAGAATCACATACTTTACTATAAATATATAATATTGTATAGGAAAAGGGCAACTATATATGTGTCCTCCTCACATTCTAGTTGATGTGATTTGTTTCATATTTATTTATATTTTTCTTTTTCATGTTTGAATTGCTTTCTGAATTTTAATAATTAGATAAAGTGCGAGAAGCGTGTATAAAAAATAGTATTAGCTAGCTAGGCTATAGGAAAATGGGGACCAAATTGTGAGGAAGATACTTAACACTTTTAATGGACTTTTGTCCTTTAGTATAAGTTTTTCAAGAAACAGCCAAATGTGCTAAATTAGTACTCTCTCCTAAATTTTCATTTTAGTTTTTGTGGCAGAAAAACTCTGGCTTAAAGTATCCTCATATTCATTTGTGTGAACATGAAATTTATATAATTGTCTCAAGATTATTTCCAACTCATACTTGAAAATGATTTATTCTTTGTAACCTCTTTTTTTTATATATAAATTTGGGGGTAAATAAAAGAAATTATAATGTGGAAAATATTTTCATCTACAATGTGAAAGTTCAGATAGTCAACCAAACTGAACTATTGAGATTTCCCTATTAACCTCTCCCTAGAAAGTTAATTTTGTAATACGACAAGAAAGTAGCTAGATATTTCTTCTTTGTTTGTCTTTTCAATTTAGAGCTGTCATTTTCCATTTCTTTTCGATGGTGTAATTATGGTTCTTTTCAATTTGGGACCAATTTTCCTAAGGTAACTCTCTTTTTTCATCCATATATAATTTGATGTTCCCATGGGATGGAAATAATCTCTCCATAGGAGAAAAAAAGAAGGAAATGATCTATTCATTCTTGACCAGAGATTTCAAAGGAGCGTGAATCCAAAATCGGAGCCTCCAAACGAGTATCAGACACGGGATGAGAATTATCAAAAAAACTACTATATCTTACTAATATATACCTTAAGATATCCACTTTTATAAGCTATACTGTTGATAAAAACATCATTCAATTAATAATAAATCTTCTTATTGATTCGATATATGACATCACATATTTAATTTCCTTCACTTTCTTGCATGCCCCTAAGGATCAAATGTTTTGTTTGGTGATGAAATTACTTTTCTTTTACTAAGGGAAGAAAGTTTGGGTTTTGCATGTGTCCCAAAATGCACATAATGTCTGAGGAAACTGAGGGATCAATGAAAAGTGGAAACCTTATAATTTGGGAAAAGAAACATTGAAAAAGGACTCTAATTCTTTCCTTCATTGAATCATGAACCAAAAAGTGTTAGAGAGAAGACCATAGAAAAAGGCACACAAGAAAAGGAGATCAATATTCCATAGTGCACAAGATACCAACAAAGATTGAATCCTATATGTATATTCTTCTTGATTCTATTTTTTTGAAGCAACTCTGAGGAATCATTTCACATGGAATATGTTCATTTTACGCCTATCATTTGTCAAAAAAGTAAAAGTTCAATTACATGCCAGTCTCTGATCCATATATATGTAGATCATCACCTTTTCTTGTCCACATCAAATTAAAGAATCTACACAAAAGCTATATACATAGGATATATAGTAGAGGCATATATAGCTCTAGCTAAAATTCTTCAGATTCATGAACGTTTCTAATGGTGTTTTTAGTTTAAAATTTGGAATGAAAGAGCAACAACATCATCATGTTGTCTTGCATTGCACAATCAAAGTGTCAAGTAAGCTGTCATGTCTATGTTACGTTGGCGCACTTATTGTATTGGCTCACCATAGTCTTCAATTTTGACTTGAGAATATTGTTGAAAAAGCAAATAACAACTTATTATCTCGTGTTACACAATTATTATTCTGAGTTTTTTCACTGTACCAAGAAAACAAATATATTATTGTGCCAAATTTACGGAAATAAAGATGGTTTGGTGCGCAAAATATCTCGCGTTCACGCAGGCTCCGAAAAAGGGTCACAGAGTATAATGGAGATGTAAAAATTTATTAAATAAAATTCACCTTTTTAACTAGGACAACATGTCCACACCTAAAGATAATGGTAGTTTAGGACTTTCTAAAGCTATAGGAGAAAAAAATGATTTTCCACTAGTTAGTTTAGCTTGGCGAACCAACAAAAATCCCAAGATATATACTGTGGGTAAAAATTCTTAAAAACAAATACAACCCTCACAACAACCTTATTAATTTCCTCTAATTATCCTAAGTACAAGATTATCCAGTCCCACATAAACTAACTATATATACAAACTTGGACTCAAATGGAAAGTGAAACAAACAACTCCATTAACCTATGGGTGGAGGTGGATATAATTGGATCAATCATTCCACTTCATTCGATAAATTAACAAATTAATCAAGGTCCCTTAGTTATACCAAAACAAAGAGAATCTCAATGTTAAATATTATCAATCTCCAACAACAATTTGGAATATAGTACCACAATATTAGAGACCAACTTATTGGGCCAACCCCACCTAAGATGTTTTCACCAGCAAAATCGGCCCACAACCAAAGTCAGGGTTAATACTCATTAACAAGATCAAACACTTCATATGACTTGGCCTTATCTACAATTTGCACTAGTATCAATTTGTTTGTCTTGTTTTGATTTGACACGGAGTTTATGAAAGTAAAGAAGACTTTTCAATGTTGTGGTCTTAAATTAAAGATATGTTAAATGTATCAAAATGCTCTTTAATCTTGTGGTCTTAAATATGCCACCTGAAGAATTAAAAAATCAAAAAGTTGCCAAAAACAGAAAGAAACATTACTTTTAAAACGGATTAAAAAGAAAAGTAGGACAAATAAATTGAAACAATAATTGTTTTCATAGCTCAATGGTACCTATTAGCACATTAGGAAATTAAATCCCCTAGCAAAAACCTCTCATTCTAACAACGTCTCTAACCTCCAATTGAAAGATCATATTTACCTTTTTGCACATGATACAATATGGCTAACTACAAAACATAACCTTTTTAACCACATGCATGACTCCATGAATGATAAACCCAATACATTTGCCAAAGCTGTGGAAATTTTCATGATTGCTGAGAAATAAAATGAATGAATCTACAATGAAATACAAAGGCAACAAGGTCCACAAAAGACTACTATAAGTTCAATACTTGGGGAGTTGGGCAATCTCGGTTTAGTGAAGGACAAGTAATAACATCCACATACTCAAGCAAAGAACATGTTCCTTACAACTTCTTCTTCATGTGGCTGCCCAAATTTATGTTTCTTCTTAAGATCCTATTTGGCATGTTGACTTGATTTCCTTTTAGTTCGTAATGTTGGTAGTTACATGATAGTTTGTGTAACTATTTTATTAGTTGATATGATGCATCCGTATGATCTTTTCGCTTGATGTATATTAATATGGTCAATATGATTGGTACTCATTAGAACACTTGTGTTATGAAAATCAGTTATTAGATTAATCACTTTACTTTTTGATGATGCCAAATGAGGGAAGATAACATGATAACTGACTAAGTGTTTGATATTGATAAATATTGATGTTTACCGATAGAAAAGAACCTGGTTGTTGGAATGTGTATACTTAGAAATCTGATGGAAAACCAGGTCCTTGTGCATATACATATGATTGAACCTATTTAGGTTGATATAATCTAGTCACCTACTAAATTGCAATGAGTGGAAGGTTCACTGGCGAATTTATGTACAAAAAAGAATCACGTGAATCCGTGGTCATTCGATTAAATTTGATATATTATTTGTATAAATTTTAAAATATATCTAATGTTGTCTAAGCGTACCCATGGTCAAAAAAGGCTGAGTGATGCACTGTTTGAGAACTTGTCTAAAGTCCTTCAGGTCTAGGGATCAAATCCACTTTTTTTTTCTAAAGCAGTCTTAGTTGCCCTCTTCGTTTTTCCCATTTATAGTACTCTTTTTTTTAAACTTTTTTTCT
Organism: Jaltomata sinuosa; assembly: GCA_003996215.1. Lineage (NCBI taxonomy): Eukaryota > Viridiplantae > Streptophyta > Magnoliopsida > Solanales > Solanaceae > Jaltomata > Jaltomata sinuosa. The sequence goes on along the minus strand of QJPP01001204.1, from coordinate 12,478 downwards.
AAAGCGTTTTAGCTGCCCATTTCGTTTTTTTATTCTTTTTTTTTTTAATATAGAAACAAAGCCAAAAACACAAAGGCCAGAAACAACAGCCAAAAGAAAATGACGCAATTCTTCTTTTCCTCTCTTCTTTAATTTGTCACTATAAAAGTTTATATCTTATCTTAAAATAATGGTGCACCCATGGTCTTGAAATTCTAGATTCCCCTCTAGGAAGGTTAGTCTCTAAACACACATTTTACTAAATTATGATGCTGATCAAAGTTGGTTTTTAGAGGAAAGATTGCACCTGAGTGCACATGCGACTACTATGATTTTGTTATGAGTTTGTCACCATAAAAAATGAGGAAAATTTATTGAGCTATCACTATGTTGCACATCAAAACTTGATGATTAACAAACATAACAAATATGATATAAAATATAGTTGCTAAACATGTTTTAAATAATGATTGATAATGTTCATGACAAACAAGTACTGAAGAACCAATACTGCCTTAACATGTCTACTAGAAGATCTGAATTATTGCAAGAAGTGAAGGATCTGGGTCCTTCGCAATAGACTGAAGAAGATAGTTTATCAGACGCAAAGCAAATTCTAAGTGTATAATAGATTTCTCGAGGAGGTGAGATTACGGATAATCACATGGATCAAAAAACAAAAAATTAAGATGAAAATATTATCGTATTTTCACATATTAGAAAGAGAGATTTGAAAATAGGAGAAAAACATGTGAGGACGACACGTGAATAGGAAACCAAGTTAAACTTGATTTATGTTCTTGGATTCTTGAATCTAATCTTGTATGATTTTGGAGAACAACAAATTACCATTTATACTCTTATATAAAGCACCACATTGACGCTACTGAAGAATTAGGAAGAGAGAAGACAAGAGACTTTAGTACATAAAGAGAAAATATTTAGAATGTCTTCGTGAGAGAGAGTAAATTGGAAACATGAAGAAGAACATGTTCCTAAGAAGATTATTGCTACAGTTCTTAATTTTCTAATTTTATTCTTTGAGATTAAATTATAACCTTTTACATTCATAGAGAATTTGTATTAGATGTTTGTTCTTCAAATTGTAAAGACTTTCACGATTAGGGTAGAATCTTAAAAGGGATATGTGCAAGTAGGAGGGAGAAAGGTGCTAGAGTTAGTTACTTTGATTTGTAACCGTAAAATTTGCTCATGTTTTAATGAATGATTTGAGAGAAATCTTATTGGATATATCATGATTTTTGACTCTTGAAAGTGAGGAATTTTCACATAAATTTTTTGTGTTGATCATTATTCCGCATTTACTTCTTGATTTTGATTGAAGAACATGATTCTTCAGTATATAAGTGACAACATAAAATAATAGAAACTTACTTATTTGAGCTAACCTTAAAGTATAAACACTGATTGGATTGATTTAAGTTATTCAAGTGAAAAATTTTAAAACTCGATTGCTGGATTTTGAGAAAACTTTGAAGTACATAAAATAAATTTTGTTGAATTTTTTGTTGTTTACTCAAATTGATGTTTGATGATTGTTGTTTTAAGGTTATGGCTAAAATTTTAGAACATTTGGTGGAGATTTGGTCTAAAAACCGAGACATAATTGAAGAAATTTGAAGAAGTATTGAAGAAGAATGTGTTGTATATATGTGCTATGATATTTAAGCACCTACAACTGATGTACAAGTAATTAACATATATATAATATGTATGTTACATGTATATCGCCAAATATTATTATGCATATCTTATATACATTATATATATATATATATATATACACATATGTGTGTGTATGTGTGTGTATCAATAATGTATATATGATGTACACATGAAATACATATATACACAATGACATATAAAGTGAGATTCACGTGACATACTGTCACAATAACGTTTTTTTATTTGAATTTTGACTCTAAGCTAATCCGAATCACCTTCATTGTTCCTCAAATTTTGTATATAATCTCATCCAGATATTTCTTACAAATTCCAAGCACACCCACTAAAAACTAATTACTAAAAATTCTAAATTCGAATTGAAGCTTCAAATAAGTTGTTAATAGTAGTTCTTTAAAAAATGACAAAAATAATTGATTAGGCGAAAGAGTTTCTGTTTTAAGAAAAATAAAATAGAGAAAAAAGTTGATGAAGCCATAGAAGTTCCACTTAAAGAATCTGAGAGAAGATAAGATGAAGAGCGGATCGCTAAAATCTTAATTTTGTGAATTTTATTTGAGGTTATATATATATATATATATGTATATAATACGTGAAGATTTTGTTGCTATATTTTTAATGTGGAATGACACCATATTGTTTCATTATTAGGGATATAATTACATATATGGTAGGTACGGGTGTACAAAATCGAACCGCAAATCGAATCAAACCGTAAATTGAATCAAATCGTAAAAAAAACCCGACTAATGGTTTGGTTTAACTTGGTTTGGTATTGAAAAAAAAACCTGACTATAATTGGTTTGGTTTTAACTAAAAAAGTCAAATCGAACCGAACCAACCCGATATTACGTGTATATTATTTTTAAAAATATTTTATACATAAAAATATTTATTGTGATGTAATTTATAAACATTTCTTAAACTTTTTCATAGTTTTTATCTTTCAACATATTGTTTCAAGTTTAAACTTAACATTTTTAAATGATTCAATAAGTTTTTATAACCCATAGATATTAGTAATTCAAATAAAACTCAAATCAATACTAATGCTAACAAAAGATTATTCAATTCAACACTAGGAATGACAATCATGTTTGATGTCTATTCTTTAATTTTGATCAATACATAAACTAATTTTATTTTTCTATTTAATATTTAGTCATGTAGTTAATACTTATTAAACTTATTTTAGCAAGACTTAATACTGTTAAATTATAATTATTTTTATTATGATCTATTAATATGCAATATTTATTCTATGCGATTTCATTTTTTTATTGGTTGGATATTTTATTATCATCACTCCTTTATATTTTGTGTTATTTTTTTTAGAAATACCTTAGTTAGTTGTATCTTGCTAGGACTAAAGAAATATTTAAAGCACAAGTTAATTATATATTTGTATGAAGACTTTATCGAAAAAAATCCGAAAAACCGAGAAAACCTGAGGTTGAAAAACCTGACTTTTATTGGTTTGGTTTGGTTTATAAATTTAAAAACCCGACACTAATGATTTGATTTGGTTTTTAAAAAAACTAACCCGGTCCATATACACCCCTAAATTGGTAGGTATAAATCTCTGTTATAAAAATTTACAAGTTCTACAAATTTTACCTATTGATAAAGGATATTTACCAGGTAAACTAATAATTTAGAATTTAAAGTTCTTTCTATATAAAATGTTAATATTCTCTTCATCCAATTTACCATTATCGACTTTTAGGCCATAATGTCAACCTATAAATCATTTACTTTCTATTAATCGAACAACTATTTATTTGCACAAATAGCCATTATATAGTTAAAATAAATCTGTAAGGACTTCCTTGCCCTTAGTTTGTTCAAATCTTAGCTAAACGTTTTGCTTTCTTGTTGTTTGATTTTTCACATTGTGCTTTTCTGCCAAGTAAATTTCTCGTTGCAAATCCTTTTCTCTACCTTGTGGGCTTTATTTCGTTGGCTGTCCGACTTAGATATTTGAGCTTTGCACTATGGATATTTATTTGAGTAACTTAAATAAAATTCATTACTATAGAAGCTAATTACTTCCTGAACACTAGTTTATCAAATTACATTTTTTCTACTTTTTAGGCATTCGGATACATACCATTCTCACAATGTCATATGTATCTCAGATACATGTGCAACTAATTTCGATAACTAGACCTATTTTCGATAATAAAATCCCTAATATGAGACGAAAATCAAGAAATATTATGTAATTTGATTAATTTTATTTTTATTACTCTTTAAAATAATAAATTCTACTATGGAAGGAATATAAATGTTCTTTTGGATATACCAAAGTAGGCATCATGGATAGTTCAAAAGATCCTACATGCTACTAAGGATTTCACGAAATCTGGCTATGACACAGAAGGTATGATGATCTACAGGACTTCTCAACTAAACAGTTCTATCAAAAGCTCAGAGGATATTTTCAGAAAGTAAGCTGGAGGAGGGTGATTTGTAACAACTTTGGACTACCTAGGTGAATTTTTATCCTACAACTATCTGCTCATAAAAGATTATTCACTAAAGACATACTTTTTAAATGGGGGATCCTAAGTGACAAGACTAGCCCACTATGTGAAACAGCCGAGGAGAATGCTGCACATATTTTCTTTACTTGTAACTTTACAAGAAGCTGATGGCTTTTAAATTTTGTGGTCATAAAAAGTAAAGAAGACTTTTAAATTTTGTGGTCATAAATTAAAGATATGTCAAATGTATTAAATGTCCTTTAATTTTGTGGTCTTAAATATGCCATGTGGAAAGTTAAAATTAAAGAGTTACTAAGAGCCCGTTTGGATTGACTTATTTTAAGTGCTTTTTAGGTTAAAATAGCTTTTAAACTGTTTTATAGTGTTTGGGTAAGGTAAAAAAGTGCTTCTGGACACTTAATTTTAGGTCAAAATAGCAAAAAAAAAGCTAAAAGCTAAAAGCTGAGATTTTCAACTTAAAAAAAAATAACTTAAAATAAGCCAATCCAAACAGGCTCTAAGAGAGTGTTTGGATTGACTTATTTTAAATGTTTTTGACTTTTAAACACTTATTTTACTTTTTGGAGTGTTTGGGAAAAGACAAAAAGTGCTTTTAAGTACCCACTTTTAGGCTAAAAAAGTATAAAAATAAGCTAAAAGCCAAAGTTGGGTATTCCCAACTTATGACTTTTAGCTTTTAGGTTATAAGCTACTTTAAAAAAGCTAATCTAAACACCCTCTAAAAAGAGAAAGAGACATTCTTTTTGAAATGGACTAAAAAGAACAGTAGACCAAACAAATTGAAATAGAGGGAGTAATAAATTCATTAATTTGATGTATCTATTATCAATTTTATCCAGTGCATCCAAACACATGTATCTGACATCAAAGATACATGTATCTGGTGTAAGAAATGCACAAATACATTCATCAAATTTTATCTAGTGTATGCTTATATGAATCTAATATTAATTTCATATATTTATTTACATACATCTAGTATTAATTTCATGTATCTGTTTATATGTATCTAGTATTAATTTCATGTATTAGTTTATATGTATCCAGTATTGACTTGAAGTATCTAGTATTATCTAGTATCAAAACCTGCTCTGCCAGAACCTTTGATACATGTATTTGTGTATAAATACGTACTTAGAAGTAGAAGAAAAAGAAACACAATATCCAGTATTAATTTCATCGTCTTATCAATCTACTATGCACAATTTACAGTGTTTCTGTGATGGATAAACTTCTTTTTTTATTTCTCTATTTTTCTCCTTTTTTTCTGTTGTTGATGCTCTGCACGCACCAGAATCTAGATAGTCAAAAACTGCTTCTACATTAGCCTTCTCTCCTTTTCCCTTTTTCAGGTTGGTATACACATCTCTTCAACCGTTAACTCTACAAATTGCTGAAAATTTGGATCTATTAAACATTTTCTCCAACCTCCGTTTGAGAGTTGTAGTCCAAAACTCAAGATTTTTGGAGATTGTGATTATATGGCTCTGAATTATGTGAATTTAAAGCTAATAAAGAAGTCTAAGACTATACCCTTGGCAGTCAGATCATTGAGATAAAAAAGAGTTCAATAGGCTTAAGTAGTTTATCCATATCTTCGAGATCGAAAAGAGAGGTACACCGGACCACTCTCGAAATTTCCACGGCTCACTACATCTTCTCTGATGCTGCCCTACCCTCCGGCAGTCGTAGTGTAATGACCCTTCTGGTCATTCCCACGTATACGTTTTCCTTGTGCCGTTAGAGCTTGTTTATAGCGGCCCAAGTCATTTAAGGCTTGTCGGGGCCGGTATTTTGGTGCCGGGTTCATTTGTTTGGTCGTATGGTAAGTTTTGAAGACAAGTAAGTCGGCAAAAGTTATCGTAAGTTCTTTATTAAATTTTTTGAACTTTGGGTAAAATGTCTCAGAGCTTTTCTCTCAATATATAAAGAGTTAGAAGTCCCCCAAAATACCAAATCGAAGGTCTACGAGTCTAGTTTCCAACGCACAAAACCTCACGTCCAACTGATCTTGGAGTAAAAAGTTATGACTGTTTTACCGCGGACTGTCTGGCAGAAACCGGGTTGCGAACCGGGTCGCGAACCGGGTCGGGTCAAAATCGATTTAAAGCCTCAACTTCACGTTTTAAAATGTCATTTCAGTTCTGAAACAGTGAGAAAACATAAGGGAGGGTTCCAAGAGAGTTCTTGAGTAACGAAATTGTGCGTACTTGAAAATATTTAATTTAAAAGTCGAATGTGGAAGAAAATTATATTATTATTACCCTTTCAAAATATTGTAAAGGTGTATGAAAAATATTTTTGTTATGATATAATTGTATATGTATTTATTTTATAAGGTTTTTATACACTGTAATATTTTAACGGAGATAGTAAATTTAGTTATGTTGAAAATTATTATTATAATATAGTAGGTTTTATTTGAAATGATTTTCTATTAATTATGGTATATTCAAAAAGTTATATATATTTTACCATGAATTTATGCAATACCCGAGTATAAACTTAACGGGACGAATTGGTTGCCACCTCCACTTCCACGTGGAAGTGGAGGCATTGTACAACAAAGTTAGGCTTGTATAAGTGGCTGCCACTTGTTCAAGTGGCACAAATTAGTATATTAGCTAATTAAGTGGCTGTGTATTTAATATAGGCATACTACTACTATATGTATCCTTATAGGTTGAAGAAATTAGGTGTGGAAAAATATTTTGATGCGATATTAAGAAAAATTAATTATCTACGTCAAGTTATTCAAGCCCAAAGTCAAGTTTGATTTTGTTTCAGAGTTTTTCGGAGCGGTTCAGGATTGGATATCATCGCTCTAGCAGCTTGTCATCGGACGACAGGTAGGTTACGATTTATTTTCCCTAGACTCCGCATATATAGGATAAAATTGTATTAATGGGCATCCTTGGGTTGGTTTATTAGGTTGGTACCACAGACCTCGACCGCTTTATTCATGTCCGCCTACTTTTGTTCCTCCGTTGCTTGTAGTATTTGCCGATATATTTTATTTACCCTTATGGTCCTGTGAGGCCTTGTTGACTCTGGAACATAGAAGGTGGGATTTTGGGAATGTCCGCGAGTCCCGGGCATAGAATTATCCTTCTAGGCTGGTTATGCTTGCTGAGTAGCTGTGGGCCTGTGCAGGGTCGATAGGTTGATTGTAAGCTGCTGGGCAGCTATTGTGTTTGATCATACCATTTTCATGCATATAAAAGGGTTTTATACATGTTTTACTACGGTTTGGGCTTCGGGCCTACGGACACTATTTTCTAAACCTTGCATGGCCCGGGGGGGCCGTTTTTGATGGAAATAATTTGGAAATGGTTTGATTTAACTTGTGAATATTCTTGGGTAAAAGAGAGTAAAATTATGTTTTAAAACACCAGTTTTACGACTAACGCTAGACTCGGCAGGGCCGGGGTGCTAGTAGGGTTTTCTTGCTACTTGAGATGATTTTAGCCTCGGTCGGACCGAGCACCTGAGGTGACTTTCTACTATTTAGACCCGGTTATGCCTGGGTACCCTTGGAGGGGTTTTTGAGACATTTTCCTACTACTTTAGTCCTGGACAGGGTCTGGGCATGCATAATCGAGACTGGGTCTCTATCTTGAACCCGGACTTGCTTCCGGACGACATGTTTTGATACTGAGTTTTAGTTGGGGTCTGGGACCTCCATGGACCTTGCCATCCGGGCCAGGGGCTACGGGCTACGTGTGCCGGAGTAAGGGTATACGGTGGAGTAGAGGTATACGGGCAGTGTCCTTCCATGGAACCTACCTGCTGGGCCGGATCGGCACCGGAGGAGGTACATACAGAGATACCATTTCACTTGAGATCTTCATGCATCATATCATTCATTGTTTGAGGCTCCACCCTTGTTTGTTGTTTGTTGATTGTACGCTCCGGTAGTATGGGATGCCGGAGGGTTTGTTTTCACTTGTTTGTGTTCCTTGGTTATATGGGCGGCCGGGGGACTGTAGGTAGACTTTTGCTATTTACTTGCAGCATTGTTCCCTGTTACGGTTAAGTATGAAATTGGTTATTGCTAGACTGTTAGTTTCTGGATTTGAGATTGATATGATTAGTTGGGCTTGATTCATGTCTCTAAGCATGCCTATCATTACTCTTTCTCTCTTCTTCTTACACTTGAGGTTACCAGTATACCGTCCATTTCGTAAACTTATTTTGTATACACTGTTGTTGCAAGGACCCCAGGTGCGTTGTTTCTTACTTTCACCTGTGCCTATGGTGTGTATATTCTGCTTACTAGCCTCACATGTGGTTCTGTTGATTTCCCTCTGGCTAGTTCCTGTGTACCTTTCGTTGATTTCTGTGACTGCTTGCTTCTATTCTGTCTGTTACTACGCTTTTATCTTATATGTGCCCAGTCGGCCTATGATACCTACTGGGTACCTTATGCTTCGCATTTGGTGCTCACCCTACCCCCTGCATCTTTGGGTGCAGATCCTAGCGTGGGCCATCGCCGTTAGATCGCTGTGATTCGTGCTTGGAGATCTGTTGGGGACTACCTCAAACTGAGGGTGAGCTCTTGGCGATCGGAGCTTAGCTTTAGTTTATCTTTTGCTTCATGTACTCTATTACCATTCAGAGACATATGTATATATTGTTTTGGATCGTTTGCACTCCATGTATGTAGTTTTGGCTCTATACCATGATACATGGTCTTGGGGTTTGGTTTAGTTTTCGCATATGTATATATATACTCCTGTTATCTATTCTCCTCATCTTACTCTCTTACTTTTGCTTATTAAACTATTCTTCCGTTTATTTGTTAGATAGCAGCCCATTACTAACTGTCCTGAGCTACGGGAATTGGTTCGCCTACTGGGGGGTTGTAGGTGCCATCATGACCGAGAAATTGGGCCGTGACAACTTGGTATCAGAGCTTTTGGTTCACCGGTGTCATCGGTATAGGAGCCAATGTCTAGTAGAGTCCTGCGGATCGGGGCGGAGACGTCCGTACTCAATCTTTGTGAGGCTACAGTGGCATTTTAGGAAATTTGACTCTTTCATTGCTTCTGTGTCGTGCGTGGAACCCTTGAAATTTCTGGAAATCTCATTTGTTCTACTTCATTCTCCCGCAGATGGTTCGTACGAGATCATCGGCATCACGCGGAGATGAGCCTCCCACTCTAGCTAAGGGTCGAGGACGCCCTCGAGCAGTGGCACCTGCTAGAGCTGCTAGAGTGGAGATAGAGCCGAGTGACATGTGGATCAGGGGGCAGCCCAGGTACCACCAGCTCCAGTGCCAGCTCCAGTACCAGCTCCAGTGCCCACTTCTGTGCCAGCTCCAGCCGCAACTCAGTCTCCAGATATTCGGGGATTACTATTACAGCTTTTGAGTGTGATTGGAGAGCGGCCTTCTGAGGTAGCGCAGACATCCTCTCAGGGGGCAACCCTGGGTGCACAGAGCTCAGGAGCGCAGCCTGCTACTATGGCTCCCCGTGCGGAGGTCATTCCGGTTCCATCTGTTGCACAGCCTCTTGCTCCTCGCCCAGTTATGACAGAGTCATATCAGAAGGCGTTGGGTAGGTTTTTGAGGTTAGCACCTCCGAGGTTTGCTGGTACTTCTGGACAGGATCCACATGACTTTATTACTACTTGTGAGGAGATGTTGCATCATTTGGGTTTGTTGGAGACTCACGGGGTTGGTTATACTACCTATCAGTTGGAGGGCCCAGCGAAGTTATGGTGGAGGGATCAGGTTGCTTGTAGACCACCATCATCACCTCCTTTGACCTGGTCTGAGTTTTATGAGGCCTTTATGGCCAAGTTCCTACCTCAGAGTGATCGTGAGCGTCGCAGGGAGCAGTTTACTCACCTTATGCCGGGATCTACGACTGTCTCAGAGTATGAGACTCGTTTTCATCAGCTAGCACCGTTCGGAGCTATGATCATTCCCATCGAGGCAGATAGGATTCGCAAATTTGTATGGGGTTTGAGGCCAAAGATCAGGCAGCCAGCTGAGATATTGGTCGCCAGTGGTCGATCATTTCAGGCTATCGTAGACTATGTCCGCACTGTGGAGGACTTACAGCGACATGATCAGGGGTCCAGAGATAAGAGGCCTCGACATCAGGGTGTCTATAGTGGTTCCAGATATGGTGGAGGAGGTCCTGGCCAGTGGAGCCGGGGTTATCATCCACAGCAGCACCAGGGTCAGTCCAGCCGACCGGTTCAGGCTTCCCTTCAGACTTTCGGTAGTACCCAGTTCGAGCAGGGTCTGAGCAGCCATCAGGGCTATAGCGGCCAGTCTTCGAGGGGTACAGTTTCTGGGGCATCAGGTAGTGGTGGTCATACGGGATCTGCTGGTTCATCTCGACTGAGTAGGCCGTCAGGGGCTTGTTTTACTTGTGGTGCGATTGGTCATTTTGCTAGAGATTGCCCTCAGCAGGGTACAGTTCAGTTGGCCAAGCCTTTACGAGCAGTTCAGCCTCCGGCTAGAAGGGGTGGTCGTCAGAGTAGAGGTGGTGCTCCGCGCGACAGAGCAGGTGATAGGGATGGCGGTCGGGCAGGTGGAGGTCGTCGTCAGTTTTACGCGGTCCTAGGAGACCAGAGGCAGAGTCCTCAGATGCTGTGATTACAGGTACGATTTTTGTGTGCCATCAGTCGGCTATGGCTTTATTTGATCCTGGATCCACTTGTTCATATGTATCTGCCTACTTTGTACCTTGTTTGGGGTTGGCTAGTGAGCCATTATCTATTCCTGTTTCTGTTTCGACCCCAGTAGGAGATTCCTTAGTAGTGGATCGGATTGTGAGATCTTGTATGCTATCTATTGGTGATTCAGAGACTTGGGGTGATTTGATGATTCTTGATATGCTAGATTTTGATGTGATACTGGGCATGGACTGGTTATCCCCTCACCATGTGGTTTTGGATTGTTATGCCAAGACCATTACCATGTCTGTGCCCGGTGTATCCCCGGTTGTGTGGCAGGGTTCTGTTAGCCATGCACCATCTGGGATCATCTCTTGTCTTCGAGCTAGGAAGTTGATCTCCCGTGGGTGTTTAGCTTATCTAGCATATGTACGAGATGTTAGTGCTGACCCTACTTCTCCTGAGTCTATTCCTGTGGTTAGAGACTTCCTCGATGTGTTTCCTACCGACCTGCCAGGCATTCCACCTGAGAGAGATATTGATTTCGCTATTGAGTTAGAGCCGGGCACCAGGCCCATTTCTATTTCTCCTTACCGTATGGCTCCTGCTGAGTTGAGGGAGCTTAAGGAGCAGCTCCAGGATCTGTTAGCGAAGGGGTTTATTAGACCTAGTGTGTCACCTTGGGGTGCTCCTGTTCTCTTCGTGAAGAATTAGGATGGGTCGATGCGCATGTGTATTGATTATCGGCAGCTGAATAGGGTGACAGTGAAGAATAGGTATCCGATGCCGAGGATCGATGACTTGTTTGACCAGCTTCAGGGTTCAGTCGTGTTTTCGAAGATTGATTTGAGGTCTGACTACCATCAGTTGAGTATTAGGGCAGAGGACATCCCTAAGACAACATTCAGAACACGTTATGGCCATTATGAGTTCCTGGTGATGTATTTTGGGTTGACTAATGCCCCCGCAACCTTTATGAACTTGATGCACAGGGTTCTTGGCCCGTATTTGGACTCATTTGTGATAGTTTTTATAGACGACATCTTGGTATACTCGCATAGTAGAGATAAGCATGAGCAGCACTTGAGGGTTATACTCCAGACTTTGAGAGATCATTGGCTTTATGCCAAGTTCTCAAAGTGCGAGTGTTGGCTTGAGTCAGTTGCATTCCTAGGGCACGTGGTGTCTAAGGATCTAATTAGGGTTGACCCGGGAAAGATTTCTGCGGTTTGTGATTGGCCTAGACTTACTACTACTACTGAGGTCCGCAGCTTTATTGGGTTAGCAGGTTACTACAGATGGTTCGTTGAGGGATTTTCCTCCATAGCAGCACCCTTGACTATGCTGACTAGGAAGGATGTCCCATTTCAGTGGTCGGATCAGTGTGAGGATAGCTTCCAGAGGCTTAAGGCCTTATTGACTTCAACTCCAGTTTTGACTTTGCCGGTTGAGGGTGATGCTTCTGGGGTTGGTCTTGGTGGTGTGTTGATGCAGCAGGGTCGAGTAATAGCATATGCGTCGAGGCAGCTGAAGGTTCACGAGCGCAACTACCCCACTCATGACTTAGAGTTGGCAGCGGTAGTTTTTGCGCTCAAGATCTGGAGGCATTACCTATATGGAGTTCACTGTGAGATCTTCACCGATCACCGTAGTCTTCG
>QJPP01001203.1:190327-292706 GCA_003996215.1 Jaltomata sinuosa | reverse complement strand
TTCTCCCAAAAGCTTCTAAAGACCTGAAGTTCCCCTGTTGTCTTCTGGATATTTTGTTTAAAATAAGTAATGGGTATGATCGTTTTTTGTGTGAAGCAGTAAGAACTTAGCGCATTTGTTTGATTATAGCTTCTCCAATAAGTGTTAGTTCTAAGGTTAATCCATGCCCTCTATGTCTTCTTTCTAGTTCGTTGTGTTATTTTCATTGTGTGCAAATGTATCTGCCCTGCTCTATAAGGATCAGTGGCTGAAACAACCATCTAAGTGATGGATGATATTGTTTTAGGTTACGAAGATCAGGCAAGGTTCCATATATCATAACCATGCTAAATCTGCTAAGTTTTACCTATTTTTGTTCATATTACATGATTAATCATTTTTAGTTACCAAATATCTTGTTTCTTTAGCTATGACTACGATGGTATGTGAAATTTTGACCTAGTTTGATAAAAAGGAAATAGGAAGTGTTTACCCAGTCTTTGTTTAGGCTAAAATCAGGGATCCAGTAGTTATTCTCATCTTTAGTATGAAAATGCCTTACAATAAAATATAAGTTGTGTTCCTCTCTCCTGAATCTTCTTGGTTGAGTTTAAATGTATGAATCAATCATTGAGTAAAAATCTTTTCCAGTAGCTAAAGATCTAGTATACTCACCAGTGCATCTTATTCGTATGGGCTTAAAATCAAGTTCTTTGTGAAATTCATGCATCCCGCTTAGTAGAAACTCGTCTTGAGGTTAAAATTTCTTTAAGCAATCTATTAGGTCAATTTGTAATTAGCATCTTGTCAAATGTATTTCTTTGAGAGAATATAACTAGTTGGTAGTATGTCATTATTCTTATTGTGAGTTAATGAATTGACTAACTTTAAATACACAAATTGTTATATCTTGCATAAGTCTTCTTATGATTTACTGCTTGTGATTTGAACTTTGAATTGATAACTAATCCTCCACTCTTCTCTATGCATGAACATCCTTCAATTCGAGTCCAATGGACTCTTCTTTGCATCCTTCGATGGGCTGAGACCTATTCTTTTCGAGTCTAGCCACTAAAGTCCATAGAATGGGGACTAATATGCGAAGATACGAGATGGTATACACTAATATACAATAGTATATTGGTGATATACAATAAAAGGAAGCTAGTATACAGTTTAAGGAGGATAAAAGAAAGGAAATCTGATATACAGGTCTTGGTATTGAAGAAATACGAAGTATACAGCTGGTATACCGAAGTATACACACCGAATATACAAGACAAAAGTGGACTCAAAAGTCCATGAAAGTCCAGTCCAAAAGCCTTGGACAGATTTGTTGGGCCAAAGCAGGGGTCCAAACCTCACTATATCTCCCTTTATTTATTTATAATTTGTCATTGTATTTGTATGTAATTAAATTTAACTAACTCGTTTAATATTAATCTAAATAAATTTTCGAGGGTTGCTACTTCGATTTTATCTTTGAATTTACGCATTTCATTTATTTGAGTATGTTTTAAGTAAATAAAAAAATGAAAATGAACCTTTGCGAAATAAAACAAAAATAGACTTTTTGGACATGGAAGAATTTTCTTAAATTCATTTTATTCAAATATTCATTTTTTGGGAATTAGTTGAGACAATTTCTTCATGTATTCAAGTTAATGTCTTCTTCTAATCTTTTTATTACTTTTAATTTTCGATAAAGTAAAAATCATTTTTCTTTCAAACTCTTTCTTCGAAATTACTTGTTCTTTTACAACTTAAATCCTTTTAGGACTTATTCAAATCTCTAAAAATTGTCTTCAAATAAAGCTTCTTTTACTTGGTTGAAATAATATTTTGACCTTTTAAAGCTAAAGTTTTTAATTTTCACCAATTTTTCTTGAAATAATTTTACATCTCTTCTTTCAAAAGATGAGTTTTATTTTCTTCAATATTTATTAATAAAATAGGCCCTTTTAAAAATTCTTAGTTCAAAAAGAGACTTTTAAACTTAAATATTTTAATAGTCTTTACGTTGAATAATAATTGTTTAAATGAATTCGCAAAACTTCGAATCTTTTCAAATGAATTTTCTTTTAGACAAAATATACTATTTTATGGATGATTTGAAACATACTAGAAAGAAGATAAGAAAATTGAAAAGAAAATTAAAGAATTTATATCCGGAATATAAACAACTTAGTATTACAAAAATTGATAACGATAAATTAAATAAATTAGTAGATACCATATCTAAAATAGAATATAAATATATTAAATACTTAAAGAAACAATGACTGATAACGATAACGAACACAGACAAAAGCTTAATGAAATAATTATAGTAAAAAGACAAGAATTGAGACATAGGCAACATAGACTCAATAGTAATATATTTGCAGGAACTTGTAAAGAATCTATCATAGCACAAAGAAAAACTATATTTTACCTACAACTACAAATAGACAGCTTGGAATATAAATTACAACATAACTTATAAATGAACAAAGAAGAATTTGCCATAGACGAAAAACATATGAAAATCACGAAGGATTAAAAATAAAGATCATATTTTCAAATCTAGGAAGACGATATAAGAAAATAGGAGATAATTTAAGTCTAATGTTAGAAAAAGAATCCTTAAGACTAGAAGATAGCTTAACGGCAATGGTAAGACTTGCTAGAGAAAATGAAGAAATAGACCGAAAAAATGAAATAACTATCATTAAACAACAGGCAAATAAGGAATTAGCCCTAGAAATGACAGGATAATAGCCCTAGAAAAGGAATTAGCTAAGTTAAAAGAATTATATGCGGTAAAACAAAAAGAAAAGGAAATTGAAGCAAAATTAAAAACTGAAATAGAAAAATTTAAAGAAAAACTACAAATAGAAAAACCAATCGAAGAAGAAGAATTACGTATAAATGAGGTAAATGATAATCAGACAGAACAGAGTTCGGAAATAAGTGAAACCTATACAGAAATGATAGCAAATGTAGCAAGCATAGACAAAAATATTGAAATAAATGCAGGAGATGTTGAAAAAGAAAAAGAACAAGAAGCTAGTACATCAGGAGTTAAAAACCCAAAAATATTAAATCCGACATACTATACAGTTAATTATGAGCAATCTGATAGGCAAGACAGTATATGGGATAAAAGATTAAATAAAAAATGGACTCCAAAACCAACCAACCAGAATAATAATTTCTTAGATTTAGATTGTGTAACGGACATAAATAAAGCAATTCAACTATGGATAGGATATATAGCAAAACAGCTAATAGACAATAAAATAAGTCTGACAGAAGTACCAGGATATATAGAACGAACATTCTTAGGAACAGTAAAATTATGGTTACACAACTTATCAGAAGAAAGTATAAACACATTAAGAAGTAGTAAAACTATAGACGGTAAAACAGCAACTACAGCTATGGATATTCTAAATAAATATGAAATGGCAATACGAAATGAATTTAGCAGCACAACCACAGAAACAGAAGAACAAAATAAAGATAAACAATTAAACAGAAATTTAATGTTAAAATTAGCAATATGTAATATGTGTTACATAGATGAATATACATGTGTATTTAGAGAATATTATTACAGAGGAACATATACGCCAGAAGAAGCAAAAGAAGTAAGGAGATTATATTTTACAAAATTACCAGAACCATTTAGTTCAAAAATAATAAAAGATTGGAATGAAGCAGGCTTACAAGATACTCTAGGAGCAAGAATAAGATTTTTACAAAAATGGTATTCAGATATATGTGAGAAATATAGGGAAGAAATGAAAATGGAAAAATCCATAATAAAAAATCTATCATGCTGTAAGGATAAAGTAGCACCCCAATTTGGATGTAAAGATAATTACTATAAAAAGAATAGAAAACGAGGAAAATTCAAAAGATATAAATCCCAATATAAATACAAAAGGCCTAGACGAAGGTATTATGTAAAAAAATTTAACAATAAAAGATCATTTAAACCAAAAAAGAAAATAACTGAATGTACATGCTATAATTGTGGGAAATTAGGACATTTAGATAGAGATTGTAAACTACCTAAAAATCCTAAGAAAAAGCAAATAGCAGAAATAATAATAAATAATGAAGAATATATGCAATTAGAATATCTAGATTATGAACTAGACAGTGACGATAGCATATATGAATTATCTGAAAATGAATTGAATGAAGAATTAGAAAAAGAAGAATTAGACGATAATGTCTGAAAAAGACGTACAGATAATAGATAAAGAACATATAAATGAAGAATCCGCAGAACAGAAAGTTATATTTGATGTAAATATATTTGAACAGATAAAAGGAAAAGAATTAGATTTAAGTGTAGAAAAAATATTCAAAATACCAATGCTAAAAAATATATTTAAACGACAGAAAGAAGAATATTATGTGGTAAGTCAGAAAGAACATATAATAGATTGTAAATATACCAAAGGAAAAGCAAAAATACCTATAATAAATAAGAGAATAATAAATAAAGAAATACAAGCAATACAGGCTAAAGAACCAATAAAATATGTACATCTAGGAGGAACAGAAATATTAATAAAAGCATGTTTTAGAGAAGGTATAGATACACCTATAGAAATATATTTAGCAGATGACAGAATAATTGAACATATAGGAAAAAGTATAATAAGTGCAGTAAAAGGAAATCTAATATACCAAAAATTTAAATTCATAATAAGCGCCAACTATTCAGTAGCAATAAATGACAGGAATATAGATAAATCATTAGTACTATATTGGAAAATGACAGGAATCGAACTGGCCCCAGGTAGTAAAATATTTACAGCAAGATGTAAAAATTTATATGTCTTAACAACAAAACATAAAATAACAGCAAAAAACAAAATTAATAGGATAAAAATAGAGAATCTATTTGAACAGATTGTCACAGTAATAGATAATAATGATTATAGCTATAAGGAAATTGACATAGAAGAAGATCTAGAAATAGTAAGCGACAGGATAAGCACATCTAAAAGAAAAAGTCATAGTGAAACATCCCAATCATCAGGAAATTCAGTAAAAATAAAAGAAATAGAGATATATCACTATTATATAACTGGAATATTAGAACAAAGAAAATTTATTATAACAATAAATACAGGCCAGGAAGAAAATTATATAACAAGAGAATTGGTAACAGAAGAAGAAATAAATTCTACAGAGCAGCCAGAATTACCAAAAGAATTTACAGCATTAAGAGAAACAGTAGAAAAAGAATTAATCATTGGCGGGATACCAATGGTAATAAATTTTAAAATATATCATGGAGATAAAAATATCATATTAGGAATAAAATGGTTAGAAGGCATGAAACCGTATAATTTAGAAAACACCCAGTTAACTGTTACATATAAAAATAAAAAAGTCATAATAAAACGAACAATATGAAATAAAAATGAAAATTTATATACTTGCCAAAATAATAGTAGAAAATTACTACAATAGATACTATACCCCGATGATAGATACAGGAGCAGAAGCTAATATGTGTAAACATAATTGTCTACCAGATGAAAAATGGGAAAAATTAACGACCCCGATAGTAGTAACAGGATTTAATAATGAAGGGAGCATGATAAATCATAAAGCAAAAAACATAAAACTACATATATGGGATAAGATATTAACCATAGAAGAAATATATAGCTATGAATTCACAAACAAAGATATACTTTTAGGAATGCCGTTTCTAGAAAAACTATATTCACATATAATAACAAAAACGCACTGGTGGTTTACTACACCATGTAAACACAAAGTAGGAGCTAAAAGAGTATATAATAAAAATAGAAAACCTACCCCATAGATAAAAGAAAGTGAGAAAATTACCCAGAAATTAGAAAATATAAAAACAAATGAGCATAAAATAGAACTAATTATATTTGCTATAGATAAACTAAAAATCATTCAAGATCGATTAGAACCATTATATAGTGAAAATCCCTTAAAAGGATGGGAAAAACATAAAACCAAAGTAAAAATAGAATTAATTGATGAAAATAGTATAATTACCCAAAAACCTCTCAAATACAATTTTGATGATCTAAAAGAATTCAAAATGCACATAGAAGAATTATTAGAAAATAAATATATACAAGAAAGTAATAGCAAACATACAAGCCCAACATTTATAGTAAATAAACATAGCGAACAAAAAAGAGGAAAAAGTAGGATGGTTATTGATTATAGAAACTTAAATGCCAAAACTAAAACATACAATTATCCAATACTAAATAAGATATTAAAAATAAGACAAGTCCAAGGATATAATTATTTTAGTAAATTTGATTGCAAATCAGCCTTTTACCACCTTAAGCTAGAAGAAGAATCTAAAAAACTAACAGCATTTACAGTACCCCAAGGATTTTATGAATGGAACGTATTACCTTTTGGATATAAAAATGCAACAGGAAGATACCAGCATTTCATGGATAATTACTTCAACCAATTAGAAAATTGCATAGTATATATAGATGATATACTCTTGTATTCAAGAACACAAGATGAACATATAAAATTACTAGAAAAATTTATACATATTGTTACGTATTCAGGAATTAGTTTGAGTAAGAAAAAAGCTGAAATAATGAAAAATCAAATAGAATTCTTAGGAATAGAAATAGATAAATATGGTATAAAAATGCAGCCACACATAGTACAGAAAATAATAAATTCTGATGAACAGATAGATACAAAAAAGAAACTACAGTCGTTTTTAGGGTTAGTAAATCAAGTAAGAGAATATATACCAAAATTAGTAGAAAGTCTAAAACCATTACATAAGAAATTAAAGAAAGATGTAGAATATCATTTTGATGATAAAGACCAAGAACAAATAAAAAAAATAAAATCACTATGTAAGAATTTACCAAAATTATGCTTCCCAGACGAAAATAACAAATTCACCTATATAGTAGAATCCGATGCTAGTGAAATAAGCTATGGAGGAGTACTAAAATACAGGTATGATAAAGAAAAAATAGAACATCATTGCAGGTATTATTCAGGCACATTTACAAATCCCGAAATAAAATGGGAAATAAATAAAAAAAAATTATACTCAATATATAAATGTTTATTAGCTTTTGAACCATATATTATATATAATAAGTTTATTATTAGAACAGATAATACGCAGGTGAAATGGTGGCTAAAGAGGAAAGTACAAGACTCAGTTACAACCAAAGAAATACGGAGACTCGTATTAAATATATTAAACTTCACATTTACAATCGAGGTGATATCACTGACAAAAATACAATTGCAGATTACATATCAAGACAAAGCTACTCAAACTGAGGAAACTACTATGAAAGATCTACTCAAAGTTATGACTACTCTTTGTAGAGAAGTCGATAACATAAATAAAAAGATACAACTAATTAAAACTAGTCAGCAGCATGAATGTAAAAATGCGGAGCTATGTCAATCGGAAGACACAAAACTTCCAGAGATACAAGGTGATGATGGGAAACACCGAAAAACCCATAACAATTATTTACTTCATGCAGCTGCAGGTAGCACCTCAGGTAGCACTACAAAAGAAGAAAAAAGATATGTCAATACAAACTTGAATAAACTATTTGAAACACCATATATACCAAAATCCCAAAAAATTTCATTTACACCACCACAAGTAAACACATATAGAGACAGCCTGAACCAAGATAAAAAGACATACAACCACATAACCAGAGCATACATAGAAAATATCCACAAACTACAAACCTTTCTAAATAAAAACCCGAGATCCAAAACTACTACCAATCCAACAGAAGATTATATTACCCAGAGCTTACAAGGATATAACAAGCTAATTGCCCTGCCAAAGACAAATGCAAATCTAGTAGCAACCTGCTACAATTATGGATTATTAAATACAGTATATACACAAACAGGAGAAGAAATAGCTACATTACCAGAATTATATAAAGCTTTTATGCAATACAAAAGAATAACTAAAGGAACATTGTTTTACATAAGAGCTTACTCAGCACCAGCCGAGATACTATATGACGAGATTAAACCAGTTATCCAAGTTATAAAGATAGGACTAACTAGGGAGATGATTATCCCAGACAAGATAGAAGTACAAGAGGAAATACCCAAAGTTGAGATACCAGAATTCTACGCCGGAAAAAGAATCATTGGACTAGCTACAATTCTAAACGAATTATCATCAAATTATCTAAATAAAAATCCAATTTGGAGCTATTATGCACGGGAACAAACAATGATCTACTCAAATTGCAGAGAAGAACGGACAGCAGACATGGAAGAGATAAGACAATGGGCACTCAGCCTATTAAACCCAGAACAACAACCTACAACAAGAGCAATTAGAAAAAATTTCATATCAGCAGACACGATGACGAGATATTGCAAAACAATCAACCACAAGTACCCAGATCATCAATGTCCCAGGTGCCAAGGTGAAGACAATGTAATCCCAAACGTACAGCTGGAGTAAAAAGAGAAGATAGTACGAAGATTCCAAAGAGATAAAAAGCAAAAGATAGTGAAAAAAAAAAACATGTAAAGTTTTTTTTGGAAGTTTGTAAAGCTGTAAAGTAATTATTTTGGAAACTTGTAGATTTGTAAAGTAGGAATAGTAGGCCGGTTGGCCACTAAAGAAAGATATAATAGTATAAAAACATGTGTAAAGTAAAGTTAGGATAGTGGAATAGTGGAGTAGGAAAAAGAGGAAAAGGACGTACAGGAATCCTCTTATAAATAGATAGCAGTTAAGGCAGATAAAGGCAAGACTTTCTACACGGAAAGCAAGCCTTCCTTGTAAAAAATAAAAAAAATAAAATTCTCTCATCAATAAGATAAAAAAATTTCTAGCAATACGGAGCAAGAAGATACTGGCAAGGTATATCCATTTATAATTATGCATAGCTAAATTTACTAATTCATAAGTATCATAGCATGATTAAATAAGTTTATATTCGTTATTATCTACTAGAATTATTTTAATCATATTTTCTAGTTTGTTAACATGAGGAAAAAAGGGAAATCTTCTGAAAATAATGTCCAGAGGTCGAAACCAAGGCGAGGAAGCCATGAAGGTAGTAGACAGAGTGACACTATTTAGGAAGAAATTACCTTTGAAAGTACGATGTTAACAGTGACAGGAGGATATGGTTTAAAATAATCTAGTCTATAATGATCAAATATGATGTTATTGTTATGCTATGGTATGAGGGAATTAATTAAATCAAAGCAAAGCATAAACATGAATATGGACAATATTATCATGACCACCTATTTGCATGATAAAATGATTTATGATTATAAGGTATTAATCTTATATGTGTTCAAAGATATAGAAATTATAGAACTAAGAAAACTGATATGGGAAAAAATATTCAATGATGAAGATTTAGAACTAATGAATCAAGAATGGTACGAAATAGAATTGCATGAACTAGACTCAGAATTAGAAAAATTTAATATTAAATAATTAGAACTAGATTCAGATTAATGATAAATTACGAATACTTACAATACTGGCCTTGCTAGGATACTTGATAAAAGAAAATATAGATCAATGAATAAAAGAAAAATAGTAGGATATAGTAGGACCCCCCCCCCCTCCCCAACCCAACATTAACATTTAACATTTAACATTTAACATTTAACATTGATTTAACATTTAACATTTAACATTTAACATTTAACATTAATTGATAGATAGCAAAATCTTGTTAGAGGGGTTAACAATGATCTTGTTAGCATATATATATATTCCTCATATCATAGACTATAAGTCTGAATTTGAAAGAATTTTGAACTGTTAGAAAATCCTTGTATGATTGAGTTCTGATAGTTTCTTACTCACTGCTTGTGGTTACTTTTCCTTCCTTATATTTTCATGGATTTAATATATCCTTGTGCAAATACTAATTCTTTACTATTCGTTTTTATTCATGAACACCCATTTGGGTCTTCAGACTCTTACCCCACATCTTCGTTTGGGCTAAGCCCCATTCTTTTAGAGTCAAACCGCAACCAAGTCCAAAATGGGATGATATACATTAGTATATTAATGATATGTAGCAGCATCAAAGCCTAAGGGGGCTGGTGTACTAGTATATGAAAGAGATGAAGGGGAAAAATAGCAGAAATATTCATTGGCATGCATCAAAGGAAGTTGATATACAGGTGTTAGGGCCGAAGTATAAATGATATGACTGGTATATAGCCGGTATACACAGCTTATATACAAAAGAAAATGGACACCAAGTCCATTAAAATTAAAGTCCAAATCTGGACAGATTTTAAATGGGCTAAGGAGCCCATTTCATCTTTCCTCCTTCTCTTATTTAATTACTTTGTAATTTATCTTGATTAGTTATACTAAGTTAATTTAATTAATCTAAATAGATCCTCTAAAGTGTTGCTATTTTTAATTTTATCTCTGTTTAATTTTTACAATTTGTTTGCCAAAATATCGTAACTTAATTAGCTTGGTTAAAAATGAGAGAAAAAAATTGGACTTTATATTGACTTGCCTAAAAAAAGATTTTTCAAATAGAATGCTTTCTTTTTCTCATTCATGTGCTATTAGTCTAACTTAGGCTCAATAATTTTTTGAATGTCGTTAAAAATATATTTTTTCATCATTGATCAATTTTTCAAATAAGTTTAAAGTTTCTTTGATTATTAATTCTTTCAAATTAGTTAAAGAATGAATCTTTCTTCTAAAAATAGGCTTCATTTTCTTTCAACTTCCATAGTTGCTTGAATAAATAAATGAGTATTTTAAAACCTTTTGTTTAAAAAGAGATTTTTCACTTGAATTTTAACAACTCCTTTCTTTGAATAATAGTTGTTTTAAAAAATAATTTGCAACCATTTATTTTCTCTCTTAAGTGGAAAGAGAACAAAAGGTCGTTCAAATCTTTTCTTTACAAATGAATTTTCGTTTAGCTAAAATAAACTATCTTTTCTTTGAATTGAGTAATAACATTTTCTTGAATAATTTTTTCTTCATAATAAATCTCAAATACTTTTTCATGATTCCAACTCTTTGAAATTAGTCATTTTTGAGTTAGTCAAAATTATTTTGGTCAACTGTTTTTTAAATAGACGTTCTTAGGTGCCTTAAAAATCTTCTTAAGGCGTTACTTGAACCCTCACCCATTTTCTCTAATTTTAAAGATTTATTTCTGTTTTTAAGTCTTTGAAATTCTTTTAAGTTTTCTTAATTTCTTTATCGATATGGAAGCATGACCTGAAATGATTCAAGTCCTGACAATATTTTGGGACAACAAAAATATGGTTTTTCAATTTAAGAGAGTGGAGTTGACCCCGACCATCAAAGAAGTAGTTGCAAGTTATGAAAGTGTGGATATGTGTCAGAAAAGAAAAGAATGCCGGATAAAGACCTCCTCTTTCCAAAAGAATGGGACCGATAATAAATTAAGGAAGAATTTTTTATCAAGGATGATAGTTGGCTTGGGAGAATTGATGGGCCAAACATACCTCTTCGGAAGTTATACTATAGTTTTGGATGCTACAATGCATTCCAAAAGTTTGACCACGAGTTTGAATCCAAAGAAGATTGGAAAAATCAAAGAGCCTTTGCATTCGCCATATGCCTTCTCGGATCTATGGTATTTCCTCAAGGATCGAAGGGCGCTATTTATCCTAGCTTAATCATGGTCACACATTCTATCTTTTATGGAATTAAATATGGGACATCCATCAAATTTCATACACTAGCACCCATGATACTTGTGGATATTTATCGAGCCTTAGGTAAATGCCAAGAAGGTGAGCGGTTCTTTCAAGGGTGCAATTTAACTCTACAATGGTGGATGATTAAGCATCTACTCAAATGCTCTTACACCGAAGAGTTGGACCATTCGATGAGGTTGGACAATTTTGCATCCCATGGCATGTGGCTCACTGTGAATAAATACAAGCAAAAATCCAATCAAGGGTTTTGGTTCACTCAGCTTCGTGGCTTGAAGGATGACAACATCCAATGGGTAATCAGAGATCTCCATCCGAGAAAATACATCACCCGAGGTGAGAAAATGCCTTTCTTAGTGCTCATAGGCCTTAGGGGGACCCATCCTTATGTCCCCAATAGGGTTCGTAGATAATTTGGCCTAAAGCAAGAAATGCCTCAAGTAGGTGAAATGGCTAAGTTCATAACCGACCATAATGATGGTGTAGTAGCATTCAAGGATATGGCTCATCGAGAGTGGAAGCAAAAGAAGGTTGAGGTAACTAAGGCCGAAGACAGTCTTGAGCCACCATGTAGTGAGATGTACAAGGAGTGGGTAAAGAAGAACCTTGATGGGACTATTGAGCCAGGTCCAAATATGCCATATCGAGTGGTCGATATTGAGTTCGAGCACCAGATTCGACTTCATAGTCTCCAAAAGCAGTGCACAAGAAATGATGTGGCATACCACCTACGACGCAAGGAAAATGATATGACCATACAATATCTAAAAGAAGAATTGAAGCAGACTAGGCAAGAGTTGGGGGATGCTAGGCATTGTTTGACCGAGTTAGATGATCGCAGGGGTCAATAAATTGAGAGCATAGAAGTGATGGACTTCAGGAGCATGGCCTTGATGGCTGGAGCTCATTTGGTTATGGATAGGTACTTCATGTGGCACAAAGTGGACAAGGCCAAGAAAGTGAGGACTGATGCAGGACCTTCAGGGAGTTAGGGTTATTTATCATCATCCCTTGCGTGGGATTGTTTATTTTCTTCCCATGCATGGGATTGTTTATTTCTCGTATTTTTCCCATTCCGTAAAAATTGTATCCCCATTTGCTATTTAGTTGTAAAACTTTATCTCTTTTTGTTATTAATGAAAGCATATTTTGGGGGTAATGGATCGACTGAAAGGCATATATCTCCTTCAAATACGCTAGGCCTACCCTTAGCACAAAAGGGTCACCCAAGTTAGGACGTGACATCTCTATGTGACTATTATACTCTTGCGTGATTATAATTATTATTACGTGCTACGTGTGTTTCCTGAATCAAGGATGAGTTGATCTACTCCTATTTTAATTTTTAGAACACCGTAAGCAGAAAATAAACCCACAAGAACAAAGTTCGACCAAAATTACTCCCCGAGTTTCTCATGTTTCCCAGAAAATCCAAAATCCCCTCAAACAAGCCTAATAACTTCTCTCCTATCTCTCAGGAAGGTTGACTTGCCATGGACACTGAAGAAGCAATGCACAAGAGAATGGAAGAGATTGACCAGGAAATCAACGGAATGAAGGAGCCAATCAAGGAAGCTAAGCAAGTGGGAGGAAAGTTGGTAGCCATGTCCGAAAAAGTAGATAAAGAGATATCCCTTATGAAAGAAAAGATAGCCAACGTTGACACAAGGATAGCCCATACAGAAGAAAATGATCAGCCAAACAGATCGAAAGTACTAATTAGTGCTCAAGAGGTCAACATCAGTCATAGGGAAATGATGAAGAGTCTGCGGGAGAAAACGATGAACAAATCTAGCCTTTTAACCGAATCTCAGATTACTTGGCTAACATTAAGGATGACCCCGTTTGGCCAACTAGGTTCAAGCCGAGAAAAGTAAATATTATTCTAAAAGCTAACGCACGGGAAAACGGTCAGAGACCCATAATTGTTACATGCTCAGTCATCTTCCTAGGTCTAAAGATGAAGGGAATCCTATAGCCTGATCAAACCACAGGTTTTTAGTATAACCCTAGAGATGAACAAAAGAGGTGTGCTTACCACCCACGCCAAAGGGGGAATACCACCAATGAATGTACCATATTAAGGGTCAAAATTAATGAAATGGCAAACAATGGGTAAATCAGCCATATGTGGGGACCTCACTCCCTTTTAATTTGTGATAGGGTGAGGCCAGGAATGCCAATCACCCAGAATACCCTAATTCGTCAATATGACTTCACTGTATTTTATGAAACATATCTCGACATCTAATTCAAGCTAGTCCACGCCGGTATCATTGAGCCAATTGAAAGGAAGATGGGGAAAATGTCCCGAGTTTGGCAAAATTGCAAAGAAATATGCCTCTACTATCACTACAAGAAAAATGCTCAATAGCGAAGGGAAAAATGGTCCCTAAAAGTGGATTCTGGCCTCTAAAGGTCAATAGCAGCCAGAAAATTTGGTCGCCACCCTGTCCTTACAGTCTCCGCCGCTAAAGGTCATTAAGGACTGGTGGACTAGCTGGTCCTTAAATTGTTTTTGCGACTAGTATTATACTGGTCCTTAAAGCAGTTTTAGGGACTAATTCTAGTCCCTAATTAAAGAGATTTCACAACCAATAGAAATCAAAGATGGTCCTATAAGAACTTTTAGGACTATATTTGTTGGTCCTTAAATATAAAATAATTGGTACATAAAGCCTTTCAACCACCAGTTTACTGGTCCTAGAAAGCCTATTTGGATAATGTCTGGTCCCTATATATACATGCTCCTTAATTTCCTATTTTTGAAAATGTAATACAATATTTTATCTCAATAGTGAAATGCATATATACACAATGATCATAATTTACTTTATATATATCATGAATCACGTCATTATTTACAGAACTAGTTCACGGAAAAACATTAACATCCTCTTATCAAATAATATAAATGTAGATATCCTGTTGGATTATCTAGCTACCTAGATTCTTTGAGTTCCAGCACAAGTATTTACCATGTCTGAAAAAGGGTCAGGTCCAACAACTATTTTGAGCAATCCCAGGTCCAATTTGTGTCAAACCCGTGGAGGAGAGCTGATCTTTATGCATATTTCAACCTTCTAGGTGTGGAGCAAAGCCCATATTTTACCCGTTTAAGGTCTAGCAATTGGCGAAGTCAAGGGAAAGTGTGAAGGCCTAACATATTCTATTACACTAATCGTGATTGCAAGGCCAGCAGTGTGTTGATGAAGCCTAGTAGTTTAATGCACCTGCAATGGTCAAGAATGACATAAAAAAATTGGCCAACGTGTGTTGAATTTTTTAAATTCAGGGGAGCTAATTTGTTGACAACCAAGATGATACATACGCATGTTTATTCCAGAAGCTTTATGTAGAATGCAAAGGCTCAATGATGGTGCACCTTTAATTAAGCTAATGGTTAGTAAAAAGAGAGTCTAATTTCCATAGCAGGAGTAACATAATTTTTATGTAAATATGATAAGTTCAAACTTGTACCATCTTAGAAAGTTTGATATAATTTACTAGATTGCAGAACCATAAACCAAGAAATTTTTAAATTATACGAGAGTGAGATAATGGTAAAGGAATTGTTTATCAAAGTTACATTGGAACCCTTCCAAGGAAAAAGTTCCACCATATGCATATGCCACGTTTTCTTAAGATTCGTAAATAATTTATACAGAAATACACACAAGCAAACATGAACTGGAATAATATGACAAAATCTAGAACAAATAATAACATGCCCAGTCTGATCCCACAAATGGGGTCTAGAGAGGGTGGGATATACACAGACCACGCCTACCTTGTGTGAGGTAGAGAGGATCAAATACACACTTAAAGATATACTTGTTGAAAACCAACACTTTGAACTCTTAATGACAAGTTGAAAGAGGTTCATTTTCAATCCATTTAGAACTGCCTCATACCCCTGTCAATACTTATTACCTTAATTGGCGAAGCTCATACTTTATCACACAAATGACTAACCATTTAACAAACTACCTCAAGTAAAATCAAACCTCTAATAGGGACATACAATTCTGCAAGTAGAATCACATATATACTAGTATCATTTTACCTCTAGTGATAACTTATTCTTAAGAGCAAAATGCATATGAACACTTTAAAAAGTAAAGAGAAACAGACCTTAAACAAAATTACACACTAGACAAGGAAAGAAAAAACCATGTTCACGAACTTATATCCAAGTTCTTCATCTAAAAGTGCACTTCTAATTATTAATGCAGAGTTGTCCCATTTAATGTGTGGTATTAGTGTATTGTGTACATGCTAAATTCACTAGAATCATTACTCATCAGTAAAAGACAATATCACAGCACTAGTACAATAAATACTCCCAAGTCCTACTTATTTCATATTATGTTCAGCACAATGTACATCTAAAAAGCACAACCAACAAAATGCACAATAGAAAAAAGCATAATTTGCTTAAATAATAGATTATAAATATGCTACCACATACTCAAAAGAAAAAAATCAAGCATCACAATCATAAGGAGCCTAATAAACTCAAGGTCCAAACTTAGGCTGGATTTAACAAAATCAACAAAAACATGTGCAAGCTAAATAGAAACTTAGTGCAAATACAAAATATATCCAACTCTTTTACAAATTATTAAGAAAGCTACTAAATTTGCAACTCTTTTATGGAATATCAACTATTAAGAAGATATTGATATCTAAAAATAGCTCTCTTGAGAATCTTGAAAATTGGAGCAAGTATATGAACGTAATATGTTAGTATACTGTTACCTAGTTAGATCATCGTGAGTTTTCAAATTTTTGATTTTGGTGAGTAGTGCAAAAATCACAAAGAAAAACATAACTACATTCAAAGAAACTCAGAAAGGAGACTAAGCAAAAGGATGAAAAAAATTATAAAATGATGACCTAACAAACCACAAAATCTAAGAAACATGTAATCGTCAAAACATTATTGAAGAAAACAAAGTTACAGTACCTAGGAAGTTCATAATTCATTAAATTCCACCTGATTTGCCATTTTGTTCCTTCATCCTGCATCGAGTTCTAGTAGATTCACAATTCATGAAATAAAGTGGACGAATTTCACTTGAGAGAGCTTCACTGAAGAAAATAGAAAGCAGTGAAAGAGTTAATTACCTGGTGCAAGCGAACTCCTAAACGAGGATCTAAGGTGGGAGATGCATTTGGGAGGGCGACCATTAAATCATCTAAAGAAAAATTTGGGAGATTTGGAGAGTGACAAGGGTTTAGGGTTTCAGTTGAGAGAAGAGTTTTCCTTTAATTATTTCATCTTCTGTTTTTAGGTAATATTAAGTGGCGCTTTTATTTAGGCAAAAAAAAGAGGCGGTTTTACTCCCGCTAGACCATTAGAGATCGGAATATCTTTCTTTGAGGAACCAAATTTTTTCCCATCATTAGTTTAAACAAAAAAATTGAAAGGTAGGGATCGTAAGAAAAGTTCATCCCTATAAGTATATTTTTAGGGACCAGTTTATTGCCTTGTCGGTAAATGTTGGTCATTAATAAGCCTTTTTCTTGTAGTGTATGCTGGAGCAGGGGGGCATGATATAGATAATTATTGCACTATCAGGATTGACCTTGAAGATCTCATAGACGCGGGAAGGATCCAGATTGAGTTTCCACCATACCATCCTTGAAGAAGAGAAACAAGAAAAGAATCCATAAGACTTACCACTATCCAAAATCAAGCTTTCAAAGTAGCAGAGTTTTCCTTTAAAGTCGTTATGTTTCTATCTTTACTTTTCCTTGTAATCAAATTTAGTTGGTGAATGAAATGAAATGAAAACTTATACTTTACCTATTCAAACTATGTAAGGCCTAAATTCTCCTTCGTGAGATATGTAGGCAGCTTTTCAAGGCCCGACCCCTATCTTTAACAAATTTTCATTTCTCCACTTTGAGGAAAATGCCAAAAGAATTCAGAAGCGCAACATACAAAGTATCAAAAGATGAAGACTCAGCAAGTCAAATTTCCTAATGAAATCTACTTATCTAAAATCGATGAGCGAATTCATGTCCATTTTATCCTTGAGTCAATAATTACCCATGGATAAATTTTTCTTGAGAAAAAGCAACTTTGTGTATCTAAAGAAATTCTTATGTGTTTATTCCCAGTAAGATATCTTGTGTTGTTTACCACTAATGGAATCTAATGTATTTTCCTTTGAGTTGTTTTCACTTCAACAGGTAATAGAAACTGATTTGTGTTGACAAAACAGGCCCCTTAGATTCATGCTACCCTTTTAAGTCTATGGATCTCTCACCCATCTCTTAAAGGAACTACAATCATCTTACCCTAACGGAACATACACAACTCCAGAATCTAGGCCGAATACCCACTCCCTTCTATAGTCTAAGATCTTCCTTCGCCTAAACGTCTAGGCCTCAAACCTCCTATCCCCACTTAGTTCTAGGTTAATACAACTCATAACCAAACAAGATTAGGGGTCTGGGGGATATGGATGCATAAAGGAAGAAAATATAGTGACATACCTGGTTTAACTCCTGGAGGAATACTCTGATTTGACTGGCTAGGCAATGAAAGGAATTGGTTTTGGAGCTGAACATCACAGTTACTCCACTTAGATGAGGGGAAATTCCTGATCCTATGGCCTAACTGACCACGCCTAAAACACCTCTCCTTGCCCGTAAGGCACTACCCTAAATGAAACTTACCGCACCTACTACAACGAGGGTACCTCAAGGTCTTCAGAGCCTTATGGTGACATGACTAAGAATCGAGGGAAGGTGTGCTAACTGAAGATAGGGGGGTTGGTCCGGATGACCTCTTCTTTAGTTTTCCTTTCTCATTCAACTGAGCAGTCATGGCTTGAGCCAATCATATGGATGGCTTCTGAAACTCCACATTCGTAACCCCATGGTCTGGAACAGGAGGATTAACATTCCTCTTGGGGTTTCTTTGTGGAGGAATTTATCTGGAATGCGTACGGAACAAATTAGAAGGGTAAATATAGTCAAACTCTATCACACGATATTGAATACAAGAAAGTGAAGTTTTTTTTCCTAAAACACCTCATAGCCTCTCCCTCATAAGTCTGGCGTGCTTCACACCCATGAAAGAGACACTACTGTATATGGCTTTCAGACACCTTAGGACTCTTGAACCTGAGGCTCTGCTACCAAGTTTGTCACGCCCTGAGGTTACCCCCTAGACGTAATACGGGACTTGGGACCACAAGTGCCCCAAGCTAACCCTTGGTCATAGTATTCTGAAGCATAAAAAAAGATAAGCGGAAGCATAATAGATAAATCCGGAATCACATGATTGGATAATCAAGTCAAATAGGAATACAAAATCCAGAAAGAGACTCAAAAGCTGTCTATGTCTGAAAAGCCTCTACTCATGACATAAAGAGTTGCTAGGACAAGACCCTAGCTAGCTCGAAGTGTGGAAGAATATAATAGCTAACACTGACTAAGAACATAACTAGTCCTCGATCTAAGAGGACTCACCAACAGCTGACAAAAGGTGGCCTGGAAGCTCTAGCCACGAGTCTGAGAAGGAACACCTGAATCTGCATCATCAAAGGATGCAGCGCAAGATATGCATCAGTACTATAGGATGTACCGAGTATGTGGGATATGCATAGGTCATGGTAAAAATATACTTGAAAACCTGTTCAAAACTGAGATCATGCATAATTTGTGATAAAACATGCTTAAATTATCCTTGAAACTGAAATTATGTAGTAATAGTAAAATCTGTAATGTAATGACTCAATGCAATATTATAAGCTAAAAACATAATCATAAGTAGTAAGTCTAAAATCTGAAAGCAAAGAGTCAATACATTTTTAAAGCATAAACTGTTTCTCTGGGAGGTTATCTAACCAACATAGAACGTGTGAGCTACATGGAATTTGAGGTATCTGCCCCATAGAGAGGACGTAATATACCTTGCCAGGGTATAAAGGCATTACTGTGGCGTGATCAATAAATACTGATGCCCAACAGAGGGGACTTAATACCTATGGGGGCACGTAGTTTTGCGACTAAGGGTACTCTCACCCAGTCCAACTCGGTGCTAAATACTACTCCAAAAATATACATATATAGCTCATATAATACTGGGGCATATCTGATGCCAAAACTGATCATAATTGGTGACATATCTAATGTCAAATCTGTTCATAAAGCATGGAGACATATCTAATGTCAAAACTATTCATAACTTAGGTAGACATATCTGGATGCCAAACCTTTCATAAAACATGGGGCATATCTGATGCCATATCAATTTTGTATCATGTCTTAATGCTTTACAAAATCATAATTCAAGATATACTTTCCTTTCTAAAATCATAACTTGAAGAATTACGCATGCAATTTCATTAAAACAGAGGTCATGTTATCTAAACATACTAATTTTACTTAAAAAACATGCAATCCAAAGAAATCATGCTAAAATTCAGGCTTAACATATGGGCTTTTGAAAACACTTACAAAACTTCAATTTAAGCGTAGGTAATAAATGAGAAATCATGAATTGAAGCTTTAAAACAAAACCCATAACTTTTTTCCAATTTGGGTAAGAACCAAAGTTTCATAAATTGGAGAAGGATTAGCCTTAAAATCATGAATAAGAAACCACTCATAAAAACTCATGCTAAATCATGCAATTTAGAGTTAGAATCCATATAAGAATCATGAGGAAATAATTTTAGAAGGAGCCATAAGAATTGAGTAAGAACCCTAGTTTAGAAATCCATAAGTTCAATTTAGAAGATTGGGGTTTTGGGAATAAGGGTGAAGGAGTACCTTAATGAATACTCACATACCTTGGTTGGAGCTAACCCACTTGAATTGAAAAGACTTGGGAGGCTTGAACTTGGAGTTTGAGTCTTGGAGCTTGAAACCCTAACTTGAAGCTTGAGAAGATGGAACTCCTTTTCTTCTTTTGGAAGTTGATTGAAAGAATGGGGGAGAACTTAGGTCAAGTGGAAATAAAAACCCTCTTAAATAGGCTTAAAATGAGTTAGTATAGGAGTTAAAAGAGTGAGAAATTGCAAAAATACCCCTAGACTTAAGCTTGGAAAAAGATAGAAAAAGCTGGAAAAAGTCTATCTCAGGGATCACGAGTTGGTCCACGGTCCGTCATCCAAAAGAATGGACTATCAATGGAAGCCATGGTTTCAAGAACTACTTCTGGGAGTCTACTGGACATCCATTCCATGAGTCACTCTACGGTCCGTGATTCTGAACGATGGGTTGTCGTGTGACTCATGGTTTTGACTTTAGGAAAATAAGGATCCTCTGATCCTCAGAAATTACGGATGGAAGGATAGGTCATGGAATAGGTTGACGAGTCATCAAACCACTCATGAAATTTAGAGGACTTGGTACCTCTCTGAAGGTGATTCTATGGGTTATAGGATGGACCGTCGATCAACACGATGACCCATCAAGTCATTCGTGGAAACCGGGCTGAAAAACTGAATTTTTATAAACCACGGGTCACTCTATTGACCGTGGTTTTGGTCTATGGGTAGTGAACTAACCAGTGGTTTTGAAGATGAAAAATTTAAGGTTCAGTACAGCAACGACGAGTCGAAGTATGGACCGTCATTCAAAACGACGGCTCATCATTCCCATCCGTCATCACTGGCAGCACTGCACTAAACTGCCCATAACCTTTTACTCCTGACTCGGATTAATGCGCGGTCAGTGGAGTTGGAAAGAATACTCAAAAAACATTAATTTTGTGGGTACTAGGTCACCTAACTCTTTATATTTTGGGAGGAATGATCGACTGAAGTTGACTCTAGTTTAGACTTACATGAAAACTTTTGACTCTAGTTTAGACTTACATGAAAACTTACTTTGGTGAGGTGCTTGCGACTTAACTTGATAATATGAGTTTCTTATGAATATGATTTGCATCCAAAGCACTCACCACACTAGTAAAATTATCATTACACTCATGGAAAAGGTTCGTGTATTAGGTTAGGATTTTTGGGGTGTTACAGCAGCAATATCTGAAATTGGATAAAAGTGCAAGACTACCAAAGATTGACAACCCAAGGGTTATCTATAAGTCGTGTTATATCAATGTTGATATTGCATAGGACTACCCAAAGGCTAATAATTCAAGGGAAATCTATAAGTCACGTTACGTCCAAGATAGGATAAAATTGCAGGATTATAAGACTGACAATTCGAAGGCCATCTGTAAGCCACCTCTACTCAAAGTCGGATGATGTGCAAGATTACTCGAATGCTAACAATTCAAGGGACATCTGTAAGCTGTCTCTATCCAAAGTCGAATGATGTTCAAGATTACCTGAGGTTTGACAATTCAAAGGATATCTATAAGTCGCATCGATACAAAAGATGCACAAGATTTTCTCAAAGTCATATGCAAAGGTTATCACCGAATAGCCGAGAGGGCTATCATATCAGAAACTACAATAAGAGGTTACAAAGACCGTCATCTATGATGGACAAGAAGGCCACCTTATTTGAATAATTGTCACATTCAACCATCACAAAAGTAATCTTATTCGATGTCCGAGAAGACCATCATGTCTATATCATCCTGAGAACTGTTGTTTCCTAGGACAAACACCAGAAAAGATGGTATATTCCCCAAATTCAACGTATGAGGAGATGAGGCAAAGACACTATCCCCTCCATGTTTGAATTACTTTAAAACTAACAATTTTGTTTTAAGATACTATTGAGAGCATCCGAGAGGATGAAATTCTCAAAACAAAAACCATAGGTGTGGACGACTCCAAAAAGGACGCATCACAACGTGAAACTTTTTCTTAGCAGCAAACTCGGACATAGTCTAGAAAGGAATTTCAAACTTTCCAGACGTGAGTTGAGAATTGACTTCCGCTTAAATTAAACCACACCCCTATCCGAAGGCATATGGGAATTCATTTATTTTTTAGCGTCAATTTCACATCTAGAGTATTTCAAAATTTACTCTGGGAGCAACATTCCTTCTTTCAAATCCGGGTGACAATACACCTAGAGATTCAAAAATTATGTCCAGGTAAGTTTTTACCTATATATGTGAAGAGCTCCACATTCATGGTTGAGAGGTTACACACCTCTTTTACGTAACTCAATTATTTGTCACTCATCCTTAACCAAAGGTGGTCTAAAACATAAAGATTACCTTTTCCACCAATTAAGGCGAACTACAAGCAGCCTGATTCCCTGAGTCCTGGGATATGTAAGCGGGCTCTATGTTGAAAACTCGGCTACAGTCCAAACTCGGCACTATCCCCCAACTTTTTGGTCTCTCCTTATTCTAAAACTGTGATAGTTTGGAATTTTTTGAAAATCGTGCGTAAGTTCAAGCGTCTTGAACTACAAGTGGCCTGAATTCTCATGTAACCTGAGATATGTAGGAAACCCGATACTGGCTCAGTCATAATTTCTTGAAATTCATGCTAAAACCAACCACGTCCGAGAGATGGATTTCTGGTCAGACAAAATTAGGAACGTTAATTTTCTTTGTCCAGGGTTCCTTACATCTACCCTACCCAAATGGAGGGACAGTTGTTGACACCCAATTTTTATCCTCCATATTCCTAATTAATATTCAAGCTTCTACTATTTTAAAACAATTTTTAAATAATTATTGATAAGACTTTAAATGTTTTCAAAATTAATTTGAGGTTAATTTTGTAACTTTAGGTAAAATAAGTATACTCTATATTTAATTATATAGAGGAATATAAATTTTACTTAAAGAAATATTTTGAAATCTATTTTCAAGTAAAAATCATGTTCAGAGATGAAAAATGCTTTATTTTCCTCAAAACTGATTTAAAATCAAGAGATGATTGTATGATTAGTTCTTTAATTTTAAATGGGTTAATTAATTATTTATTAAGATAATTATTTCTAATTGTTAAATATAGAAGCTCGTTTAATTAATTATGAAATTAATTCATTTCATTTTGATTTCGGTCTAAACTCTTTCATTTATTCGATTTGGCCATGTTTTAAATTCAAATATGGCTAACCTTTGAGCTAAATTCTGCCACATTTGTAAACAAATGTGGCCAATTCTTGAACATTCCATAAGCCCCCTCACCTTTGTTTCAGCCAATTATTTTGCTCAACAATCCGCTCTTGCCCACTCTTTAATCCTCCGACTCGCTCTGGCCCACCACAACACACCCCTATATTCTCTTCTTCTCTCTTATCTCTCAACAGACACCAAACACACCCATCTTCGTTTCACTCAAATAGACGAACAAGAACAATACCCAGAATCTTCTTCCATCAAAATACCCTCCAAAACATTACCAGCAACAACGTCAAACGACCGCCAAATCCTCAGAAATCGTCATCCTTCAATCTAATTCCCCTTCATCTCTGTTAGTTTGTATGAAAGATGAGCTGTCCAGGTTCTAGAAGAACCCAGATGCTCACATATGGCATCTCAATGTTCTCTTTCCCGAAAATCGCAGTGGATTTCTCTCTATATCAACGACATATGATTGAATTCGTACCCAAGGTACAAACATGTCTCAATCAGGAGGGTTTTTATTTTTGAATTCCAATTTCCCCAAGTTCTTATCCAGATTTCTACTCGTTCCCCCCCAATTTCCATCCATTGGAGACCCAGAAATCCTCCTATATAAACCCATCATTCTTTACTAAGGAGGGATGAGTTTTTGGGTAGCAAAAATCTTGGAGAGTTCTTTTCTCTGATTTTTGGGGAAACTTAAGAATTCAAGCTGAAACAAAGTGAAAAACATATTGGTTTTACTAATTTTCTCAAGGATTTCTTGCTTCTCTTCATTGCAATTTAGAAGCTAACAACATCAGTTCATCGAAAGTCGTTAAAAATCTCAACTCTTCATTCCAGTTTTACTGCCCATAAAAAGGTAAAGTCACTTCTTACTTTGCTTTTCTCAGTCTTACTTGTGTGTTGTTTGATGTAGTTCATTTGATTATGTTGAGTTCCACTCATAAATTGGCTGGCTGTTGTGGTTGTATTAAGCATTGTTGGTCGGTTTAATTAAGCATTATTTTAGGGCTGTGCATATTGAGAGGTGATTGGCTAAACTTTGGGGAACAGTCGAGCTCGGGAGAAGCTTTGAACCCACTGGTTTGGCTTCTCCCAAGAGCTCCTAAAGACCTGAAGTTCCCCTGTTGTCTTCTGGATATTTTATTTAAAATAAGTAATGGGTATGATCATTTCTTGTGTGAAGCAGTAAGAACTTAGTGCATTTGTTTTATTATAGCTTCTCTGCTTAGTGTTAGTTCTAAGGTTAATCCATGCCCTCTATGTCTTCTTGCTAGTTCCTTGTGTTATTTTCATTGTGTGCAAATGTATCTGTCCTTCTCTATAAGGTTCATTGGCCGAAACAGTCATCTAAATGATGGATGATGCTATTTTAGGCTACAAAGATCAGACAAGGTTCTATATATTAGAACTATGCTATAATCTGCTAAGCTTTACCTATTTTTGTTCATAATACAAATCATCTTTAGTTATCAAATACCTCATTTCTTTGGCTATGACTACGATGGTATGTGAAATTTTGACCTAGTTTTATAATAAGGATATAGAAAGTGTTTATCCAGTCTTTCTTTAGGCTAAAATTAGGGATCCAGTAGCTATTCTCATCTTTAGTATGAAAATGCCGTACAATAAAATATAAGGTGTGTTCTTCTCTCCTGAATCTTCTTGGTTAGTTTAAATGTATGAATCGATCATTGAGTAATCTCACGACCCGAAATCAGGCCGTGATGTCACCTACAAAACCCCCCAGTAGGCAAGCTAAACCCAATGATGCGGAAGAGAAGAATAACAATCAAAATAAGGAAAAGCGGAAGATATAATGAGAAGACAGGGCCAATAGCATATATACATATCATCGTACAAAATATACAAAAAATGACCTTAAAGTGACCAAAGAGACAAAATATACATGAGAATCACCCCGGACCTGGTGTCATTAGTACAAGAGCGACTAAGTAAAGAGTAGCTATATAAAAAACTCTGTCTATCCAAAATACAAAATATAGACAGAATATACAAGATGGAAAGCATGTAAAGTCTCCAAAAGCGCCAGGAGTTCACCGCGATCCAAACTGCAACAGGGCTTGAATGAAGGGAGGATTAGTGAGGGTCGCTCGTACTAGGTGCTGCATCAGAAAAAGATGTAGAGTGTAGTATGAGTACCAGGATAACGGGTACCTAGTAGGCATCATAGGCCGATCAAGCACAGAAAGATAACATATAATTATAAATTTACATGAAAGTAAGCAAGGTACAGGGATCCACCTAAGTCTAGTTATAAAGCCAAAATTCGAAACAAACAAAGCCAATATGGGATGAAGCAATAACAGGAACCAACCCAATCAATGACAATCCAAAAGCACCAAAACCAATGCAATACCATGGAAAATGATGTAATGTATGAATGCATAATAGTATAAACCTGGAATACCATATCGGGTGCTTGAAATATCGCATCGAACTATGCATATATATATGTAAAGGAATGAAAGGTAAAATCCCAAAATAATGCATCGGAGGTCCGAAATACAGCATCAGACTATAAATAAATCATAAGATAGTATTTTCCCATTTTCCTTCCAAAACCCATAGTAAAATCCGATATAATTCATTTCAATTCCCATATCACCATAGCCGTAGTAAACCTCATTTGGAACCAAAACCTTGAAAAATATTTCCTTTTTGTACCAATAATATGCAATGCAATATGGGCATGAAATAACCACAATAGAGGAACCATACACAACAAGGAAAAACAGGGAAAAAAGGCCCTCCAAACTAAGAGAACTGACGTGGAGCTCCGTCCAAATCCATGCTATGGCCTCGAGCCCACAATTACACACAACAGTAGAAGTAAGCAAAAAAATACCGAAAGATAAAGTGCAAAATACCAAGAGTCTCTACTCTACCTCTAAAACCTCCTAAAAGCAGACTAGAGATTCTAAGCAAGCCACGACGATACTACAAGCTCCTAGGCTAAGGATAAATAACACAATTCTAAACTATAATCCAAAATGACCAATTTTAAGCGATAAATAGGATTTAAGACTAAATCTATCTAAAATCTAACCTAATATTCCAGTAACATATAAATATATATAATCTAACTAAACTCAGTCTAAAATGTAAACCGTAACTTACCTCAGGGCCGAACTGCAAACATGAACCATCACTCGTGTGCCTTCCCCTGCCGAACAACCCTAGAAAGCTACCGCGCTATCAAGAATACAACCCAGGGGTCAAGATGAGAAGAATGACACCCATATTGCTATACAAAAAATCAGACCAGAAATTGACTCTCGGGGCCCGCACAATGAAAGAAAAACTAAAATTCACAATTACGGTCACGGTGGCTTAAGGAACCCATGCTCAAAATTTAAGCGCGAACGGAGCTCGTTTCGGGGCCCAAAATTGCCCCGAAGTGCTACTAATTAAGGGAAGCACAAGGGGAAAATAATAGAATTTTGGGGGATTTAACGAGAATCAACAGCGAAAAAGAGGAGAGGGGTGAAGAGGGGACTTACAAGATTAAGTATGCTGAACTAGAGCTGCTGGAACCACAGCTGCTGGAACCAGAGCTTATAGGTGCAACAATGGAGAATTTGCAAAATCGTGGGGGAGAAAATGAAGTGGACAACTTAAATAGCTATCTGGGGTCCTTTATCGCGGTCGTGACAGGACCCCACGCGTTCGCAGAAAAATGTAGGCTAGACTATCAAGATCGCGATAGGTCAGCCACGCGATCGCGTAGAGCAAGCTGGATCGGTTCCTAGCCTACTTTATTGCCAATGGAAGGAGCAACATATGCGATCGCAATGGTCAATAAACTAGACCATCTCGAACGCGATGGCCACCTCATGATCGCGATGACTAAACTTGTCTGCAACTTTATAGCAACAACCAACAATTTACAAGGCTGAAAAAGTCACCCGACGACCCTTGGGATTTATTTGAAACCCCGTCAACACAACCCAACCATGCTACCCAACCAGAAATAGCATTCCAGACTCAATAGAATCAATGAAACTCCCCACGGAGATCATCATAACGAAAAGTGGTCCCCATGCCCAAAGCTAACTTGGAACTCAATGCCCTAAAACAAGTCTAGAAGCCTCGAGACCCGAACCAAAGGTCCCCTTAGCCCAAAGTCAACATTTCGGAGATAACATCACTGACAAAAATTCCATCTGAGGCCATCTTCTCCGAATGTTGACCAAAGTCAACCCTATCAGCCAAACTGGCTTGAAAACACAAAAACCAACACCAACCCAAAACGAAAACTCCTAAGCCCAGACCAATGGTCCCACTAGACAAAAATCCCCATTTCAAAGACAACAAAACTGCTGGAATTTGATTCTGAGCACGTTGACCAAGAATGTTGACCAAAGTCAAAGATTTTCTAAGTTCAAGTTCTAAAGTAGGGAAATAGTCATAACGACCTAACGAATGGCCCGAGCACTAAACTGATAGTCCCGGCAAGTCATAAATGACCTGTAGCCACTGAGGGAAAGCTCAAAATGCAGAAAAAAGATGAAAAATAGAAAATGACCTGGAGGGTCATTACAACATCCACTACTAAAAGAACTTTCGTCCGTGAAAGTTAGAAAAAGGATAGTACCTGAAGACTCAAAAAGATGAGGATAATGGGTTCGCATGTCGGTCTCGATCTCCCAAGTATCCTCCTCGACAGGATGATGCCACCACTGAACCTTAACCGACGGAATCTCCTTGGACCTCAATTTCCTAACCTGCCTATCAAAAATAGCAACATGCTCCTCCTCAAGGGCTAAGGACTCATCTAACTGAACCGACTCCAACTGAAGAACGTGAGACTCATCCAGAATATACCATCACAACATAGAGACATGAAACACAGGATGCACACTGGAAAGAGCAGAAGGAAAGTCTAACTCATAGGCAACCTCCCCAATATGACAAAGGATCTCAAATGGCCCAACAAACCTAGGACTGAGCTTACCCTTCCTCATGAACCTCATCACGCTCTTCATGGGTGATACCTGAAGGAAAACACTATCACCGACCATGAACTCTAGATCTTGAACTCTTCGGTCAAGTGTAAATCTTTTGACTACTCTAAGCAGTGCAAAATCTCTCCTGAATAACCTGGACTATATCAATAGAATCACAAAGCAAGTCGGTACCCCACGACCTAACCTCAAAAGCATCAAACCAACTTATCATAGATCTGCATCGCCTACCATACAAAGCCTCGAACGAAGCCATCTGAATGCTGGAATTGTAACTATTATTATATGCAAACTCTGCAAGGGCTAAACACTGGTCTTACGGACCCCCTAAATCAATAGCACAGGCTCGCAACATATCCTCCAAAACCTGAATAGTACCCTCTGTCTGACCATCTATGTAGAGATGAAAAGCAGTGCTAAGCTCAACTCTAGTACCCAACTCTCTCTGAATGGTCCTCCAAAAATGCGAAGTGAACTGAGTACCC
Source organism: Jaltomata sinuosa (assembly GCA_003996215.1). NCBI lineage: Eukaryota > Viridiplantae > Streptophyta > Magnoliopsida > Solanales > Solanaceae > Jaltomata > Jaltomata sinuosa. The sequence continues at coordinate 263,490 of QJPP01001203.1, read as the reverse complement.
CAGTCAGAAATAATAGAAACTGGCACTCCATGCAAATGAACAATCTCTCAAATATAGATTTGAGCAAACCTCTCGAATATGTAGGAAGTCTAAACTGGCAGAAAGTGAGAAGACTTCGTCAATTTATCCACGATAACCCAACTAGCATCAAATCTCCACAAGGAACGTGGAAAACTGACTACAATGTCCGTAGCAATCTGCTCCCATTTCCACTCCGGAATGGGTAGCCTTTGAGACAAACCACCTGGCCGCTGGTGCTCAAACTTCACCTGCTGAAAGATAAAGTACCTAGATACGAAAGCTTAAATATCCCTCTTCATCCCACACAACCAGTAGTGCTGCCTCAGGTCACGATACATCTTAGCTTCCCTAAGATGAATGGAATATCTAGAATAATGAGCCTCCTCCAATATTAATCTGACCAAATCACCATCCCTAGGAACACAGATACGACCCTCGATCCTCAAAATGCCTTCTGAATTAAAAGTTGCCTTCCTAACCTCACCACTCATCACCTTGTCATGAATGATCCTCAACTTTGCATCATCAAACTGTTGTGCCTGAATCTGCTCTAACAAGGAAGATCAAGCCTCAACACAAGCATGAATACGGCCCGGCTTTAAAATGTCATGTCTAACCAAACTGTTAGCCAAGGATTGGATGTCCCAAGCTAAAGGTCGCTCCTCTATCGCTAAGAAAGCCAAGTTACCCATACTCAGCGCCTTCCGGCTCAAGGCATCCGCTACCACATTTGCCTTGCCCGAATGATAGAGAATAGAGATGTCATAGTCCTTCAGTAACTCCAACCACCTATGCTTCCTAAAATTTAGATCCTTCTAGCTGAAAATATACTGAAGACTACGATGTTCAGTAAAGATCTTACAATGCACGCCATAAAGATAATGCCTCCACATCTTCAACGCGAAGACTACCGCTGCTAACTCCAAGTCAGGTATGGGGTAGTTCCTCTCGTGAACCTTCAATTGTGTAGAAGCATATGCAATAACCCGGCCCTGCTGCATCAACACACAACCCAAACCAATACCTGAAGCATCATAATACATTGTGAAACCTCAACTCTCGACCAAAAGAGTAAGAATCAGTGCTGAAGTCAACAAGGCATTGAGCTTCAGAAAGCTTCCCTCACACTCATCTTACCACTGGAAGGGAACATTCTTTTGAGTCAATCTAGTCAATGAAGCTGCTATCGAATAAAACCCCTTCATAAACCATCTGTAGTAACCTGCCAACCCGACAAAACTGTGAACCTTGATAAGAGAAGTAGGCCTAGCCCAATCACGAACTGCTACAATCTTTGTTGGATATACCATAATCCCATACTTGGACACCACCTACCCCAAGAATGCCACAAACTCAAGCCAAAACTCACACTTAGTGATTTTGGCATATAACTGATGCTCTCGCAAGGTCTGAAGTACAACTCTAAGATGCTGCTCATGCTCCTCTCTACTCCTTGAATAAATCAGAATGTCATGGATGAACACAATCAAAAATGATTCAAAGTAGGCACTGAACACACGATTCATCAACTCCAAAAATATTGCTGGGGCATTAGTCAACCTAAAAGACATGACTAGGAACTCATAATGATCGTATCAAGTCCTAAATACAGTCTTTGGGATGTCCTCAGACCTAATCCTTAACTGGTGATAATAGGACCTCAAATCTATCTTAGAGAACACCGCTACACCCTGTAGCTGGTCAAACAAATCATAAATATATGGCATCAGATATCTGTTCTTAAGTGTCACCTTATTAAACTGTCAATAATCAATACACATACGCATAGACCCACCCTTCTTCTTTACAAACAGAACCAGAGCACACCTGATGAACCCTCTACTTAATAAATCTTGGTGTTGATCCTTAAGCTCCCTCAACTTAGCAGGTGCCATTTGATATGGCAGAATAGAAATGGGCTTGGTGCCCGACTCAATGTCACGATCAGGAGGATGACCTGGAAGATAAAAAGGAAACATATATCTGAATACTCACAAACCACAGGAACTGACTAAAGAGGAGGTATAGTGGCACTAGTATTATGGACGTACGCAAGATAGGCTAAGCACCCCTTCCCAACAAACCGTTGGGCACTCAGAAAATATATAACTCCCCTCGGCATATGGCCATAGGCACTCTTCCATATGATAGGAGAGATACCAGACATTCGAAGAGTAAAAGTTTTGGCGAAGCAATCCAAGACCACATGATAAGGAGATAGCCAATACATCCCTAAAATCACATCGAAATCAACCATATCAAGTACAACCAAGTCTACCCACGTGTTGTACCCCAAGATAGTCACCACACAAGCCTGATACACCTGATCCACTATTAAAGAATCACCTACTAGGGTAGATACATGCAAGGGCATAGGCAAAGACTCACAAGCAGACGCCAGACGAATAGCATAATAAGTAGATACATATGAGAATGATGATAAATGGAGATCGTAACTGTGATCACAGTATCTGAAGCCTCAGCCTCTGTCCAGCCTAGAACTGCATACATGTGGCTCCGACCGCCGTGACCACCTAACCTACCAGACTGAGGACTACCTCTAGTACCCTAGAGACCACCCCTACTACAGTGTGAACCATCTCTAACTGGAGGTGGTGGAGCCCCGGGGGCCTGAACTAACTGATCTTGTCGCTTAGGGTGTTGTGCCGATGGACACTCTCTAGCAAAGTGGCATACCTCGCCATACTCATAACAACCTTGACCAAACGTACTCCGTTGAGATGACCCGGCTGAATCAGCATGACCACCATGACCTGTGGACCCTGAATGGCCACCTCATGGAGCAGGAATAATACTCTGGCTACTCTGACCCTCAGAAGTTTGTAATGCCGCATGAACAGGCCGGCTTGGCTGGAAGTGCTTCTGGTGCTGACCTCTACCATAGTAGCCTCTACCACGGGTCTGGGAACCACAAAAAGTGCCCTGATAGTGAGGCCTCTTATTGCTTCCCCCTTGGGCCTCGTGAAGAATGATGAATGCTCAAATCGCGCTCTCCAAAGTTGGAGGCCATGGTGACTGTGCGGCAAAACAAAATTTATAATCTCAATGAGTGTCGGGATTATACCCAATGGACTTAGAGTAGCTAAATAGAGATTGTATTGAGTTGAGTTTAAAGCGAGAGTAAATGCTCAAAATAGAAAGTAAAAGAATGGGGAATTGGGATGTTGTCACTACAATCATAATTCAATTAAAAAGCAATAAAACGAAGGTGGGTGTACGAAGTTGACTAGATGACTAAGGATGTGTATCCGATGGGGCTTTAATCATGGCATAGGGTGATTATCAATTCATACTTATTCTTGATTATTGACATAAGTAGCATTGGTCATGGGTATGGAATGGTAATCTATCGATCAACATCCATATTTTTGATGATTTCAGTTAGAACATCATCGATTTTATCAACAAACAACCTACATAAACTTGGGGAGGTCACACTATCTCTAGCTTAGACCCTTAAATGGGTGATTCCATCGATAAGAGTTATTTCTAGCCTCAAATCTGAATGGAGTCCCAAATTCCCACTAGTAATTTCACATTCGAAACTATGAAATCCTTTCTCAAGCAATCACATAGTCAAGTAATGAAAATTAATGTTCGCAACCACCAATTTTAGAATTAAAATTTGGTGAAATTACTAGACCCATGTCAAATAAGCAATTATAAGCAAGAATAAATAATACCCACATCCATTAGCTAAGAAACCATCATCAACACACCCCTAGACAAGAGAATTTATCCACTCATAGCAAGAGAGAAAGAGATACCAGCTGGGTAAGTCAAAATCTCTTCCATTAGAGCTGAATCTCAAGTTCTAGATTCAATTTGAGCACACAAGTGTTAACCAAGAGTATTATATTGAAACCCACTTCTCAATGGAGGTGAAAACTTAGTCTCAAAGCAAAAATCTCTTCAGAATTTAGGATTTAAGAAAGTTATTTACAATTGTGCGTAAATAGGTCTTTTATAGTTTCCCAAAACATCACTAAAAATTAGGACAAAAATGCCCTTCAGGAGGTGTACGGTGGGATGTGTGGTTCGTACATTTTGATGTGCGTGTCGCACACTTACTTCAGTTGAACCAGTGACTTCAGCTATCTTTGGCATCTCCATGCAAAGAGGGTGCGGTTCACACCTTGAGATGTGCGCGTTGCACAACTACCACACCCCTTAATAGACTCTTCAGGATTTTTGCAGCTCTATTCGAAGGAGGTGCAGTTTGCACCTCGGCTTGTCTGTGTCGCACAACCACCACATCTTCAGTCAGAATCTTTAGCTTTTCCAAACACTTCACATTTCACTCCTTTTGAGCTCTTTTTGGGTCCATTTCCTTGTTTATCATTATCTATCAAAAGTACATGCATAGACATCATTAAAGGCCATAAGAACCTCTAAATCTATTCAAAACATAGCAATAATTCATGGATATAGGTTTCAATATGTTGAACGATTACCGACTTATCAAATCCCCAAACATGAACTATTGCTTGTCCTCAAGCAAGATACTCACAAGGCAAGGAATGAATTATGCTCTAGGCTCAATCAAGGCACAAAATACTAATCTACACTAAAAAATTAATAATAAAAAATGAATAAACAAAAAACTCAAACAAAAGACTCAACTATGATGCGCATATCAATTTTGAACCACCGCAAATTTAAGGCAATTTGTCATTTCAAAACCTTTTCCAAAATGACATCATTTCTTATTCAAATTCAAGGGAATTTTGCCATTCAAAACAAGACATTTAAACTTCTCAAGTCATTGGCATGGACCGTCAAGGGTTGCCTCGAGATTTGTCGCACAACTTTTCTCATTCATTCCCCTCAATTAAAATAGAGTCTCTATATTTTGATTCGAGTGCACGATGCCACTCACCACAAGAGAGAATCCCACTCAAAATCATTCAATTCACAAAACACAGGATTATAGGAGAACCAAGAAGACTCTCACTCTCTCAAGGAAGTTCAAGTGCATACGCATTGAACCATAGGCTTGCCCTTCATGTATATCGCCACTAATGTAGGGTGGCCAAGCTTGGAATCACCAAGGATTTACGGGTTATGATGTTGGCTAGGGCTAAGGTGAGGATATCATTTGGTTGAAGTGACTACACCTCCCTAATGCTCATTGCTCTCATTTCAAACACCGCTCACATTTTTCTATTTCAAGTTCACCTTATTTCTCCCTCTTTACAACCCAAGATTTCTCCTTTTACTCATGATCATTCAAACTCCTTATACTGCCTTCACTTGGTAGCACCTATTTATTATTTTCAATTTGATCATTGGATTGATCTTTTGGAGCAATTTTGAATTCGAAATTAAGGTGATACCTTGCACTTGAAGTGCACTTCTTTTCTTCTCCTAATTTGATCACATGCACCCCCAAACTTAGGCATTTGCCTATGTTATATTTTGTTCCCCCCCCCAAACTTAGGCTTTTAACCTACATTTCATTGTCAAGCAATTAGGGAGGATAGGTGCCAAAATAGAGGTTCCAAAAAGGCCAGGTGTTAACAAGGTGCCAAAGAACGGTTCACTAGGATTTGACGTCATGTGAAGCCATTTGGGTGAAGTGGCTATCAAAGAGGGCCTAAGGTCATCTTTCAAGATCGGTCATACCAAGAATTTTGCCTTGAATCACATTCGGGGCAAGTTCTAGATGACACTTATGCGCAAGAATCAAGGTAAAGACTCACAACACAAGGCGTCATGCCACAAGACCACTTTCATTAGTCTCACAATCAATTGGGGAAAATGATTTTTGACAAGCTATTCCGAGTTCATTACACACTCGTTTGTGAGTCAATCAAGCCAAAGAAAGAGTGTGCAAGTTATAACAAGAGAATGATTTTCCTCAAAACTTCATTTCCCTTTTTCCTTTTATTTTCAAACCAATTTGCCCATTTTCCAAGAGAATTTTTTTGGTGGGCCCATTGCGAGACAAACAACTGCGGACTCAATTCTGAACTAAAACTTGGCATTTTCCCTTAAGAAAGTCACCTCTCAATCTATCATAGGGAAATACCAACCCAGTTCGACACACAAAAACAAAAGAAAAGAAACAGAAAATAATCAAAACTCTTCCTCCCAGGGAAAGAACCGTGGTATTAAGAAAACCCTCGGAGTTTATTTCTAAACTACTATTAACAAGGCAATGCAAGCACCCCCCAACTGAAATGGAGCATTGTCCCCAATGATATAAGTGAGAGAAAGCAGCAAACTCCCTGAACCGAGGTGCAAAATGCACTACAAGTGGTGTAGCCGCACCTTAACCGCATAATTAAATCAGCCAAATTTGACTTCCTTCTGTTTGTTGTTTGTTCTATCAGTGTGCGACACACACTTAGGGTTCTGCGAAATGCCTCAGTGAATGCATGATGGTGTGGATTTCTGGGAAAGACTGTCAGTCTTCTGCTAAGAGTTTCAAAATTAGTGTGCAACATGCACAATTTCTCCTACGATCGCACTCCAGTCGCACATAGTGTAGTCTGATTTATCAACTTTTCTGTTAACCTCATGCAATTTGATGTGCGATGCGCACTTTTAGAGGTGCGACCACACAAAGCATTGCACTATCTGATAATTTCTCCTCATCTTTATCTCGACTCCCGTTTACAAGGCTAACAAAGACAACATACAAAATAAAACCAAAAAGTAGGAACAATACTGAAGGAAAAAGTACTTGGGTTGCCTCCCAAGAAGCGCTTGGTTTAACATCACGGCTTGACGAAGGTACCTCCCAATCAAGTTTCGTCTAAGTAAATGGCCTTTATAGATGCAACATCTTCCAAAATTCCAAAATACTTCTTCACTCGCTGCCCATTGACTTTGAAAGCTGAGCCATCCTTATTTTCCAATTCTATGGCTCTATTGGCAAAGACTTGAAGCACTTTGAAAGGGCCCCACCATTTGAACCTTAGCTTTCCCGGAATGAGCTAAAGCCTCAAGTTGAATAAGAGTACCCAGTCTCCCGGGTGGAACTCATGCCTTAAGATTTGTTGATCATGATATCGCTTCATCCGAGCCTTGTAGATAGAGGCACTTTCATAAGCTCGCATCCGGAATTTATCCATTTCATTGAGGTCTTCCACTCTAGAACGAGTGGGTCTCTCCCAATCTAAGTTTAGCTTTTTCAAGGCCTACATATCTTTGTGTTCCAATTTGACCAGGAGATGACAAGCCTTTCCAAATACCAATTGATAGGGGGATATTCCAATTGGGGTCTTGTAAGCTATCCTATATGCCCATAGTGCATCGTCCAACTTGCGTGACCAATCCGTTTGGTGAACATTCACCGACTTTGAAAGGATGGACTTAATCTCCCGGTTGGACACCTTAACTTGCCCGCTCTTTTGTGGATGGTAGGGAGTGGCCACTTTGTGTTTGACGTCGTATTTCTCAAGTAGTGCGCTAAATAACTTGTTGCAAAAGTGCGATCCTCCATCACTAATGAAGGCACGAGGGGTGCCAAACCTTGCAAAGATGTACTTTTTGAGAAAAGCAGTCAGACTTCTCCCTTTATTATTTGGTAAAGCCACCACTTTGACCCATTTGGACACGTAGTCCACAACCACTAGAATATAGGTGTTGTGATCTTGTAAAGAGTCACATGAAATTGATACCCCATACATCAAACAATTCTACCTCAAGGATAGGTGTTAGTGGAAGCTCATAGCGCCAAGATATGCCCCCTCCGCATTGAGAATTGTCACACTCCTTTACCAAATCATGAGCATCTTGGAACAAGGTAGGTCAATAAAAACCACTTTGCAATACTTTAGAGGCCGTGCGCATGCCCCCATGGTGTCCACCAATAGGTGATAAATGGCATGCTCTAAGAATGGGTAACATTTCAATTTTTGGTACATACCTCCGTATCATCCCATCAGCAAAAATCCGAAACAATTAGGGGTCATCCCAATAATATTTCCAAACGTCATGGAGGAATTTCTTTTTCTGATTCAAGTTCAATCCCTCCAGGAGTAGATCGCTTGCCAAGTAATTAGCAAAATTTGCAAACCAAGGTGTCAAGTCATGAGAAACAGCCAAAATTCACTCATTCGGGAATGATTCATCAATTTCAAGATCACCCACTGGCCTTCCTTCTTCTTCAAGACGCGATAAGTGGTCAGCCACTTGATTTTCACACCCTTTCCGGTCCTTCACCTCAAAGTCAAACTCTTGAAGAAGTAACACCCACTGGATTAATCAGGGTTTGGCATCCTTATTAGTCATCAAGTACCTTATGGCAGCATGGTCAGTATGCACCACCACCTTAGTGCCCAAGTGATATGCTCAAAATTTCTCGAAAGCAAACACCACAACCAACAATTCCTGTTCCGTAACTGTGTAGCTTGTTTGTGCTGTGTTCAAAGTTTTGCTTGCATAATATATCGCGTGAAAGAGCTTCTCTCTTTATTGACCTAGAATTTCCCCTAAGGCTATGCCACTAGCGTCACACATAAGCTCAAAAGGCTTTGACCAGTCTGGAGCAATGATAATCGGGGTAGAGGTGAGCTTTTCTTTCAAGGTGAAAAAAGCCGTCATGCATTTATCATCAAAATCAAATTTTTCCTCCTTTTCTAATAGTTTACATAGAGGGTGAGCCACTTTTGAGAAGTCTTTGATGAATCGCCGATAGAATCCAATGTGCTCGAGAAAACTCTGGATGCCTTTCACAGTTTTCGAAGGGGGTAGCTTTAATATAACCTCAATTTTTGCTTGATCAACTTCAAGCCCTTCTTAGGAGATATTTTTCCCCAAAACTATCCCTTCCTTTACCATGAAGTTACATTTCTCCCAATTCAACACCAAATTCGTGTCCTCACACCTTTTAAGTACCTCCTCTAGGTGCTCCAAATAATCATTAAACTCATCCCCCACCACTAAAAAATCATCCATGAAGATCTCCATTGTATCCTCCACAATATCCAATAAATCAACATCATACACCTTTGTAAGGTGGACAGAGCGTTACAAAGTTCAAAGGGCATTCTTTTGAACGCAAAGGTGCCATACAGGCATGTAAAAGTGGTATTTTCTTGGTCCTCCAGAGCGATTGAAATTTGGTTGTACCTGGAATAGCCATCTAGAAAACATTAGAATCCACGGCCTACCAATCGATCTAGCATTTGATCTATGAATGGAAGAGGGAAAAGGTCATTTTGCGTCCAAGAATTCAACTTTCTATAATCCATGCATACTCTACAACTGATCACGGGTCTGAGAGCAATCATTTCATCTTTCTAATTTGGCACCACTATAATTCCACCTTTCTTTGGAACATATTGTACTGGGCTTACCCAAGTGCTATCTGATATGGGAAAGACCACCCCCGCATCCAACCACTTGATGATTTCTTTCTTCACCACCTCTTGAATTGGTGAATTTAGTCTTCGTTGGTGCTCAATGGGAGGACTACTTTCTTCTTGCAAGTTAATTTTATGTGTGCATATTCCCGGGGGTATACCTTTGATATCAGATATTTTCCATCCCAAAGCTCGGATGTGCTTCTTCAATACCATAATAAAATCCTCCACTTGCTTGTCGCTTAGCTTGTTGGAAATAATAACCGGCAAGGTCTCGTTAGCACCCAAGTATGCATACTTCAAATAGGAAGGCAATGGTTTGACCTCCAAGATAGGAGGTTTAATGATTGAGGGTTTAGATGGTGGAGTTTCTCTGTTCTTTAGGTCGAGAACAAGTTTCTTTGGGGGATAAGAGTAGGATCCTATGCACACCAATGCACAACAAACCTTATCGAATTCCTCTATCCCCTCAACATCATGATTCAATAGTACTGCTTCTAAAACTTCATCGATGAATGTAATGACTCTACCAGTCATTTCCGCGTATACGCTTTCCTTGTCTGTTAGAACTCTCCTGTAGTGGCCCCGAGTTGATTATGACTTGTTGGGACCGGTGGTTCGGTACCCTGGACGTTCGATTGGTCTTTATGATCAATTCCCTGTCTTAGAAGCTGAGTATCAAAATCGTGCGTATTTGAAAATATTATTTTATTTTAAAGTTGAATGTGGTAAAAATATTTTTTTTTTATTATTACCTTTTTAAAATATTTTAAAGGTCTATGAAAAATACTTTAGTTACGATGTAATTGTATATGTATTTATTTTATAAGGTTTTTATACATTATAATATTTTAACGGAGATGGTAAATTTAGTTATGTTGAAAATTATTATTATAATATAGTAGGTTTTATTGGAAATGACTTTCTATTAATTATGGCATATTTAAAAGGTTATATATATTTTACCATGAATTTATGCAATACCCGAATATATAAATAACGGGATAAGAATTTCTTTTGTTCCTTTGTAATTGCCACCTCCACTCCACGTGTAGGTGGAGGGAGTGGCCAGCAAATTATTAGCTAAAGGTGGCAACATATTAGCATTTTCCTAATATTGATCTTTTCTAAATAATTATAAATTAATCTATTTGTTGTCTACTATACAGATATATATCTATATGTATATATATATTCTATCTTCATTACTAAAGGGAGCAAAGCATATATGGTTGATGTAGGTGTGGAATTTATTCAGTTGACTCCATAGGCTTCTTTGCTTGTTTGTTTTATTCACCAAGGGAATTATTAAGTTGCTACCAATTTGGGTAACCTATGTCGAGGAGGCATTTTGCGAGAAAATCAATTTGATGAGATATTTGTTCCTCGAAAGAAAACTGAGTAATTACATCAAGTTATTCAAGCCCGAGTTCGAGTTTAATTTTAATTTTGGAGAGGTTCGAGCTTGTCATCGGACGACAGGTAGGTTATGGTTTAAACTCCCTAGACTTAGCATATATCGGATAAAATTGTACTAGCTGGCATCCTTGGGTTGGATTATTAGGTTGATACCACAGACCTTGACCACTTTATTCATGTCCGCCTACTTTTGTTCCTCCGTTGCTTGTAGTACTTGCCGATATATTTTATTTACCCTTGTGGTCCTGTGAGGCCTTGTTTACTCTGGAACATAGAAGGTGGGATATTGGGAATTTCCGCGAGTCCCGGGCATAGAATTATCCTTCTAGGCTGGTTATGCTTGCTGAGTAGCTATGGGCCTATGCAGGGTCGATAGGTTGATTGTGAGCTGCTGGGCAGTTATTGTGTTTGATCGTACCATTTACATACATATAAAGAGATTTTTCCATGTTTTACTACGGTTTTGGCTTCGGGCCTACTGACACTATTTTCTAAACCTTGCATGGCCCCGGGGCCCTTTTTTATGGAAATAAATTGGAAATGGTTTGATTTAACTTGTGAATATTCTTGGGTAAAAGAAAGTAAAATTATGATTTAAATCACCAGTTTTATGATTAACGCTAGACCCGGTAGGGCCGGGGTGCTAGTTGAGTTTTCTTGCTACCTGAGATAACTTTAGCCTCGGTCGGACCGTGCACCCAAGATGACTTTCTACTGTTTAGACCCGGTTATGCTCGGGCATCCTTGGTGGGATTTTTGAGATATTTTCCTACTACTTTAGTCCTGGACAGGGTCTGGGCATGCATATTCGAGACTGGGTCTTTATCTTGAAACCGGACTTGCTTCCGGATGATATGTTTTGATACTGAGTTTTAGTATGGGGTCGGGGACCTCTATGGACCTTGCCATCCAGGCCTGGGGCTTCGGGCTGCGCATGCCGGAGGAAGGGTATACAGCGGAGTAGAGATATATGGGCAGTGTCCTTCTATGGAACCTACCTGCTGGCCCGGATCGGCACCGGAGGAGGTACATACAGAGATACCATTTCACTTGAGATCTTCATGCATCATATCATTCATTGTTTGAGGCTCCACCCTTGTTTGTTGTTTGTTGTTTTTTGATTGTACGCTCTGGTAGTATGGGATGCCGGAGGGTTTATTTTCACTTGTTTGTGTTCCTTGATTGTATGGGCGGCCGGGGGACTGTAGGTAGACTCTTGCTATTTACTTACAGAATTGTGCCCTGTTACGGTTAAGTATGAAATTGGTTACTGCTAGGCTGTTAGTTTCTGGATTTGAGATTGATATGATTAGCTGAGTTTGATTCCTGTCTCTGAGCATGCCTGTCATTACTCTTTCCCTCTTCTTACACTTGAGGTTACTGGTATACCGTCCATTTTGTAAACTTATTATGTATACACTGTTATTGCAAGGACCCCAGGTGCGTTATTTCTTACTTTCACTTGTGCCTATTGTGTATATATTTGACTTGCTGGCCTCACATGTGGTTTTATTGATTTCCCTCTGGGCTAGTTCCTGTGTACCTTTCGTTGATTTCTGTGACTACTTGCTTTTATTCTGTCTGTTACTATGCTTTTATCTTATATGTTCCCAGTCGGCCTATGATACCTAATGGGTACCTTATGCTTCGCATTTGGTGCTCACCCTACCCCCACTGCATCTTTGGGTGCAGATCCTAGCGTGGGCCATCGCCGTTAGATCACTGTGATTCGTGCTTGGAGATCTATTGGGGACTACTTCAGACTGAGGGTGATCTCTTGGCGATCGGAGCTTAGATTTAGTTTATCTTTTGCTTCATCTACTCTATTACCATTCGGGGACATCTGTATACGTTGTTTTGGATCGTTTGTACTCCATGTATATAGTTTGGCTCTATACTATGATACCAGGTCTAGGGGTTTAGTTTAGTTTCCGCATATGTATATATATATTCATGTTATCTATTATCTTCATCTTGTTCCCTTACTTTTGCTTATTAAACTATTCTTCCGCTTATTTGTTAGATAGTAGCCCATTCCTAACTGTCCTGGGCTACGGGAATTGGTTCGCCTACTGGGGTATTGTAGGTGCCATCATGACCGAGAAATAGGGTCGTGAAAACTAGGTATCAGAGCTCTAGGTTCACCGGTGTCTGCGGTATATGAGCCAATGTCTAGTAGAGTCCTGCGAATCAGGGCGGAGATATCCGTACTCAATCTTCGGGAGGCTACAGTGACATTTTAGGAAACTTGACCCTTTCATTGCTTCTGTGTCGTGCGTAGGACCCTTGAAGTCTCTGAAAATCTCATTTGCTCTACTTCATTCTTCCGTAGATGGTTTGTACGAGATCATCGGCATCAGGCGGAGATGAGCCCCCCGCTCCAGCTAAGGGTCGAGGACGCCCTCGAGCAGTGGCACCTGCTAGAGCTACTAGAGTTGAGATAGAGCCTGAGCAACATATGGATCAGGGGGCAGCCCAGGTACCACCAGCTCCAGTACCAGCTCCAGTAACAGCAGCGCCCATTTCTGTGCCAGCTCCAGTCGCAGCTCAGTCTCCAGATATTCGGGGATTACTATTGCAGCTTTTGAGTATGATTGGAGAGCGGCCTTCTGAGGTAGCACAGACATCCTCTCAGGGGGAAGCCCTGGGTGCACAGATTTCAGGAGCGCATCCTGCTATTGCAGCTCCTCGTGCGGAGGTCATTCCGGTTCCATCAGTTGCACAGCCTCTTGCTCCTCGCCCAGCTATGACAGAGTCAAAGCAGAAGGCGTTGGGTAGGTTTTTGAGGTTAGTACCTCTGAGGTTTGCTGGTACTTCTGGACAGGATCCACATGACTTTATTACTACCTGTGAGGAGATGTTGCATCATTTGGGTTTGTTAGAGACTCACGGGGTTGGTTATACTACCTATCAGTTGGAGGGCCCAGCGAAGTTATGGTGGAGGGTCCATGTTGCTTGTAGACCACCATCGTCACATCCTTTGACTTGGTCTGAGTTTTATGAGGCCTTTATGGCCACGTTCCTACCTCAGAGTGATTGTGAGCGTCGCAGGGAGCAGTTTACTTACCTTATGCAGGAGTCTACGACTGTCTCGGAGTATGAGACCCGTTTTTATCAACTATCACCGTTTAGAGCTATGATCATTCCTACCGAGGCAGATAGGATTCGCAGATTTGTATGGGGTTTGAGGCTAGAGATCAGGCAGCCAGCTGACATACTAATTACTGGTGGTCGGTCATTCTAGGCTATCGCTGACTATGCCCGCACTATGGAGGACTTACATCGACATAGTCAGGGGTCCAGAGATAAGAGGCCTCGACATCAGGGTGGCTACAGTGGTTCCAAATATGGTGGTAGAGGTTCAGGCCAGTGGAGCCGGGGTTATCAGCCACAGCAGCACCAGGGTCAGTCCAGCCGACCGGTTCAGGCTTCCCTTTAGACATTCGGTAGTACCCAGTTTGAGCAGGGTCAGAGCAGCCATCAGGAATATAGGGGCCAGTCTTCGAGGGGTACAGTTTCTGGGGCATCAGGCCGTGGTGGTTATACAAGATCTGCTGGTTCATCTCGACTGAGTAGGCCGCCAGGGGATTGTTTTACTTGTGGTGTGATTGGTCATTTTGCTAGAGATTACCCTCAGCAGGGTACAGTTCAGTTGGCCAAGCCTTTACGAGCAGTTCAGCCTCCGGCTAGAGGGGGTGGTCATCAGTGTAGAGGTGGTGCTCTGCGTGGCAGAGCAGGTGGTAGGGATGGCGGTCGGGCAGGTGGAGGTCGTCGTCAGTTTTACGCGGTCCCTAGGAGACCAGAGGCAGAGGCCTCAGATGCTGTGATTACAGGTACCATTTCTGTGTGCCATCAGTCTGCTATGACTTTATTTGATCCTGGATCTACTTGTTCATATGTATCTGCCTACTTTGTGCCCTGTTTGGGGTTGGCTAGGGAGCCATTATCTGTTCCTGTTTCTGTTTCAACCCCAGTAGGAGATTCTTTAGTAGTGGATCAGATTGTGAGATCTTGTATGCTATCTATTGGTGATTTAGAGACTTAGGGTGATTTGATGATTCTTGATATGCTAGATTTTGATGTGATACTGGGCATGGACTGGTTATCCCCTCACCGTGTGGTTTTGGATTGTTATGCCAAGACCATTACCATAGATGTGCCCGGTGTATCCCCGGTTGTGTGGCAGGGTTCGGTTAACCATGCACCATCTGGGATCATCTTTTGTCTTTGAGCTAGGAAGTTGATTTCCCGTGGGTGTTTAGCTTATCTAACATATTTTTGAGATGCTAGTATTGACCTTACTTCTCCTGAGTCTCTTCCTGTGGTTAGAGACTTCCTTGATGTGTTTCGTACCGACCTGCTAGGCCTTCCACCTGAGAGAGATATTGATTTTGCTATTGAGTTAGAGCTGGGCACCAGACCCATTTCTATTTCTCCTTACCGTATGGCTCCTGCTGAGTTGAGGGAGCTTAAGGAGCAGCTCAAGGATCTGTTAGCTAAGGGGCTTATTAGACCAAGTGTGTCACCTTGGGGTGTTCCTGTTCTCTTCATGAAGAAGAAGGATGGGTCGATGCCCATGTGTATTGATTATCGACAGTTGAATAGGGTGACAATGAAGAATAGGTATCCGATGCCGAGGATTGATGACTTGTTTGACCAGCTTCAGGGTTCAGTCGTGTTTTTGAAGATTGATTTGAGGTCCGGCTACCATCAGTTGAGGATTAGGGCGGAGGACATCCCTAAGACAGCATTCAGGACACGTTATGGTCATTATGAGTTCCTGGTGATGTCTTTTGGGTTGACTAATGCCCCCGCAGCTTATATGAACTTGATGCACAGGGTTCTTGGCCCGTATTTGGACTCATTTGTGATAGTTTTTATAAACGACATCTTGGTATACTCGCGTAGTAGAGATGAGCATGAGCAACACTTGAGGGTTATACTCCAGACTTTGAGAAATCATCGGCTTTATGCCAAGTTCTCAAAGTGCGAGTTTGATTCCTTTGAATTGCATATCTTCAAGCAAAATTGGTATGTTTAGATAACATGACCTCTATTTTTATGAAATTGCATGCCTAATTCTTTAAGCTATGATATTAGAAGGAAAGTATATTTTGAATTATGGTTTTGCAAAGCTTTAAGACTCATGACTTGTGAATTGCATGACATCAGATATGTCCTTATTCTTTTCCAATAGTTTTGGACATTAGATATGTCCCTATGTTTTATGAAAGGTTTGGCATCCAGATATGTCTACCTAAGTTATGAACAGTTTTGACATCATATATGTCACAAGTATTATGACCTATATGTATATGTTTTGGGAGTAGTATTTAGCACCGAGTTGGATAGGGTGAGAGTACCCTTAATCCCAGAACTACGTTCCTCCTTAGGTTCTAAGTCCCCTCAGTTGGGTATTAGATTTAGTGATCACGCCACAGTCATGCCTTTATATTGGGTTCTTTCGATGGGGCATTTAAATGGAATTCCATGTAGCTCACATGGTCTATGTCAGTTAAGATAACCTCCCACAGAAGCTAGTTTTCATGAAAAGATTGTATTGACTCTTTGCTTTTAGATTTCAGACTTACTACTTATAACTTATGATTTGATTATGTTTTTGGCTTATGATATTGCATTGAGTCATTACATTACAAATTTTACTATTATCATATGATTTCAGCTTCATGGATATTTTAAGCATGTTTCATCATAAATTATGCATGATCTCAGTTTTAAGCATGCTTCTAAGTATATTTCATCATATCACATGCATATCTCACATACTCGGTACATCCTATAGTACTGACGCACATTTGCGCTGCATCCTTTTGATAATGGAGACTCAGGTTCCTTTCCTTAGGCACGTGGCTAGAGACCGCATGATATTTCATGGGTGTGATGCGCGCCACAATTATGATAGAGAGGCTACGAGGTGTCTTAGGAAAAACTTCACTTCTTTCATGTTCAATATCGTGCGATAGAGTTTAACTGTATTTATTCTCCAAATTTAGGCGTTGTCCCAATTCCACCTACTTTACCTCATACTTGCAGTGCAAAAAGTAGTAAATCTCAGATTATCTCTTAGCGATGTGCTTTCAAATCCTCTTTCAGAACCTTGTTACTAATTATTACGTAAGAGGGGAAAATGTGTACCTAAATCCTTGGGTAGTGTTGCCACAAGATAGATGTTTTATTGTAAGCTATTAGTAGTAGAACGAACCTAGAGCCAGAAATATGAAGTCAGAAGGATGGTAGCCTAGACGGGGGAATGATAGTTGATTGGAGTATGTATTTAGAGTTTTGTTTTACTAGATGGGTAATGGGATGATACATCCCTTGGTGTGGATTAAAGAGTGGTAATTTCTTATGCTAGTATAGACCATGTATAGGGTGTGAACAAAATGATGATAGTATGAGAGTGAGAATGATAGTTTTGTGGTATTTTCTGGTAGGCTTGGTATATTGTATGCAAGAGTTTAAGTGATGAGTTGCACCCAGTGTGAATGTGTAGGCATAATATATATATGTGAGTTAGAGAAGTATAGGAAATTTTGAGCATCTCGATATAAGCTTTAACGCATTTGATTTGGTAGGTAGTAGAAAGAAAGAGCTTTGGGAGTTAGAACCATGTAAGCTTGACATGTCTTTGCAAGGGATAGGTTGGAAGTTATTGAGTGTGATATGTAAAACCCTTCTTTGAGATAGAAAGGTTGAGGCCAAGATTTTTAGGTAAGGGATATCCTTAGACTATAGAAGAAAGTGTATATTCAGATTAACACCTTGAGTAATGTTTGCCCTGTTAGATTAAAATGATCATAGTTCCATTATAGGTTAGCGAGAGGTCCAAAGACTTAGAAAGTAGCATAAATCTATGGGGGAGATGGTGGGATATAGAATCAGTCAGATTTTGGAGACTCGGGTAGTGATGCTAATGGGTGTCAGAATGAAGTTATGAGGGATGCAAGGACCTATTTCTATCCTAGCACCTTAAGTATACTTCCCTCATTACAATACCCCATTCATGTCTTGTATTCCAGTGCCATGTTCTTAATTCAAATTCACGGACTTCATGCAGGTTCACGTCCATACTCAACTCCCAGAACAAACAGAAATTGCTTTAGACAGAATTCCAATATCACTCTATGATTCTACGAATTCTAGGTTTACACCATGATACTTGTCATATATGAAAGCTCATGTCTCACACTATGCTCAGTCTACATACTTAGTTCTCAAGATATGCCTTAATGGCTAATGAAATCATGCTACATCATATATATGCTCATACAAGATTTCTATAATAATTCATGCTTGTGATATCCTTACTCTAACCATGCTTTGTATGTCCAGGATGTGAGACACTCATGCCCTTTTCACTTGACTTGTCAAACCCTACCTTGGGTGGCTAGATCAAACTAAGTATAAGTCAAGACCGATCAGTATTCCTTCATTCATGATGCTCATGCTCCCACTCTATTCTCTCAGTGATCTTGGCTTGTGTTGTCATAGCTATTAGTAGAGGAAGCTAAGTAGTAGCCTAGATAGAAGTAGTAGGTTGTAAGCATGGAAGAAAAGTTAGGTGAGGATTATTCATGTGAAATAGTTAGATGAGGAATTTTGGTATGTCCCTTTGTAGGAGTTCTTCAAGTTACAACTCCTAGATATGCTAGGAAGAGAGGAGAAGTCGTGGATAGTATGAGCTACAAACCATAGGGTGATCATAGTGATAGTCTTAAAAGTCGTGATGAAATACATGTGGGCTTTTGCTTTGTGTGCGTAGTGACCCATTGATTAGAGCTCAAGCTTAGTTGGTTTTCATGATAAGGAGGAATATCATTCTTGGGAGGTAATTCTGGATGTAAGATATTTAGTCAAGATAGGCTTGAACATAGTGAAAGTAGGTAGTTAGACTCAGACCTTAGTATTCAGAGGAGTTAGTGTAGTTGAAAGGTGTTTCTAAGCTTAAGAGTTGTCAACTGTAGTGATTAAGGTGAGAATAGTCTTTTCTTACTCTTAGCCCAGGGTGCCCATATCTTAGGTCAAGTAACTTTAGCTTGCAAGAATACTAAACTCCTCATATCAGATCAGTTCAGGCCTATCGATAATCATTCCTAAGGTTAGAAGGTCCTACGTTCATTATAGTCCAAGGTAGTAAGTTTAGTCTAAAAGAGAATGGTTTCTTCGTATAGTTACCCCTCTTAGTTTGATGTCCTTTTCAGTTACCTATGATTTCTAAGAATGTGCTTGTTCCTTATGAGTTTCAGCTGAGACACTACTCTTAATCCAGATCAGTTATCATATTAGCCATTCAGTTTCATACACCATCAGTTGTTCTCATGCCCTCAGTATGCTTACATGCCTCATAAATTCAGTTCAGTTTATAATTAACTCAGAGATCAGTTATCATGTAAATACTTCAGCTTTTAAAACTCAGTAAATAGAATTGCAACCCTTTCCCCCTCCACTCTCAACTTAAAAGTCTTCATTCGAGGAAGAATGATCCCAAGGGGGAGATATTGTAACACCCTAGAAAATCTAAGCCAAATCTGAACAATTCTTTAGGTGTTGTTAGACCCAAACTAGATAATTTTTTTATGTATCCAAATATTAATACCTATTCTTAAGTTTTGAAGGTGTATTATATATGAATAAGGGTCATAAAGAACCTCTAGCTCAAAGTTGAGTTAAAAGCTTCCTTACCGATTGAGTTTTAGTGTAATATTTTTTAAGGTTCAACTTCAAACGATAATAACTCCTAGAATATAAAGAGTTAGGTGGCCTAGTACCCACCAAATTAAAGGTCATTTAATCTTCTTTCCAACGCCACCAACCGTGCATTAATTTGAATCAAGAGAAAAATGTTATCAGTAGTTTATTAAAGGGTGTCGGTCTGTCAAAATGACAGACAACAACCACGAGAAGGTTCCACGGGTCGTGAAATCAACTCGTGGAAATCAGTTTTTTTCCTAAAAATCACGAGAAGGTTGCACGGGTTGTGGAAGTTTCCACAGGTCATGAAACAAACTCGTGGAAATCAGTCCAGAGCCCTGAAAAGTCCCTTGGAACAACGACTTCCATTCCACGGATCGTGATTCATTCCACGGGCCGTGATTTGTGTCCGTGGAAGCCTTTGACGAATTTTTTTAAATTTTTTTAAATTTTTTACCCAGGGGTATTTTGGTAATTTCTCACTCTTTTAACTCCTAAGTTAAGTCATTTTGGGTAAATTAGAAGGGGTTTTATTCCCACTTAGCGTAAGTTTTATTCCATTCTCTCAATCAAGTTCCAAGAGAAGAAAAGGGTCTCCATTCTCCAAGCTTCAAGCTAAGGATTCCATCTTCAAGTCTCCATCCTCAAGTCTCATGTTAGGAAAGCTTCAATCAAGGTATGTGGGTATTCAATAAGGGAATTCTTTCACCCTTATGCCCAAAACCCCAATTCTTCCAAATTAAATTTATGGATTTCAAGTTAGGGTTCTTACCCAATTCTCATGTGTTCTTCTATAAATTATTTTCTCATGATTCTTCTATGGATTCTAACACTAAATTGAATGATTTTTCATGGGATTTTATAAGTGGTTTCCTATTCATGATTTTAAGGCTAATCCTTATCCAATTTATGAAACTTGGGTTCTTACCCAAATTGGGAAAAACTTATGGGTTCAGTTTTAAAGCATAAGTTCATGGTTTCTCATTACGTATATATGATTTAATTGAAGTTCCTTAGTTGATTTAAAAATCCCATATGTTGATGATGAATTTTTGCATGATTCCTTTGAATTGCATGTCTTCAAGCAAAATTTGTATGTTTAGATAACATGACCTCTATTTTTATGAAATTGCATGCCAAATTTTTTAAGCTATGATATTAGAAGGAAAGTATATTTTGAATTATCATTTTCCAAAGCTTTAAGACTCATGACTTGTGAATTGAATGACATCAGATATGTCCTTATGCTTTTCCAACAAATTTGGACATTAGATATGTCCCTATATTTTATGAAAGGTTTGGCATCCATATATGTCTACCTAAGTTATGAACAGTTTTGACATCAAATATGTCACAAGTATTATGAGCTATATGTATATGTTTTGGGAGTAGTATTTAGCACCTAGTTGGATAGTGTGAGAGTACCCTTAGTCCAAGAACTACGTGCCTCCGTAGGTTCTAAATACCCTATGTTGCATCAGATTTAGTGATCACGCCACAGTCATGCCTTATACCCTGGCAAGGTATTGGGTCCTCTCGATTGGGCAGATACATTGGATTCCATGTAGCTCAGATGGTCTATGTCGGTTAAGAGAACCTCCCACATAAGCTAGTTTTCATGAAAAGATTGTATTGACTCTTTGCTTTTAAATTTTAGACTTACTAGTTATGACTTATGATTATGTTTTCGGCTTATGATATTGCATTGAGTCATTACATTACAGATTTTACTATTATCATATGATTTCAGCTTCAAGGATATTTTAAGCATGGTTTATCATAAATTATGCATGATCTCAATTTTAAGCATGCTTCCAAGTATATTTCATCATATCACAAGCATATCTCACATACTCAGTACATCCTATAGTACTGACGCATATTTTTGTTAAATCCTCTTGATGATGCAGACTCAGGGTCCCTCCCTCAGGCACGTGTCTAGAGACCACATGCCATTCCAGTCAGTGTTGGTGAGTCCTCATTATCCGAGGACTAGTTATGATGTTAGTATTCTGTATGGCTGTTTACTTTCATACTTTGAGTTAGCTAGGGTTTTGTCCTAGCAACTCCTTATGTCATGTAGAGGCATTTCAAACATAGACAGTATTCGAGTCTCCCTTTTGGATTACGCTTCTTATTGACTTCATCATTTATGGATTGGGTTGCCTAGCTTTCTATTTATGCTTCCGCTATGTTTCCTCGTGTATGCCTATGTTATTATATGATCAAGGGTTAACTTGGGGGCACTTGTGGCCCCGAGTCCCGTGTTACGTCTAGGGGGTAGCCTCGGGTAGTGACAGGGCCAATAGCATATATACATACCATTGTACAAAATATACAAAAGATGGCCCTAAAGTGACCAAAGATACAAAACATACATGAGAATCACCTTGGACCTGGTGTCACTAGTACAAGAGCGACTAAGTAAAGAGTAGCTATACAACAGACTCTATCTATCCAAAATACCAATTATAGACAGAATGTACAAGATGGAAAGCATTTAAAGTCTCCAAAAGTGCCAGGAGCTCACCACGATCCAAACTGCAATAAGCCTCGAATGAAGGGAGGATCAGTGAGGGTGGCTTGTACTAGGTGCTGCATCAGAAAAAGATGCTGAGTGTAGCATGAGTACCAAGACAACGAGTATCCAGTAGGCATCATAGACCGACCGAGCACAGAAAAATAATATATAATTATAAATTTACAGGAAAGTAAGCAAGGTACAAATATCCGCCTAAGTCTAGTTATAAAGATGAAAATTGAAACAAACTAAGCCAATACGGGATAAAGCAATAACAGAAACCAACCCAATCAACGATAATCCAAAAGCACCAAACCCAATGCAATACCATGGAAATGATGTAATGTATGAATGCATAATAGTATAAACCCAGAATACCACATCGGGCGCCCAGAATATTGCATCGGACTATGCATATATATATGTGTAGAGGAATAAAACGTAAAAACCCAAAATAATACATCGGAGGTCTGAAGTACCGCATCGGACTATAAATAATGCATAAAATAGTATTTTCCCATTTTCCTTCCAAAACCCGTAGTAAAATCCGATATAATTCATTTCAATTCCCAAATCACCATAGCCGTAGTAAACTTTATTTTGAACCCAAATCTTGAAAAATATTTCCTTTTTGTGCCTACAATATGCAATGCAATATGGGCATTAAATAACCACAATAGAGGAACTATGCACAACAAGGCAAAAATAGGGCCAGAAGGCCCTCCAAACCAAGAGAACTGACCTGCAGCTCCATCCAAATCTACGCTATGGCCTCAGGCCCAAGTTACACAATGGTAGAAATAAGCAAAAAAAAATATTGAGAAGTCTTTGATGAATCACCGCTAGAATCCAGCGTGCCAGAGAAAACTCCAGATGCCTTTCACAGATTTTAGAGGGGGTAGCTTCGATATAACCTTAATCTTTGCTTGATCAACTTCAAGCCCTTCTTCGGCGATCTTGTGCCCTAAAACTATCCCTTCCTTTACCATGAAGTGAAATTTCTCCCAATTCAACACCAAATTCGTGTCCTTACACCTTTTAAGTACCTACTCTAGGTGCTCCAAACAATCACTAAACTCATCCCCCCACCACTGCAAAATCGTCCATGAAGATCTCTATTGTATCCTCCACCATATCCAATAAATTGACATCATACACCTATGGAAGGTGGCCCGAGCATTCCAAAGTCCAAAGGGCATTCTTTGGAACGCAAAGGTGCCATACAAGCATGTGAAAGTGGTCTTTTCTTGGTCCTCCAGAGCGATTGAAATTTTGTTGTACCCAAAATAGCCATCTAGAAAATAATAGAAGCATGGCCCGCCAACCGATCTAGCATTTGATCCATGAATGGAAGAGGGAAATGGTCATTTTCCGTCCAAGAATTCAACTTTCTATAATCCATGCATACTCTCTAACCGATCACGGGTCTGAGGGTAATCATTTCATCTTTCTCGTTTTGCACCACTGTAACTCCACCGTTCTTTGGAACACATTGTACCGGGCTAACCCAAGTGCTATCCGATATGGGAAAGTTCACCCCCGCATCCAACCACTTGATGATTTCTTTCTTCACCACCTCTTGCATTGGTGGGTTTAGTCTTCATTGGTGCTCAATGAAAGTACTACTTTCCTCTTGCAAGTTAATTTTGTGCATACATATTCCTGGGGGTATACCTTTGATATCAACGATTGTCCATCCCAAAGCTCGAATGTGCTTCTTCAAGACTATAAGCAAAGCCTCCACTTGCTTGTCACTTAGATTGTTGGAAATAATATCTGCCAAGGTCTCGTTAGCACCCAAGTATGCATACTTCAAATAAGAAGGCAATGGTTTGAGCTCCAATATAGGAGGTTCAATGATTGAGGGTTTAGATGGTCGAGTTTCTCTGTTCTTTAGGTCAAGATCAAGTTTCTTTAGGGGATAAGAGTAGGATCCCATGCACACCAATGTACAACAAACCTCATCGAATTCCTCTATCCCTCCAACATAATGATTCAATAGTACTGCTACTAAAACTTCATCGACGAATCCCTCTCTCATGTGCAAATTGACGCTTTACTCAATTTTTTCAATTATGAAAGCCATTTGGAGATCACTAGGTTGTCTCATAGATCTATTCACGTCGAAGGTGGATTCCTCATCATTCAATGTAAGCTTTAACTCTCCCGAGTTCATTTTTATCAAGGTGCGCCCTATTTTTAGGCTAGGATGCCCTAAGATAATGGGTATCTCAAAGCTCCCTTTACAATCAAGTACCACGAAGTCTACATGGTACACCATTTGCCCTACCTTGATCAAAATATCACAACCGACCCCCACGGGGTGCCTTATTGACCTATCCATCATGAGGAACTCCAAGTTTGTGCTAGTGGGATGCTCGAACTCGATTCATTTGAAAGTGGCCAACGACTTCAAGTTGACACTTGAGGTTTCATCGCCTACTAGTCTAGCAGACTTGTGAACTCCCTTAGAATCACAAACCGCGTGTACACCCGACATCACCACATCAGTGGTGAAATCCCCTACAACGGTACCATTTTTTATGAATGCTCAAATCATGCTCCCAAAAGTTTGTGGCCACGATGATCATGCAGCAAAACAAAATTTATAATCCCAATGAGGGTCGAGGTCGTACCTAAAGGACTTGGAGTAGCTAAATAGAGATTCTATTGAGATGAGTTAAAAGCGAGAGTAAATGCTTAAAATAGAAAGTAAAAGGCTGGGGGAATTAGGATGTTGTCACTACAATCACAATTCAATTAAAAAGCAATAAAACGAAGGCGGGTGTACCAAGTTGACTAGACGACTAGGGATGTGTATCCGATGGGGCTTTAATCATTAGATATGGTGATTATCAATTCATACTTATTCTCACTAGTTAACATAAGTAGCATTGGTCATGGGTATGGAATGTTTATCTCTCGATCAACATCCATATTTCTGATGATTTCGGTTAGAACATCATCGGTTTGATAAATAAACAACCAACATAAACATGGGGAGATCACACTATCTCTAGCTTAGACCCTTAAATGGGTGATTTCATCGATAAGAGCTATTTCTAGCCTCAAATCTAAATGGAGTCCCAAATTCCCACTACTAATTTCACATCCGAAACCATGAAATCCTTTCTCAAGCAATCACATAGTCAAGTACTGAAAATTAATGTTTGCAACAACTAATTTTAGAATTAAAACTTGGTGAAATTACTAGACCCATGTCAAATAAGAAATTATAAGCAAGGATAAATAACACCCACACCCATTAGATAAGCACCCATCATCAACACACCCTTAGACAAGAGAATTTATCCACTCATACCAAGAGAGAAAGAGATACCAGCTAGGTAAGTCAAAATCTCTTCCATTAGAGCTGAATCTCAAGTTCTAGATTAAATTTGAGCACAAAAGTGTTAACCAAGAGAATTAGATTGAAACCCTCTTCTCAATGGAGGTGAAAACTTAGTCTCAAAGCAAAAATCTCTTCAGAATATTCAGTACTAAAGAAAGTTATTTACAATTGTGCCTAAAAAGGTCTTTTATAGTTTCCCAAAATGTCACTAAAAATTAGGACAAAAATTCCCTTCAAAAGGTGTGCGGTTCGCACGTTGTGATGTGCGCGTCACACACTGCCTTCAGTTGAACCAGTGACTTCAGCTATCTTTGTGAGCTCCATGCGAAGGGGGTGCAGTTCGCACCTTGAGATGTGCGCATCGCACAACAACCCCACCTTTTAACAGACTCTTCAGGATTTTTGCAGCTCTATACGGAGAAGGTGTGGTTTGCACCTCGGCTTGGGCATGTCGCACGACCACTGCATCTTTAGTCAGAATCTTCAACGTTTTTGAACACTTCACACTTCACTCCTTTTGAGCTCTTTTTGGGTCCATTTCCTTATTTATCATCATCTATAAAAAGTACCTGCGTAGACATCAATAAAGGCCATAAGAACCTCTAAATCTATACAAAACATAGCAATAATTCATTGTTATAGGCTCAATAAGTTGGTAGATTACTGACTTATCAAAGAACACCCTAAATAGTATGAGCATTATCCACTACCTATAGAAAAGACTAATCCGATGCTACCATACCCTCTGTGGCCAAGCAAAGATGCAAGGTCAAACCTCAAACAAACCAGCGTACTCTCTCGTGCTCGGTGCGTGTCTGGACAACTGGTGAAAGCTAACCTCATACTCAGTCACAGTCATGGAGCCCTGCTCCAACCTGTAGAACTGATCCATCAATCTCTCTCTCTCATGCTACGCGGTACATACTTCTCCAGAAAAGCTACGGAGAACTAGCCTAAGTAAGTGGAGGTGACCCGGCTGGTCTGCAAGCAACATATGACCTCAACAACTATTTTGACATCCAGCTGAAACGCGATGTAATCTGCTCCATATGAGTCAACTAACCCCAAATTATGTAATCTCTCCGGTCAGCTAGTTAGAAACTCATGCGCATCCTCCATAGAAGCACCTGAAAACCTCGAAGGACCCAATTTGAAGAACCTACCAAGCATCTTCTGCTCCTCAGAAGACATAACTGGAACAGTTGGAAGAGGTGGATCAACTGTAGGAATCAGTAATACCTCCAATCAGGGAGCCGCAACAGCAGGTTGCGCTCTTGAATCCTGTGTTGCTGCCTAAGCTGAAGTCTGACCCTCATCTCTAACCTGAGAACCAATCTGAGTGTCCGACAAAGATGCTGGTGTAGTCATACCCTCAAGGAACCCCAATAACTGAACTAAAGTGTCATGCAACACTGTAGTAGCCATGAAACCTGCCAGATGTTGGGCTGGCCGTACACCTGTCAGCTCATACTATACCTCCTCAAGCTCTAGTGACGGTAGTCTAGCCTGGGCCCGAGATGGAATTACAACTCGTGCCCTACCTCGACCTCTGGGTCAACCTCTACCTCGTCACCTAGCTGGGTCTCTAACTGCAGGCGCAGAGGCCTCATCCTCACCCACTGCAGATCTCATTCGAACCATCTGAGAAAGAGTGAAACAAATATACTCAGAAGTTGATCAAGTCAAGAACACACGACAAGGAATCAAACAAGATGACATATTTCCTAGGAATGCCCTATAGCCTTTCACAGATTAAATACAGACGTCATCGTACCGATCCACGAGACTCTACTAAACACTTTGCTCTTGTACTGGTGAGACCGATGAACCTAGAGATCTGATACCACTTTGTCACGACCCGAAATTAGGATGTGATGGCGCCTACATAACTCCCCGATAGGGAAGCCAAACCCAACGATGCAGAAGATCAGAATAACAATTAAAATAAGGAAAAGCGAAAGATATAATGAGAAGACAGGTACAATAGCATATATACATACCATCGTACAAAATATACAAAAGATGGCCCTAAAGTGACCAAAGAGACAAAACATACACGAGAATCACCCCGGACCTGGTGTCACTAGTACAAGAGAGACTAAGTAAAGAGTAGCTATACAACAGACTCTGCCTATCCAAAATACAAAATATAGACAGAATGTACAAGACGGAAAGCATGTAAAGTCTCCAAAAGCGCGAGGAACTCACCACAATCCAAACTACAACAAGCCTCGAACGAAGGAAGGATCAGTGAAGGTGTCTTGTACTAGGTGCTACATCAGAAAAAGATGCAGAGGTGTAGCATGAGTACTAAGACAACAGGTATCCAGTAGGCATCATAGACCGACCGAGCGCGGAAAGATAATATATAATTATAAATTTACAGGAAAGTAAGCAAGGTACAAAGATCCACCTAAGTCTAGTTATAAAGCTTAAAATTGAAACAAACTAAGCCAATACGAGATAAAGCAATAACAGTAACCAACCCAATAAAAAAAAATCCAAAAGCACCAAAACCAATGCAATACCATGGAAATGATGTAATGTATGAATGCATAATAGAATAAACCTGTAATACCATATCGGGTGCTTGAAATATCGCATCGAACTATGCATATATATATGTAAAGGAATGAAAGGTAAAATCCCAAAATAATGCATCGGAGGTCCGAAATACAGCATCAGACTATAAATAAATCATAAGATAGTATTTTCCCATTTTCCTTCCAAAACCCATAGTAAAATCCGATATAATTCATTTCAATTCCCAAATTACCATAGCCATAGTAAACCTTATTTTAAACCAACACCTTGAAAAATATTTCATTTTTGTGCCTACAATATGCAATTCAATATGGCCATGAAATAACCACAATAGAGGAACCATGCACAACAAGGCAAAAAGAGGGCAGAAAGGCCTTCCAAACCAAGATAACTGACCTGGAGCTCCATCCAAATCCATGCTATGGACTCAGGCCCACAGTTACACACAACGGTAGAAATAAGCAAAAAAATTAATATTGGAAGCTAAAGCGAAAAACACCAAGAGTCTCTACTCTACCTTTAAAATATCCTAAAAGCAGACTAGGGATTCTAAACTAGCCACTACGATACTACAAGCTCCTAGGCTAAGGATAAATAACACAATTCTAAACTATAATTCGAAATGCCCAATTTTAAGCGATAAATAGGATTTAAGCCTAAACCTATCTAAAATCCAACCTAACGTTCCAGTAACAAAAATATTCATAATCTAACAAAACTTAGAGTAGAAAGTAAACCGTAACCTACCTTGGGGCTGAACTGCAAACATGAACCATCACTCATGTGCCTTCCTCTTTCGAACAGCCTCAGAAAGCTTCCACACTATCAAGAATATGACCCAAGCGTCAAGACGAGAAGAATGACACCCATAATGCTATATGGAAAATCAGGCCAGAAATCGGGTCAGAAATTGACCCTCGGGGCCCGCGCAATGAAATAAAAATTAAAATTCACAATTACGGTCGCGGTGGGTTAAGGAACCCATGCTCAAAATTTAAGCGCGAACGGAGCTTGTTTCGGGGCCCAAAACAGCCCCAAAGTGCTATTAATTAAGGGAAACACAAGGGGAAAAACAATAGAATTCTGCAGGATTTAACGAGAATAAACAATAAAAAAGAGGAGAGGGGTAAAGAGGGGACTTACCAGATAAAGTATGCTGATCTAGAGGTGTTGGAACCAGAGCTTACAGGTGCAACAATGGAGAATTTACAAAATGGTTGAGGAGAAAATGAAGTGGACAACTTAAATAGCTGTCTGGGGTTTTTCATCGTGATCGCGATAGGACCCCATGCGTTCATGAAGAAATGTGGGCCAGACCATCACGGTCGTGATAGGTCAGCCACACGATCGTGTAGAGAAAGCTGGACTTGGTCCCAGCCTGCTTCATCGCGAACGGGAGGAGCAACCTACACGATCGCGATGGTCAAGAAACTAGACCATCGTGAACGCGATGGCCACCTTGCTATCGCGATGGCAAAACTGGTCTGCAACTTTATAGCAACAACCAGAAATTTACAAGGTTGAGAAAAAGTCTCCCGATTGACCCTCAAGATTCATCCTGAACCCCGTAAATAAAACCCAACCATGCTACCCAACCAAAAATAACATTCTGGACTCAATGGAATCAACGAAACTCACAATCAAAGATTTTCTAAGTTCATGTTTTAAAATAGAAAATTTGTCATAATGACCTAACGAATGGCTCGGGCACCAAACTGACAGTCCCGACAAGTCATAAATGACCTGTAGCCGCTGAGGAAAAGCTCAAAATGCAAAAAAAGGATGAAAAACAGAAAATGACCTGGAGGGTCATTACAAGTAAAAATCTTTTCCAGTAGCTAAAGATGGAGTATAATCACCAATGCATCATATTTGTATGGGCTTAAAATCAAGTTCTTTGTGAAATTCATGCATCCGACTTAGAAGAAACTTGTCTTGAGGTTAAAATTTCTTTAAGCAATCTATTAGGTTAATTTGTAATTAGCATCTTTTTAAATGTATTTCTTTAAGAGAATATAGCTATTTAGCAGTATGTCATTATTCTTAATGTGAGTTTATGAATTGGCTGCCTTTAAATGCACAAACTTTTATATCTTGCATAAGTCTTCTTATGATTTACAGCTTGTGATTTGAACTTTGAATTGATAATTAATCCTTCACTCTTCTCTATGCATGAATATCCTTTAATTCGAGTCCAATGGACTTTCCATTGTATCCCTTGATTGGCTGAGACATATTATTTTCGAGTTTAGCCACTAAAGTCCAAAGAATGGGGACTAATATGCGAAGATACATGATGGTATACACTAATATACAATAGTATATTGGTGATATACAATAACAAGAATCTAGTATACCATTTAAGAAGGAGGAAAAAAGAAAAGAAAGCTGATATACATGTCTTGGTATTGAAGAAATACGAAGTATACAACTGGTATACAACAGTATACACAGCTGATACACCAACCAAAAGTGGACTCAAAAGTCCATGAAAGTCCAGTCCAAAAGCCTTGGACAGATTTGTTGGGCCTAAGCAGGGGCCCAAACCTCACTCTATCTCCCTTTATTTATTTGTAATTTGCTATTGTGTTTCTATGTAATTAAATATAACTAAATCTTTTAATATTAATCTAAATAAATTCTCGAGGGTTGCTTAGTCACCCTGTCTACTATCACCCAAATAGAGTTATAATGCGGGCGAGTACGAAGTAAGCCTGTAATAAAGTCCATATTGATCACTTCCCACTTTCAAGTAGGAATGTTAATATCCTAAGTCACATCTCCCAGTCTCTGATGTTCTATTTTCACTTGCTGATTGTTGGGACACTTGGCCACAAAATTTGCTATGTCCCTCCTCATGCCATTCAACCAACAGATTTCCCATCGGTCATGGTACATCTTGGTGGCACAGGGATGAATAGAATATCTAGAACTTTGGTCCTGTGTAAGGATCCACTTCGTTAACTCATCCATATTAGGAACACATAAATGACCCTAATAGCTAAGCACACCATATCCCCCTTGGGAGAAAACCTCCACTTACTGTTGATGAACTGCACACTTTAACTGAAGTAGGATGGGATCACTGTCTTTCTTCTCCTTTACCTCAACCACTAAAGAAGATTCTAACCTATTCTGAACTATCACACTGCCATATGCTGTGTCCATAAGGAAAACTCCTAAGCGAGTAAGCCAATGAACATCCTTAGCTAATTCCTTCTTCTCTTCTTCAACATGAGACACACTACCCATAGATAGTCTGCTGAGTACATTGTCCACTGCATTGGCCTTACCCATATGGTAGAGAATATTCATATCATAATACTTAAGGAACTCGAGCCACCTTCTGTAACAAAGATTCAACTCTTTCTGGGTGAACACATACTGAGTCCTTTTATGGTGTGTAAACACATCTACATGGACACCATATAAGTAGTGTCTCCAAAACTTTAAGGCAAACACAACTGCTGCAAGCTCGAGGTCATGAGTCGAGTAGTTATTCTCATGAATATTAAGCTATCTGGAGGCATAAGAAATGACCTTACCATGCTTCATCAAGACACATCCCAAACCAACTCTAGATATATCACAATACACAACAAACCCATCTAAACCCTCTAGTAGAGTCAAAACTGGAGTTGTGGTCAACCTGGTCTTCAACTCTAGGAAGTTTATTCTCACACTCATCTGGACACTAGAACTTAACCTTTCTATGAGTTAATTTGGGTAATGGGGTAGCTATGGATAAAAATCCTTCAACAAATCTCCTATAGTAACCTGTCAAACCTAAAAAGCTCCTGAGGTCTGTCAAAAAAGTAGGTCTAGGCCAGCTCTTTACTACCTCTATCTTCTGTGAATCTACTCAGATGCTCTCACTAGACACCACATGACCAAGGAAGGTGACTGACTTCAACCAAACTTCACACTTTATGAACTTTGCAAATATCTGGTGATCTTTGAGAGTTTGTTGAACAACTCTCAAATGATTTACATGCTCCCCTTCACTCCAAGAATACACGATGGTATCATCAATGAAAACAATGATGACGATGTCCAAGTACTGCTTGAACACTTTGTTTATCAAATCCATAAAAGCTGTAAGAGCATTCGTTAGTCCAAATGACATAACTACAAATTCATAGTGACCATATCGAGTTTTTTAAGATGTTTTTGGGATGTCACATTCTCTAACTTTATGCTGATGATAACCGAATCTGAGGTCTATCTTAGAAAATCAATTGGTACCCTGAAGCTGGCCAAACAAGTCATCAATCCTAGGAATGAGATACTTGTTCTTGATTGTGACTTTGTTCAATTGATGGTAGTCTATACACATCATATGAGAACCATCTTTCTTATGCATAAAAAGGACTGGAGCACCCCCATAAAGAGATACTCAGTCTAATAAAGCCCTTATCTAGAAGGTCTTTCAGATGCTCCATTAATTTGTTAAGCTAGCCTGAAGCCATTCTATAAAGAGGAATAAAGATAGGCTGGGTATCTTGAAGGAGATCTATTCTGAAGTAGATGTCTTACTCGGGAGGAACTCTGGGCAGATTTCAAGAAATACTTTTGGGAATTCATTGATTACTGGGACTGACTCAAGAGTTAAGGTCTCATATATTTGAATCCTTAACCCAAACTAGATGGTAGCTACACCTTTTGGAAATCATTTTTCTAGCCTTAAGGTAAGAGAAAACTGACCTATAGGCACTAAGATATTACCCTTCCATTCTAAGACTAGCTTGTTTGGAAACTGGAACCAAACTATCCTGATTTTACAATCAGCTAAGGCATAATAGGAGTGTAACCAGTCCATGCCTAGAATAACATCAAAGTCTATTATTTCTAACTCTACAAGATCAACTGAGGTGACTTCCTGAGAAACTATGATCGGGTAATTTCTATATATCCATCTAGCTATGACTGAATCACCAATATGAGTAGAGACTAATAAGGGTTCTGGGAGGATTTTTAGACTGACACCGAAGTCTACTACTATATAAGTGGTAATAAAGGAGTGTGTAGCTCTGGGATCTAACAATGCATAAACCTCAGCATGAAAGGCTTGTAACGTACCTATGACCATACCGAGAGAATCCTCATGGTCATGTCAAGTCTGAAGAGCATACACTCTATTTTGGTGCTAACCACCACCTACACTAGATGAGGCACCCTACTAAGTTTGGCAACCTACTGGAGCTGCTATAGAGTTAGCCTTATTTTGTGGATGAGCATCCCTACCCTTTTGTGCAGCCATTGGGCACTCTTTCATTATGTGGCCTATCTTATCACATCCAAAATAATTACCACTGCTGAGCATACACTTATCTTGGTGGTTTATTCCACACTTCCTACAAACTAGATGAGTATGCCCATTAGTGACACTACCTTGGGACTAAGAGCCTGGTGTCATATCTCGCTGATCCTGTCTAAACTTGGGCACTGGGGCACTAGCAGAAGATGGGGCTGGAGCTGAAGATTTCTAGAAGAACGGAGAGCGATTACCACTATCTGACCTCTATTAAGAATAACTGAAATTACCTGTTCTAGCCCTCTTGTTGTCTCTTTCACTCTCTTTGATCTTTTCCTCCTCAATCTACAAAGCATGGGTCATCAACCTGGAGATATCCATCTGTTTCACCAGCATAGAAATCCTACACTACTTAACCAAATCGTAAAAGACACCTGACACAAACTTAATCATATGGGCTCTAGAGTCAGCTACTATTGTCGAAGCATACTTTGACAGTTGAGTAAACTTGAGAGAATAATCCTTCATACTCATGTCACCCTGCCTCAAGTTGATCAATTCCTTAACCTTGGCTTCCCTAAGTTCAAGTGGGATGAACCGGTCCAGAAAACCAGTCATGAATTGATCATAATCTACCTAGCCTGCATCTGTATCCCTTACTTCCTTCCACTGCTTATACAATACTTTAGCCACTCCCTTTAACTGATAAATGGCTAGTCTTCACTCATAACGGGGGTGACTCCCATAATTTCTGTAACCTTCTGGATGTTATCAAGGAATTCTTGTGGATCCTCCTCAGTCTTAGAACTATGGAACTTTAGAGGATTTATCCAAGCAAAGTCTCGAACTTTAGCTGCTCATGTGCTATTATATGGGTTAACTAGTGCCATAACTTATTGGTTCACTTGGGCTGTCATGATCTAAGCTAGCACCTAGAAATAAGCTCTAAACTCAGCATGAGTGACTTTCTCATTCAGAAGGTCTGTTGGGACTGGTAGTGCTTGCTGGTTTCTATTACCATTGTTGTTGTCATTACTCCTTCCATTATCTCTTCTGGGAGGCATTTTCTGTAATGCATACAGTACGAGTTATAAGGAGATTAAATAGAGTTCATACTCTATAGCACGATATGGAAAAGAAAGAAGGGATGTTTTTCATAAAAACATCTTATACCCTCCTTCTCATAAATGAGGCGCACTTCACACCCATAACAATGATTCTACTTGAGGCGACTATCAGACACCCTAGGACACATTAAACCTAACTCTTTGATACCAAGTTTATCATGCTCCGAGGCTACCCCCCTAGATGCAACATGGTGCTTAGATCCATAAGTGACCCCAAGCTAACTAATGGTCCGGCATAAGATAAACATTCTGATTAAATTAATGCTTTTGCAGAAACTAAAATGATATAACTATATAATTTTAAAGCATTTGAATAGATATATATATAAAGTTTGAAATGAAAAGCTGACTATAAAAGCTGAAAACTAATTCTATGTTTGAAAGCCTCTATCTGAGATGAGTAGCTGAGACAAGCCTCCAGCTAACTCTAATAGTCTTAAAACTGAATAAAAGACTGAAATAGTAAATAACATCCTGAAGTATAAGGACTCACCAACACTACTGCTAAGGATACTAAGAAATAAGACTAAGCGTGGTCTTGATGTTCAATGAGTAAACCTATATCATAATAGAATGTAGCACAAAAGTATGCGTCAGTACTTAGAATGTACAGAGCATGCATGATATGCACTAATCTATACATACTGAATATGATGAGAAAAACTGAATATGAAAGATATACTGATCATGAAACTGAAGATATAATCTGATGCAATGACCAAGTAGATTAACATGTAACTTTATAACACTGAGCTGAATGACTAACTATAAGGTCATGCAATAACTGAATCTGAACTATGTAAGCTACTATTAACTGACATTACCCAAGCTGAGCTAACTATGGGGATAACCTATAACCCTGGCTAGAAGGGTGTTCATACTTGCCAAGGGTACAAACACTTTCTGGAATGGATACACTAATTTAGTGTCCTGAAAGGACTAGGGTGTCAAGCTTAATCTGATAGGTGACCCTTGTAAAACCTACGGTGACACCATAATTCTAGGACTTGGGGAAATCAACTAAAGGTATCAGCCTAAACTGACGAGTAATCCATCATCCCCTCATCGTCTTAGTGCTAAGTACGATTCCTAACCGAATTAAATGAGTAAATAAACTGACATTCTGGATAGCTCAAAATACTGACTCTATAGAATGCAATAATAATATTGAGACTGAAAGCATTCTAATCATGTACTTTCTAAATGACTGAATATCAGACTTAAATGCATGAAGTCCTAAACTTATCGGGTATTCATAACCTACCATCCTATAAATTGAACTACTCCTAACAATGCTAGATTCTTAATAGAGATGCAGTTCATAATCATAGTTCAATGTCATAAATTTAACACATGCTTAGGGTTTGAGAATTCTGAGTGTATAAAAATGCTAAACTTCAAAAGAATATGTAATAATATCCATACATTGCAATGGAAACTGAGATACAAGAAGTTCATGAAATATAGGAACCCTAGGTCCTGAAGACTAAACTAAAAACTGGAGAACTGAATTTCTGAGGGACTCAATAGGTGAAAGGATACTCATTAATGAATTCCCATATACCTAAGACTAGAATCTTTGGAAGAATCCTTGGGGTTTTTAGCCTGAACTTGAGGAACCCTGGTTTCTTCTTTAGAGAAGAAGAACGCTTCTTTTTGCTAAGTGTCTATTAGAACTTGCGGGATTGAGGGACTTAAGGCTAAGTCTAATTAAAACCTCCTAAATAATACCCAGAATGACTTATTGTAGGAGTTAAAAGAGTAGGAAAAAGACCAAAATGTCAGTGACTTTAAAGATAAGTTGTAGAAATTTTCCTATCAGACGGTCTACCTAACGAGCATTGGACCAGAGATGGTCCATCGAATCTGGCCATTGGAATAAGGCAGTTGGCTGGTCCTTGAAGGAGTTCCCACTACGGGGCCCCATGACTCGTGGTAGCTCCCATGGTGCGTGGCCTTGGTTGTTGGGTTAGGGAGTATCTTTAGAGCCATTGGAGGTTTTCAACGGCGAGTCCTATGGCCCATCATACTTTTGACGTATATGGTGGCTGCCCATCGGGGCTGTGCTGGCTGGAGATGCTTCCACGACTATATAGAAGGGCCATCATGCCTAGCACGTCTTGTGGCATATGCCCGTGGAGCTTGAAAATTGATGAATTTTCAAAGTTTCTGAGTTTTATGGTGGTTTGAATTCTGGTCTGTTACACGTTTATTTGTTAAAAAAGGCCTTATGCGACCTTGGGGAAAGCATCAACTTGATGCCCTTTGTGATCTTTAAGAAGTTAGGTTTGGGATCTCCTATGACAACACCGATGCAGTTGCTAATGGCTGATTGTTTGATAAAACAACCGGCAAGTATCTTGTTTGATGTATTGGTAAAGGTGGACAAAGTTATACTCCAGGTGTACTTTAAGGTGTTAGATTGTGATGTGGACTTAGAAGTGCCTATAATTTTAGGGCACCTATTTTACGCCACCAGAAGAGCTCTTGTTGATGTGGAGTTAAGAGAAGTCAAATCTGGGTGTGGGGCGAAGAAGTCACGTTCAATGTATGTCAACCTATAAAGCTGTCACATGAATATCAGGTCGTGTCAGCGATTGGCACCAAGGACGAGTTGGTTGAAGGTCCTTGAGAAGATAGGATTAAAGGTGAACCACTGAATGATCAACTTTTTCTTTATTATGGTCGAGGGAAGAAGGACCCCAAGCTTGGTGGATTTTTACATGGGTCCTAATAACACTCTCCCATTATCCACATCTAAGATGTTGCAAATTTGGAAAAATATGGAGTTGATTAAGATCTTGAGGAAGTACTTCTAGAATTTCAAATGGGATTGTGCCAATCATATTAGAATGACATCGAGCAATGATTCATATTTGAGGTACCATTGTCGTGCCGCGATGTAAAATCAAGAACTTCTTGGGAGGCAACCCAAGTGTTTTAGATTTATTTACTTCACTTCTTTGTTGTTTTTGGTTTGTTTTAGGAATGTATGGAGATAGAAAAATTTCTATGTGCTAAAAGATTTTAGGAAGAAGGTACGCCACTACCTTTGGTTCACATGTGCCAACTCGCGGATGCATGTGGAGTTGCACCCCGTTGGCAGTAAACTGAAGAAAAGCAAAAAATTGTAAGACACTTGCGATGCTAAGGGCAAAATGCACATGGATACCCGCTATACTCACATGCCGTTGAAGTCCCAACCAGTGCACTGACACTAAATTGGCAGAAAAATGTCACCTATGAAATCACATGGAAAATGCAAGCTATCACATGCGGAACACATGTGGCACCGCAGGCACAAGTATATTTTAAAACAATTATTGACCTACCCATTAACTAGACTCGACCCGGATGAGACCTGCATCTCTTCATCTTATTTCTTACCCTTAAACCGCCCCTTCACTCTTCTTCCACCATTACAACTCCTCCCAAAATCCTAAAAACTCTCTACCAAAACTCCCTCAACTATCCAAGCTCTTCCACACAATATAACCCTTCTTCTCCACTGCTCCATCACCAGAACCTCTACTACTGCACTCTTTTTCCGGCAAAGGAAATTCATGGGTCACTCTTGTAGGCCTTTAAAGCTTCAATTTGCACTCCTCACTCCATCTTCTTCACTTGTGGTATGATCCCCTACATTAAATCATTAGTTTTAAATGTTTTAGAAGTATTATTAGTGAAGCATGATAATTGAATCTTACCATAGTGTATTAGTTCTTGAGATCTGATTCTTGAACCTAAATTTTGGGGTTTATTCTTGTTCTGGATTTGAAATACTTGGTAGATCTTGTTTTTAGGATTATGCATGTTGTTTGTGATTGTTTTGAGCTTAAAATTTTGAGTTTGGGGTGAATTCTGAGTAACCCACTCTTTTGTAATGCATGATTTGGCCCGATGATTGGGTTACGTCATTCATAAGGGAAAATTGTCATAATTGTGGTTTTGATTTAAATAAACATGTACTAGGCTGAAAAATTGTGAATGATTGTGCTCTAGAGTAGTATATTCGATCAAGAATTGTCCAGTAAGTGCTTTGGTTGAGTGAGAGTGAATATTATTGCGTTTGAATGTGCTTTTCATGGTGCATTCAATTAATTTTTATTTTGCTAACTTCTTGTAGTATTTTCTTTCCTTCATTGTTGAAAAATACAAAAAGATTTTTATTTGGTATTCGTGGTGCTCACCTTTGTTTGTAGGAACATGACCTCTTATAGGTAAAGAGCTAAAGGAAAAGCCCTAATGGGAACTACGACATTAGGAAATCCTCCCGAGCTTAAGCAAAATAAGGAACCATCAGAAGCACAACTCTGATTTATCCTTGAGGGGATGGAAGCTTATTATCTCAGCTTTCATGAAAATCGAGCAATTACTTAAGAGTCCAAGTTTTATGTAGACTCATTCAAGGGTAACTTTCATGGTATAGAAGTGCAATTTGATACTGGTGTAGGACTAATTTGCTGAGGTTTCAGGTCCTTACTTCCCTAAATTAGTAAGAGAATTTTATGCATCCTATAAATCTCGGCAAGACATTTTGAAGCACAAAGGTCGTGTAGACAAGACTTCATGTTTTCCATCAGTTCTAGTGCGGGGAAAAGTCATTGAAATTACCCCCACTTTCATTAACTCTATCTTATGGGATGTGCCAGTGCATCTGAGATCAAAGTTTGTCAGGCATTTAGCTTCACAAGATTGTCAATATGCTTGGGTAGCTAGTGTTATTGCTGAGGGCCAACCTTTTTGGGCGGTGTCCAAAGGTAGTATCTCCCGCCATGATCTTATGTTTGAGGCTTGGATGCGGTTAAATTTTGTGTGCACAAGACTCATTCCATGGAAGAATACCACCCATGTCCCCATTGAGAAAGTTATTCTCATCTCTTGTATTATGATTGGTATTCATATCAATGAGGGGGAGATTATAGCCGACCAATTCAAGAGAAAGGATAGGCAACATTCCACTTCTATGCCCTTTCAGTCCTTATTAGTAAACTTTATATCCGAGCATAATATCATCTGTTCTG
This sequence comes from Jaltomata sinuosa, assembly GCA_003996215.1. Classification (NCBI taxonomy): domain Eukaryota; kingdom Viridiplantae; phylum Streptophyta; class Magnoliopsida; order Solanales; family Solanaceae; genus Jaltomata; species Jaltomata sinuosa. The sequence goes on along the minus strand of QJPP01001203.1, from coordinate 224,181 downwards.
GCCATTAGACAAAACCTCTAGTATGGAGGGCGTGATTGATTTAGCTACAAAGACTGATAAAGATGCCCCATCCATCAAGAAGAGAAAGTTTTCTTCCAATACATATGCATTAGAAGGTAGTGGATCCCCCCTTAATGTTACTCATGATCAGTTGGAGGCTCCGGCTCCTACCACTGGTGTGTCAGACTATGCCCACATTGATTCCCTACTACCTTGGCCCTTTCTTGTTCCAACACCTTCTTTATTATGTGGGCTTATTAAGCTTGCTCATATGGCTCGCAACAATGATGATTGTTTGTGTAATATAGCTCGAGATATTTCTTCCATGATCCAGAATGCTATCAAATAAATCTTAAAGATGGTAATGAGTAGTTTGGGAAAACTTTGTGCTTGGATTGATATAGTGGAAGGGGATATTAGTTCCCTCAGGGAAGAAGTAGACCAGACTACATCACGGGTTCCAAGATTGGGCCTAAACTTATCAGCCCCTACTTCAGCATCACCTTGAAGATATAAGAGTCCTCCAGACGACTGGTGTATGAGAGATGATATTCCTGAAAATATTAGACAAAATGGAATTTAAGAGGTGACACAAAGTTATGCGGAGGTCACACAACATCCAAGGCACTCACTGGAAGTTCAAAAAAATATTCAGTTGCATAGGGTGGAAGGGCATCATACAGACTACATCTGCGGTCCTTCTGCCCTATCTTTCCACTTGTTGATGACACTTCCATATAGATGCACAATTGTTGATTTGTATGGCCAGCTTGATGTAGTTTAGGACCTATTGATTCCTTCTATTGCCAATTTCAAGATCTATTTGGCCCATGCTTACATTCTCCTGAAGCTCGAGCTTCAAGGGAGCGGCATCACAAGCATTATAGAAGGTGTCATCCTCGTTCTTAGAGCCTACAAGGAGTCCTCATCCAATTTTTTTTGTGTTACTTTTATGCATTGGGGAAATATTGTGTTTTAAGTTTGGGGGTGAGGGATATTATTATTTTGATGTTTGGTGCCCTTGTCGGGCTTGACCATGATATTTATTTAGACCATCTCTTCTTTGATGTGAACTTTGTTATGCTTTATATTGTGCCCTTGTTGGGCTTGATCTTTTTTATATTCCTATGAATGTGAGTTGCCTTAATTACCGAGTTAGTCCTACACGCTAAATTGTTTCATTACCCATGCTTTTCAAATGCGTTTAGTGCCTATGAAGGGCCTAGTTCTCCAATGATTCATGAGCACATAACTAAAGTTTGCCTCTGTTAATAATAGTTAGTTTTGAATAAACTTCAAGGATTTCTTCATACTACGGTTCTTTTCCAAAGAGCAATTTTGTTCTTTTCTTTATTTTTGTGTCAAACTGGATGGCATTTTGCTATGATAGATTGAGAGGCAACCTTCTTAAGGGAAAATGACAAGTTGTATTGTTTAAATTATGTCGGTGTTTTGCTTGTCTTAAATGGGCCCCCCAAAACTTTTCTTGGGAAAGAGTTTGAAAAATTGAGAAAAGAGGGGAAAATGATTTTTACTAAGGCATTCTCTTCTCATGACTTGCACATTCTCCATTTGGCTTGACTGATTCACAAATGAGTATGCAGAACTTAGAATAGTTTTTCAAAAGTCATTTGTCCCAATTGATTTTGAGACTAATTGTGAACTTCTTATGTTGTGATTTGATAAGTCAGTAATCTATCAATTTATTAAGCCTTTACTCACAAATTATTGCTATGTTTTGATAAGATTTAGAGGTTCTTATGGCCTTTATTGATGTCTATACAAGTACATGTGATCAAAGATAGAAAACAAGGAAATGGACCCAAAAAGAGCCAAAAAAGAGTGTAGTGTGAAGTGATCAAACAACACAAAGATTCTGCTGAGAGATGTGGTGGCCGTTCGACACACACTTGCCTTGGAGCAGAATGCACCTTCTACCATATATAAATGAAAGTTAATCGAAGAGTCTGCTAAGGGGTGCGATCACTGTGCGGCGTGCATAATGCCTGGTGCAAACTGCACCCCACTTTGCATGAAGCTCCCAATATGCCCGAGTCACTAGACCACTAAATAAGAGTGTGCAATGCGCACATGATGACATGTGATCCACACATCACGCCGCAGACCACCCGAAGGGAATTTTTGTCCAAAGTTATGTGATGTTTTGGGAATGTTTAAAATCCCATTTTAGGCATATTTGTAGATAGTTCTGATAGTTTTGAATAGTTTTGAACAATTCTTAGCTTTGTAAACAAGTTTTCTCTTCTAAGAACAGGAAGAGGGTTTCTCCCAATTCCTTCTTCCCAATTCTTAGAACCACCATTTGTGTATAAATTGATCTTGGATATTTAGAAATTTAGCTTGAATGGAAGGAAATTTGAATTACCCATTTGGTATATCTCTTTCCTTAAACATGAGTAGCTAAACCTCTTATCTAGGGATGTGTTGATAATGGGTACCTGATAAATGGGTGTGGGTGTTGCTAATTCTTTTTTATAATTGCTTAATTGACATCGGTCGAGTGATTTTACCATATTTTAACTCTAAAATTGGTGGTTGCAAATATTGATTTTTCTTACTTGGTTATGTTTTTGCTTGAAAGAGAAAATCATAGATTCGGATGTGAAATTGCTAGTAGGAACTGGGGTTTCCATTTAGATTGAGGCTACAAATAGCTCAAATCGATGGAATAACCCATTTAAGGATCTAAGCTAGAAATAATGTGACCTCCCTAAGCATTAGCTTGGATGTTTATAGCTTAATCAATAGTGTTTGATTTAAGACTATTGAATATATGGTTGTTGATCGAGAGATAAATAACCATACCTAAAACCAAGGTTACCCATGTAGATTAGCATGAATTTGCATGAAAAAAAAATCACCCTATCCCATGTTAGAGTCCCATTTTACACACATCCCTAGTCGTCCTCTCTATTGTCTACACTCATTTTTACTTTATTTGCTTTGTTGAGTTGCAAATTTGTGACAGATTCCCAATTTCCCCTTTTACATTACTCACTATCGTTGTGAAGTCTATTTTACAATTACTTAGGCTAAGCTCTAAATTCCCTATGGCATCGACCCCGACACTCATTGGGAACTATAAATGTAATGTTCATCAATGCCTCCTATTAGGAGAGTACACTTAAGCGTTATCAAAAATGGCGCCATTGCCGGGGAATTGAGTTTTCTTAACCTTTTTTATTGTGAATTTTAAATCACCTTGAGAGTGTTTGTTTCTTTTAACTTTGTTTGTTGTTTGTGTTTGTATTGAGAAGGCTTGTCCATGAGAGAGGTAGGTGAAAACGATAGAGTCAATGGAGGCTACATGGATGCTGAAGCTGCTTAGCCTGTGATACAAATGAGAGTCGGTGCAATCCTCCTACCTCCCACGGTAGGAAATGCAATATTTCATGTTACTAGCACAATGTTCCATTTGATTCAAATGAAGGGTATGTTTGGAGGAGCATCCCACAAAGATGCCAACAGGAACATCCACAATTTTTTAGAGATATGTCAACCATTCATATTCCAAAATATCTCCCAAGAATCCGTCTGACTTCGCCTATTCCGTTTCTCTCTAACGGGAGAAGCCACAGTGTGGTTGGAGGGATTATCGGATGGTTTCATCACCTCTTGGAATGAATTGGTGGATGCCTACACAAATAGATTCTTCCCTCCATCGCGGATGACGTAGCAAAGGGATGAGATTACCAACTTCTGCAAACTTCCCGATGAGCCTCTACACGAGGAATGGTTGAGATTTAAGAAGAAGCTCATGTTGTGTCCTAATCATTGTTTATCGGACCATGTGTTCCTACAAAGCTTTTTAAGATCCTTGAACTCAATGAATAAATCCATGGCCAACAATATTGGTAGCGGTACCTTCATGGATCTATAATTTCCCGTTGCCTCGGCCCTTCTTAAGAGAATGACCAAGACTAACCAATCTTGGCACACAAGGGAGGTGGATATTACAACCTCGGGAGTTACCACATCCATCCTATCAAATGAGATGTGAAGGAAGGATGACGAGAGGGATGAGACCATGGCAAAAATAATAACGCAAATAGACTTGCTTATCAAGTATATGATGGGGGCAGATGGTGCTAAGACCGTGAATTTTGTGAGTACACCAGAGATCAAGGATAGTGACTGCGAGCTAATGACCTTCGTAGATGGTAAACTTTGATATTTGTTGGTGGGTTCTCATCCCGGGTATTATCACCCAAGGGATGAGAATTAAGATTGGAATAGGGACAAGGAACGAGATGGAAATTGGAGGGACCGTAATAATGATGTTGACAAATACAATCACCTGAGTTTGAACCCATATGTGCCCCCAAATAATTTGGACTCCCAATACCAACCCACCAAAAGCAATCCCGGGCACTCAAAGATTGAGGACACATTGTCCTTTGTTCTAACGAAGGTAGATAATACTAACATCGGGGTTAATGATCTTGAAATCAAATTTTCAACACTCTATCAAACTGTGAGCTCTTATTAAGCCTCAATTAAACATCTTGAGGACCAAATAAATCATCTATCCACTCAAATGAACCCGAGAATGAAGGGAAACCTTCCTAGTTACACCACCGCAAATCCAAAGAATGATGCCCATGTCATAGTGGTTGTTACTAGAAGTGGGAGAACAAGTAGAGTAGTGAAGGAGCACATTGTGAAGCCGGTTGTTGTAGCAAATAAGCCTATTGTGGAAGCCATTATTGAACTGAGTGATAAAAAAAAGAGATCGTGCATGATGATGATGTTGAAAACTTGGGGGTTGGGGTAAAGCTTGATGCACCCAATTCCCTAGTGAGTGTTGATGTTGATGATGAGAAGGAGGAGGCTGAAACTCCTTCTCAAGTTACTATTAATTTTTAAGAAGACCCTCCTATTTCTCAAAGTGTGCCAACCACACTACAAAAGGGACTTCCTCCATACCCTCAAAGGCTAACTAAGAAGATGGAGGAGCAAAAATTCAATAAGTTTGTTGTCATGTTCAGTAAGCTTTCGATAAATATTCCTTTAGTTGAAGCCTTGATGAAAATTCTGAGGTATGCCAAGTTTATGAAAGAGTTGCTCAAAATGAAGAAGATTATCGATGTGAGAACCGTTGAGATATCACACAGCTGTAGTGCTGTGATGACAAGCAATGTTGCTACAAAACAGGATGATCTGGGTGTATTCACCATACCATGTACTATTGGGATTTTTGTATTTCGTAAATCCTTGTGTGATCTAGGGGCTAGCATCAATCTAATACCTTTAGAGATCTTTACCAAGTTAGGATTGGGTGCACCCAAACCTACATCTATGAGACTACTCATGGCTGATTAGTCCATCAAACATCCAGTAGAAATCCTATTCAACGTATTGGTGAAGGTCTATAAGTTCATTCTTCTCAGTGGACTTCGTGATCTTGGATTGTGAAGTAGATGTGGCGGTACCCATCATCTTATGGTGACCATTACTAACCACAGGGAGAGCGCTTGTAGATGTTGAGCTCGATGAACTTAAATTCCAAGTGGTAAATGAAGTGGTGACATTCAATATATGCCAACCCACAAGACCTCCGAATAACTTGAGGTAATAGAGTTTGAGGGAAAGCTTGATCATGCCCTTGAAGAGTGTAAAATGGGCAAGACGCCCAAGATTCAAAAGTTTCCAAGTCGGCAATATGATGATATTTTGAGGACGTTGAAGGAGTAAATCCCTTTATTAGGATGGGGCCATGCCAACCGGATTTGCATGCTATCCAACAATGACTAAGGTTGAGGTACTATCATCGAGCTGCGATGTAAAATCCAGCGCTTCTTGGGAGGCAAACCAAGTGTTTTTACTTTATTTTCTTTAGGTCATCTTTTGTTATTTTTGGTTTGTTTTAGGAATGCAAGGAGCAGAGGAATGAACAAGTGGAAAATAGGGCAAAAAAGAGATGTGCAGAGGATCGTGAGTTTGCACAAGCCATTGTGCACGTGGCACAACCCAACGCATGCCAAGCAAGAAGGCTGGGAAGGAAAATATAAATTGGAGGCAATGTGCGGTGGGTTGTGCGGTCCGCACAAGCTCAAGTGCATTTCGCACCTCCATCGCATGATGAAGCAGAAGCCTGGGCCAAATTCAGGGTATAAAAAGGTGGGGTGTGAAACGATATGCGGTCCACACTAGGGCTTGTTCGAATCACACATCGTGGTGCACCAAGGTAAAATTCAAATTTTTATTGACCTAACCCATTGACCTATCCGACCTGGAGACCAACCTGGCCAATTTTCTTCTTTTTTTCCACTTTAAATCCGCCACCCTTCTCCTCTTCTTCCATATTCTCTCCTACAACTCTCAAATTCTCTCCCAAAACCTTCTACAAATCCCTCAAACTTCAGCAAAATCTTCTCCTCCTCTCACCCAAACTTCTCCACCGCGTCCTGACCCATCTCCGCCGTTGGTTCTCCGGGATAAATTTTGGTCACCGTTGTTGCTCTCTAAAATCTTCTATTTTTGCTTCTCTTCGCTTAATCTTCACTTATGGTAAGTTCCTCGATGTTAAATACATGTTTTTATAAAGTTTGGGAACTCATATTGTGAAGCATGCTTAATAGAATTGCCATGTTGATTTTGGGTGAGATCCAAAAATTTTGGGTCCCCAATTTGAATTGTGTTTTGGATTTTGCTTAGGATCAACTTGGTAGAACTTGATATTGTGATAATGCATGTTGATTGTAGTAGTTTTTATCCTAAAAGAATTGTGTTTTTGGTGAAGTCTAAGTAACCCACTTGTGATTCATGCATGATTTGGCCCTATGATAGATTGGGTGATGCCATTCTTAAAGGAAAATCGTCATTTTTCATGAGGTTTGGTCGATAATTGTTGTTTGGGCTGAAAATTATTGCTAATTGTATACCCATGTTCTTTATTGAAAATTTCATTGGGTGTATGATATTGTGCGGGAGGTGGTTATTATTGTTGTTAATTGTGTGCCTAATTAAGTAATTGAAGGCTTGATGTTTCCAATGATAGACAGGGTAACGTCCTTCTTAAGGGAAATCATTGAGTTTTCTTTTGCTTGTTGATTAGTGATAATGGAAGTCCAGAGAAGTTTGAGTACCCGGTTGATTGTGTGGTCATGATATCCCTTGCCCCCATTATTATAAATTTTTGGTTTACTGCTTGGTGCCAAGTGCTTCATGCAAATCTTGCTCCACGAATCACATATGTAATTCACAAGAACACAAGGAATCAAAAATTCCAATTATGCTCTAGTGCATTTCACATGTGGTGCATGGATTTTGATGTGCAGAATGCACAAGGCACCGCACCTTCTGAAAAATTGGTTGAGAAATCTGGTAGCTCATGCAATGTCATATATGATGCGCACATTGGCTTGTGAATGTTGCACATGGTCCGCATGAGCTGTCAAATACCTTCTTTATTTTTCTACTCTTGTGCATTCTGCTTTTTTAGTTTGTTAGTTTCTCTGTTGTGAACAAATACCTTGTGCTTGCTGCTAACCTCTATTTGTAGGCCAATGCCTTCCAATAGGCGCCACCAAAAAATGTGTGCCTCAAATCAAGCTTCAACATCCACAATGTAGGCTTGCCTGCGCAAGATGAAAGTCCTACTGAGCTTGTACCCTGCTTCGGCCTCGAGGGGATGGAAGCATACTACTTACAGTTTTGGGAGAAGCGATCAATATTGGAAGAAAAAGGGTTGGATATGGAGGTATTTGAAGCTGATTTCCCTAATATCCACAAGCATTTTTGGGACCGAATCTGGACATACTTTGCCAAGACTCCGGGACCATTATCCCGGAGTTGGTGCAGGAATTCTACGCCTCCTATCGGGCTAGGAAAGACATTCTAAAGCATAAGGGTCCAATAAGCAAGCTCCAATGTCTTGATTCTATTTAGGTGAGAGGAAAGGAAGTAGACATAACACTTGTGGCCATCCACTTTGCTATATGGGATGATGGACCATCCCCCAAGTCGTAGTACATGGAGCGTGTATCTACAAAAAAGGACCAATATGAATGGGTTGCAAGCATAATCGCTGAGGGGACCCCTTTTTGGGCTGTTTCAAAAGGGCCCATTCATTGGTCTGACCTCAAGTTTGAAGCTCGGATATGGTTAGATTTTGTATGGACTCGACTCATTCCAACCGGTCACAAAACAAAGCTGACCATAGAGGTGGCTATCTTGATATCTTGTTTCATACCTGGACTTCTATTACATGAGGGGGAAATAATAGTCGAACAGTTGAATAGGATAGAAAGACAAGAATACACCTCCATGGCCTTTCCTGTTATCATTTGCCTCATGTGTTTCTAAGAAAATTGCCCACAGATTCGTTCTTTTGATACAATTAGCCGGGCCTATGGAATGTTTCAATTAGAAATGAGGAGAGAAAAAGATGCCTCACTTGCCAAGAGAAGACACCTTGCGCAAGTCCCAAGTGCTACAGTAAGACGTGAGATTATTGCTTCTAATCCTTTGAACTGTCCATCCCCGTCTCAAGAGGCATCAAACACCACTCACATGGCTCCTCCAACAACACCAACTTCAGGTAATTTTCCTCAAGTTGACCACCTTGCACAACATAATGAGGATCGCTTACAAAAGCTGGCTAAGGACATCCCACACATGATCCAATCCGCCATTAAATTGGCTTTGAAGCCAATAGTGTCAAATATGAGCAAACTTTGTGCTAGAGTGGATACGATGGAAGTAGAATTTGAGGAACTCAAGCAAGTAATACCGCACATTGAGCCAAAGATTCCTACTTGGGATCTTAATCTACTGGCCCTGAGTTTAATATCTTCTCAAAGGTGTGTTAGTCTGCCCAATGATTGGTGCATGGGTTGGGATCCGGATGAGAATGAGGGAATACCTAAAACATAAGAAAAAGTGGTATCGATCAAGACTTTCCTCGAGGCTTCAGATTCACTTGGCCAGAATTTCCCAGAACCTGCTATGTCTTATGCTAGATAAGAGGGATTTCAGCATGGGTTCTCGTACCATGAGTTGATGACATATTCAGACAAATGGAAGATCGTGGAATCAATCAACCTCATTCAAGTTCGATGGGACCCATTGATCCCATTGGTGGAGGGATTTCAAATAGACCCGACACATGCCAACATCTCACTACTGGCATCACTAGTCCCACCAACACCTCTACCTCCTAGGCCACCATATCAGTTCTTCTTACGGAGGCATCATCATCATCATTAGTATAATTAGTGAGTTTTTTCACTCATTTTTATCTGTACAAATTTTATGCATCGAGGGCTATGCTTACTTTAATTTTGGAGGGTCTGTAATTATTAATTACTCAATTGTGCTTGGTGATATTGCCCTTGCCGGGCCTTTGATTATGTTTTTTGAGATTAATTATGTCCTCGCCGAGCTTGATTTTTACTATTGATGATTGTTTACCAGGTTAGTTTTACACGACCCGTTGTCTCACTACCCGTGCTTTGCAAATGCGCTAAGGGCCTACACCGAGGATTGTTTTTCAAATGATTGATGAGCACACGAATTTATGGATCGCCTTGTTAATAGTAGTTTAGCAATAAACTCTGAGGGTTTTCTTAATGCCACGGTTCTTTCCCAAGGAGGAAAATGTTTTCTATATTTTTCTTTTTCTTTTGTTTTTGTGTCAAACCGAGGTGGTGTTTCCCTATGATAGATTGAGAGGCGACTTTCTTAAGGGAAAATGCTAAGTTTTAGTTTTAATTTGAGTCCGTAGTGTGCTTGTCTCGAAATGGACTCACTAGAAAAAAAAATCTTGGCAAGATGTTTTTGAAAATGAACGGAAAGAGGGAAAATGAATTTCTGAGGAAAGCATTCTCTTGTCATGACTTGCACACTCTCATTTTGGCTTGATCGATTCACAAATGACTGTGTAATGAACTTAGAATAGCTTGTCGAAAATCATTTGTCCCAATTGATCTTGAGACTAATGAAAGAAGTATTGTGGCATGATTCCTTGTGTGGTGAGGTTTTACCTTGATTCTTATGCATATGTGTGATCTAGAACTTGCCTTGAAGGTGATTCAAGGTGAAATGCAAGCGGTTATCGAGCTTGTAAAATGACCTTAGGCCCTTTTTGAACAACCATTTCACCAAAATGACTTCCCTCAACATCAATCCTAGTGAACCCCTTTGAGCTTGTGACCGTTCTTTCGCACCTTGTTAACACCTAACCTTTTTGGAACCTCTATTTTGGCACCCTTCCTCCCTAAGTGCTTAAAAATGAAAAGTAGGCTAAAAGCCTAAGTTTGGGGGTGAAATGAAAAGACAACAATGGCAAATGCCTAAGTTTGGGGGTGTATGTGATCAATGAGGAAAAGAAAAAGGATGCACTGCAAGTGCAAGGTAGCACCTTAAGTTTGAATTGAAAATTTGCCCAAAAAGTTCAATCCAATGAGCAAAATGAAAAGAAAGAATAGGTGCTACCAAGTAAAGATGATACAAGGAGTTTTGAATGATCATGATTAAAAAGGAGAAGCTTGGGTTGTGTGAGGGAGAAATAAGGTGAATTCAAACTAAAAAATGCGAGCGGTGTTTGAAATGATAACAAAGAGCATTAGGGAGGTGTATTCACTTGAGCCAAAATGAAATCCTCACCTTACACCTAGCCAACATCGAAACCCGCAAGTTCTTAGTGGTTTCAAGCTTGGCTACCCTACATTAATGGTGATTTACATGAAGGGCAAGCCTATGGGTCGACATGTGTGCACTTGAACTTCCTTGAGAGAGTGAGAGTCTTCTTGGTTCTCTTATAATCCCTTTGTTTTGTGAATTGCATGATTGTAAGTGCGATTCTCTCTTATGGTGAGTGGCATCATGCCCTCAAATTGAAACATGAAGTCTCTATTTCAATTGATAAGAATGAATAAGACAAGTTGTGTGGTAAATCTCGAGGAAAACCTTGATGGTCCATGCCAATGACTTGAGAAGCTTTGTATCTCATTTTAAACGACAAAATTCCCTTGATTTTTTATGAAAATGAAGTCCGTCTTGAAAAGGTTTGGAAATGAAATTTGCCTTGATAATGTGGTGGTTCAAATTAAGATGATCACAATAGTTAATTCTTTTGTTTGAGTCTTTTTGTTTGTTATTTTTATTAGTTTTTAGAATAGAGTAGTCTCTGGTGCCTTGATTGAATTCTAGAGCATAATTCATTCCTTGCCTTGTGACTATCTTTCTTGAGGACAAGCAATAGTTCAAGTTTGGGGGTTTGATAAGTCAGTAATCTACCAACTTATTGAGCCTTTACTCACGAATTATTGCTATGTTTTGATAAGATTTAGAGGTTCTTATGACCTTTATTGATGTCTATACAAGTACTTGTGATCAAAGATAGGAAACAAGGAAATGGACCCAAAAAGATCCAAAAAGGAGTGAAGTGTGAAGTGATCAAACAAGATGAAGATTCTACTCAGAGATGCGGTGCTCGTGTGACACACACTTGCCATGGTATGGAACGCACCTTCTACCGCATGCAGATGAAAGTTAACTGAAGAGTCTGCTAAGGGGTGCGGTCATTGTGCAATATGCACAATGCCTGGTGCAAACCGTACCCTACTTTGCATGAAGCTCCCAATTTGTCCGAGTCACTAGACTACCTAAAAAGGGTGTGCGACATGCACATGATAATGTGTGATCCGCACATCGCGATGTATACCACCTGAAGGGCATTTTTGTCCAAAGTTATGTGATATTTTGCAAATGTTTAAAAACCTATTTTAGGCACATTTGTAGATAGTTCTGATAGTTTTGAATAGTTTTGAACAATTCTTAGCTTTTTGAACAAGTTTTCCCTTCTAAGAACAAGAAGAGGGTTTCTCCCAATTCCTTCTTCCCAGTTCATAGAACCACCATTTGTGTACAAATTGATCTTTGATATTGAGAAATTTAGCTTGAACTGAAGGGAATTTGAATTACCCATTTGGTATATCTCTTTCCTTAAGAATGAGTAGCTAAACCTCTTATCTAAGGATGTGTTGATGATGGGTACCTGATAAATGGGTGTGGGTGTTTCTAATTCATGTTTATAATTGCTTAATTGACAGTGATCTAGTGATTTCACCATATTTTAACTCTAAAATTGGTGGTTGCAAACATTGATTTTTCTTACTTGGTTATGATTTTGCTTGAATGAGGAAATCATAGCTTCGGATGTGAAATTGCTAGTAGGAACTTGGGTTTCTATTTAGATTAAGGCTAGAAATAGCTCAAATCGACGGAATCACCCATTTAAGGGTCTAGGCTAGAAATTGCGTAACCTCCCTAAGAATTAGCTTGGTTGTTTATTGCTTAATCAATAGTGCTTGATTTAAGACTGTTGAATATATGGTTGTTGATCAAGAGATAAATAACCATACCTAAAACCAAGGTTACCCATGTCGATTAGCATGAATTTGCATGAATAAGTAATCACCCTATCCTATTTTTTAGTCCTAGTTGACACACATCCCTAGTCGTCCTCTCTATTGTCTACACTCATTTTTAATTTATTTGCTTTGTTGAATTGCGAAATTGTGATAGATTCCCAATTCCCCCTTTTACATTAGTCACTCTCATTGTGAAGTCTATTTTACAATTACCTAGGCTAAGCTCGAAATTCCCTGTGGGATCGACCCCGGAACTTGTTGGGAACTATGAATGAGTTTTGCTCTAACAATTGTCGATACCTCCTATTAGGAGAGTACGCTTGAGCGTTATCATGATGCCTTATGTGGTAACGTTACGTTGTTCTTGTGCATGCATGTTATCTAGTATTTGCCCCGAATATGATTCAAGGTGAAATCCTAGATGTTTCATAGCTTGGAAGATAACCATAGGCCATTTTTGGATGACCACTTTACACAAATGTCCTTTCCTTAACATGATTTTAGTTAACCCCTTTGAGCTTTTAACTTTTCCTTGACACCTTATGTTAGACATCTTAACCCTTCTTGCATCCTCTATCTTAGAACCCATCCTTCCTAATTGGTAGCAATTGAAATGTAGGCTAAAATCCTAATTGGGGGAGGGGGGAGGGGGGAATGAATGAAAATGAAATGTTAATGTAGGAAAAAGCCTAAGTTTGGGGATGTATGCTTGTAAAATATGGAGAAAAAGAGAAGTCAAGCTTCAATGTGAGGTAGAACCCTATGCTTATAATATGAATTGCTTTAAAGTGTCAATAAGACAAGTGAATGAAAGAGAAAAGAAGAGATTGGTGCTACCATATGAGTTAAAAAAATCGGTGTTTGAATGAATAGTGTTGGGAAAGCTTGGGCTGTGAGAGCAGGAATAAGGTAAAGTTGAGGTCCAAAAATGTTAGCGGTGCACTTGAATGCTTATGATAGAGTTAGGGAGGTTTAGTCACTTGAGCCAAATGAAATCCTCACCTTAACACTACCCTACATCATTTCCCGCAAGTCCATAGTGATTTCGAGCTTGGCGACTCTACATTAGTAGCGAATTACATGAAGGGAAAGCCTATAGTTCAATGTGTGTGTACTTGAACTTCTTTGAGAGAGTGAGAGTCTTTGTGTTATCTTATTATCCCTATATTGTTAATTGCATGATTGTGAGTGGGATTCTCTCTTGTTGTGAGTGTCATTGCATCCTTGAAGTGAATAATGAAGTCCTGATTTCAATTGAGAGAAATTAATAAGACAAGTTATGTGGAGAATTAGGAGGCAAACCTTGAAGGTCTGTGCCAATGACTTGAGAAGCTTGATGATCTTGTATGAATGACAAATCCTCTGATTTTGAATGAAAATTGAAGTCTCTCGTAAGAGTTTCCGAATACGTGTTTGCCTTGAGCTTGTGGTGTTACCAAATGAGTGAGTGTCTTGTGTTTTGAGTCCTTTTCTTATTACTTTCTTAAATCTTTAAGTCGGTATAGTCCTTTGTGTAGCCTTTATGTCTTGAGAAGTGTGTGTCAAACCTTTACCTTATGAGTGCTTTCCTGGAGGACAAGTAATAGTTCTAGTTTAAGGGTTTGATAAGGTTGTAACCTACCAACTTATTTATCTTCTATTCATTGATTATTGCCTTGAATTGATATGATTTAAAGGAGTTTATGCCTTTATTGTCTTATATGCAGGCACTTTTTGTCAATGCATAAAGAGGTGGATTTGAACCCAAATGAGCTAAAAGTGGAATCCATGTTAAAAAATGATCGGAAGAACAAAGATCTTTCCATGATAGGCGAGCTAGCATGCATATCGCATGTGGACACCTATGTTTCGTAGTTTCTAGCATAGAAGAATCCTGAAGCACTGTTGTCATGCCTCGTGGCTACCCCTAGATGTAACACAATTCTTTGGGTCACAAGTGATCCCAAGCTAACTCATGGTCTGGCATATTCTAAGCAATCTGATTAGGATAATATCTATGCGGAAGTAAAACTGGTGTAATAATATAAGTTTGAAACATCTGAATATATATATAAGGTCTGAAATGAAAAACTAACGTAAGTGTTGAAAACTAACAATATGTCTAAAAGCCTCCATCTTAGAATAGGTGCTGGGACAAGCCCCCAGCTAACTCTAATAGTCTGAAAACTAAATAAAAGACTGAAATAAATAAATAAGATTGTGTTCTCGGAGTATGAGGACTCACCAACTCTATTGCTGAGAAGACTAAGAAACTGAACTAAGCTTGATATAGATGCGGAACGCCTGAACCTATATCATAATAAGATGTAGAACAAAAGTATGTGTAAGTACTTGGAATGTACTGAGCATGCAGGATATGCACTAATCTATATACATATATACAAAATATGATAAGATAATCTTAACATGATGGATAAACTGAAACATAAAATTGAAAGATAAAACTGATTGAATGACCAGGTATAGCAACATGCAACTGTATAATAGTGAACTAAATAACTGAATACAAGGTCATGCAACACTAAATCTGAACTGTGGGAGCTACTATTAACCGACATACCCCAAGCAGAGCTAACTATGGGACCAACCTGTAGCCGTGGCTGGGAGGGCGTTCATACCTTGCTAAGGGTACGAACATTAGCTAATGCGGATCCACTAAACTGATGCTTAAAAGGGCTAAGGTTTCAAGCCTAATCTGATGGGTGACCCTTTAGAACCTATGGTGGTGTCGTAGCTCTGGGACTCATGGACTTCTACTAAAGGTCTGAGTCCAAAATAATGAGTGAGCCTTCCTCCATTCGTCTGCTCGGTGCTATGCGCTACTCCCAACTGAATTAAATAAATAAACAGGTATACCAGATAACTCAAAGTACTAACTTTCTGAGAATGCAAAATAATACTGAAACTTAAAGAATTCTAATCATGTAAGTTATGGATGGCTGAATATCTGACTAAAATGCATGAAGCCTTAAACTGATCGGGTGTTTATAACCCACCATGCTAATGAATTGAACCACTATAACAAGTATTAGATTCTAAATAAGGGATGTTGTTCAAAATCATAATTCAAGTCATGAATTAAACACATGCTTAGGGTTTGAGAATTCTAAGCATACAACAATTCTAAACTTCAAGAAAGCATATACTAAGGTTCATACATAACAATGGGAACTGAGCTACAAGAAATTCATGAAATTCAGAAATCCTAAGCCCTGAAGATTAAAAAAAAAACTGGAGAACTGAGTTACTTAGGGACTCCATGGGTGGAAGAATATCCATTGACAAATTCCCACATACCTGAGAGTAGAATATATGGAATAATCCCTGTGTTTTGGAGCATGGAGTTGGAGGAACCTTTTGCTTGATTTGGAGAAGAATGAATGTTTCTTTTCCTCTATTTTTCTAAGTATCGACTTAATTCTGAGGGAATGAGGTATTTAGGTAGTTTTAGGCTTAGTAAATAGGATTAGGCTAGTCAAAATTACATAGTTTATCCCCTAATAGAACAGGAAAGGTCTAGAATACCCCTAGGAATTAAAAATAAAATCTGCTGAAAAATTTGCAACCTGAGTTCCACGGGTAGGAACCACAGCTGTAGATGGTTCCACGGGATATGGAACCCTATCGTGGTTTGTGGGCTATTTTGATGGGTTGCAGGTTTGATTTCCATTACCCCAATCCACGACCTGTGGACCCTTCCACTGTCCATGGAAGCTGGTTATGGTCCTGGGCTAAAACTGTGACTATCAGGTTTGATTCCACAGATAAAAAGCACGACCCACGGTTTCATCTGTGGTCCATGGATCCCTCTGGTTGATCAAGACCTGGGAGTCTTATCTGTAGGATAGTTTCCACGAGACCATTTCACGGGTCATGGCTCAGTCCACAACTCGTGCACTTGGTCCGTGGTTTCTATTCTTAACTCTGACTGCTGAACATTTAGAATTTTGGGCTGGTTCTGGGATTAGGATTTTCTAGGGTGTTACAATATCTCTCCCTTGGGATCATTTACCATCAAATAAAGACAAAACAAGCTAAGTATTGAGGGAAAGAGCTTCAATCCCTACCAACTCAATTATAAAAGTTGATTTCTAGTTGAATTGAGTTCTAAGGACTTGAAAGCATGTTAAAAATGCAAAGAGAGCTGAGGGAGCATGAAACTCAGGGGAGAATGCGAATGAGGAAACTGAGATTCTGGAGAGGACTATTACCTCAAGTTAGAGCTAATTCAGAAGAAAATAGGTGAGGGTACTTAGTCATATAGTTGTGTCTACTTCCCAAGTAGCTCCCTCAACAGACTGCTTCATCCAAAGGACCTTCAGTGGAGCAATTTCCTTGTTTCTTAATCTGCGAACATGGTGGTCAAGAATATAGACTGGGACCTCTACACTGGTGAGACTATCTTTTAAACCCACACTCTCTAATGGTACAACCAAGGATGGATCAGCAATGCACTTCTTCAACAAGGATATATGGAAAATAGGATGCACTGATATTAAGTCTGCGAGCAAATCTAACTCATAGGCCACCTTGTCAATCCTTCACAGAATCCTGTAGGGGACTACATATCAGGGACTAAGCTTTACCTTCTTACCAAACTTCATCACACCCTTCATGGGTGAAACCTTCAGAAATACCCAATCATTAACCTCAAACTCTAAGTCCCTTCTCCTCTCATCTGCACAGGACTTCTGATGACTCTAAGCTGTCTTCAATCTCTCCCTAATGAGTTAAACCTTTTCCATGGCCTCATGAAAGAAATATGGTCCAATAAAGGTTGCTTCAACCACCTCAAACCAAACAACAAGTGATCTACACCTCCGTCCATAAAGTGCCTCATACGGGGCCATCTGAATACTAGAATGGAAGCTTTTTTTGTAGGCCAACTTTATCAGAAGTAAGTGTTAATCCTAACTACTCTTTAAATGATCTGCAGAAATGAGATGTAAATTGGGTACCCCTATCTGGGATGATAGACAAGGGAACCCCATGCAACCTGACTATCTCGCTGATGTAGAGTCTTGCATAGTCCTCTACTGAATCTGTAGTCTTGATAGCCAAAAAGTGAGTTGACCACCCTTTCTACTATCACCCAAATGGAGTCATGATGTTGGTGAGTACGAGGTAAACCTGTAATGAAATCCATATTGATCACTTCCCACTTCCAAGTAGGAATGCCAATATCCTGAGTCATACCTCCCAGTCGCTGATGTTCTACCTTCACTTGCTGATAGTTGGGACACTTTGCAACAAAGTATGTGATGTCCTTCTTCATGCCATTCCACCAATAAACTTTTCGTAGGTCATGGTACATCTTTGTGGCACTGGGATAAATAGAATACTTGGAGTTATGAGCCTCTGTCAGGATCCACTATCTCAACTCATCTATAATAGAAACACATAACTAACCCTGATAGTGAAGTACACCATCTCTCCCTTAGGAGAAAACCTCTACTCTCTGCTAGTGGACTGCACCTTTTAAATGAAGGTGGGATCACTGTCTTGCTTTGCCTTTACCTCAACCACTAAGGAAGATTCTAACCCATTTTGAACAATCACACCTCTCTTTGTTATGTACGTAAGGCAAACTCCCAAACGAGTGAGCCTATGAACATCCTTAGCTAATTCATTCTTATCTTCCTCAACATGTGACACACTACCCATAGACAGTCTGCTAAGTGCATCAGAAACTACATTGGCCTTACCCAGATGGTAGAGCATATTCATATCGTAATCCTTATAGAACTCGTGCCACCTACTCTGATGAAGACTAAACTCTTTCTAGGTTAATACATACTAGATACTCTTATGGTCTATAAACACATCTACATAGACACCATACTAGTAGTGTCTACAAATCTTTAGGCCAAAAACAACTACAGTGAGCTCAAGGTCATGAGTCAGATAGTTCTTCTCATGAGTTTTAAGCTGTCTTGAGGCATAGGCGATGACCTTATGCCTTTCCTCCAAATACCATTTTCCTTTTCCTTAGTCGACCAGCAAAATAAGGAATTCAACCGTAGATACCCTTTAGCTAGCATATGCTAAAAAGAACAAGTAAATACCTGTCTCGTGCTTGACTCAGATAAGGTGGAAGTTAGGTGGCTCGACTCCTATCCTATCACCGGGTCTGGACATGGTCCATGATTTGGTTCATGTTCCACGCGGATCATTATATCCCCATCGCAATAGGTCCTTCTCTTTCTATAGTACAGGTAGGATCGGCATCAACAATGTTCACCTAGTTTTGGTGTAGCAGCTATATTTTGATTCATCCTATTTTTTCAAGGGTTTCATAATTGGACTTTGAACCTCTTTCACACTCATGTCACATCGAGGTACTACAGAAAAAAGATTCTGCATCAAAACACAACCCAAGCCAACTCTGGATACATCACAATATACTACGAAGCAAACTAGACCCTTTGGTAGAGCTAATACTGGAGATATGGTCAACCTAGTCTTCAATTCCTAGATGTTCTTTTCACATTCATCAGACAATTGGAACATACCCTTTTTCTGAGCCAATCTGGTCAATTGGGCAGCTATGGATGAAACTCCCTCAACAAATCTCCTGTAGTAACCAGCTAAACCCAAAAAGCTTCTAATGTATGTCAGAGAAGTAGGTCTAGGCCAGTTCTTTACTACCTCTACCTTTTGTGAATCTACACAAATACCCTCACTAGACACCAAATGACCAAGGAAAGAAACTGACTTCAACCAGAACTCACACTTACTAAACTTGGCGAATAACTGGCGATCCTTGAGAGTTTGCAGCACAACCCTCAAATAATTTACATGCTCCTCTTTACTTTGAGAATACACAAGGATATCATCTACAAAGACAATAAGGAAAATGTCTAAATACTGCTTGAACACCCTGTTCATTATGTCCATAAAAGATGCAAGAGCATTTGTCCATCCAAAAGACATAACTATAAATTCATAGTGACCATACCGAGTTCTGAAGGCTGTCTTTAGAATGTCACATTCTTTGACTCTGAGCTGATGATAGTTAGATCTGAGGTCAATCTTAGAGAAGAAACTGGCACCCTAAAGTTAGTCGAACAAGTCATCAATCCTAGGAATGGGGTATTTATTCTTGATTGTGACTTTGTTCAACTAACGGTAGTTGATACACATCCTTAGAGAATCGTCTTTCTTACGCATGAACAGGAATGGAGCACCCTATTAAGAGATGATTGGTATGATAAATCCCTTATTTAGAAGGTCTTTTAGTTGTTCTTTTAATTCCTTAAGCTCTACTGGAGCCATTTTGTAAGGAGGAATAGAGATAGGCTGGATTTTTTGAAGGAGATCCATTCCGAAGTCAATTTTCCTTTTGGGAGTAACTCCAGGAAGATCTTTTGGAAACACTTCTAGAAATTCATTGACCACTGGGACTGACTCAAGAGTTGAGGTCTCAGAATTTTAATCCTTAACCCGAACTAGATAATAGATACACCCTTTGAAAATCATCTTTCAGGCGTTAAGGTAAGAGACAAACCGGCCTATAGGTACTGAAGTACTACTCTTTCACTCTAAGACTAGCTCATTTCGAAACTAGAACCAGACTATTCTGGTCCTACAATCGAGTGAGGCATAACAAGTATTGTACTAGTCCATTCTTAGAATAACATCGAATCAAGTGATATCTAACTCTACAAGATCTACTGAGGTGACTTTCTGAGAGACTGTGACTGGGTAATTTCTGTATACCTGTCAGACAATGACTAAATCACCAACTAGAGTAGAGACTGAGAAAGGTTTTGGGAGGATATCTAGACTGACACCAAAGTGTACTTCCACATAACTGATCACAAAAGAAAGTGTGGCTCTAGGATCTCACAATGCATAAACATCAAGGTGAAAGACTCGTAATGTACCAGTAACCACATTGGGGGAACCCTAATGATCCGAACAAGTCTAAAGAGTGTAGAGATTATTCTAGCACTGATTGCCACCTACACTAGATGAGGCACCCAGCTTAGTTTGGGGACCTGCTAGACCTGCTAAGGAGTTAGCCTAATTTATTTGATGAGCACCCTTACCTCTCTACGAATCCACTTGGCACTCTCTCAACCTATAACAAGGCTTGACACATCTGAAACAATTACTACTGCCTACCATACACTCACCCTGGTGGTTAGTACCATACTTCTTGAGAATCAGATGAGTACTCACACTAGTGAAACTACTCTAGGACCTAGAGCCTGGTGCTCTATCCCACTAATCTTGTCTGAACTTGGGCACTAGGGAACTGGCAGATCATGAGGCTGGAGCTAAAGATATCTGGTAGAATTAAGAGCGATTACAACCATCTGACCTTTGCTGAGAATAATTGAAATTACTTGTCCTGGCTCTCTTATTGTCTTTTTCCCTCTTCTTGATCTTAAATTCTTCGATCTGCTAAGCATGAGTTATCAACCTGGAGATATTTATTTCCTTTACCAGCATAGCAATCCTACAAACCTTGACCATATCTTCAGATACTCCTGACACAAACTTACTCATACAGGCTCTAGAGTCAGCTACCATTGCCGGAGCATACATTGATAGTCGAGTAAACTTGAGAGAATACTCATTCACACTCATGTCACCCTACCTCAAGTTTATAATTCCTGAACCTTGGATTCCCTATGTTCTAGTGGGAAGAACTTATCTAAGAATGTAGTCATGAATTGATCCTAATCTACCATGCCTGCATATGTACCCCTCGCTTCCTTCCACTATTTCTACCAAATGTAAGCCACTCCCTTCAACTAATAAGCGGCTAACTCTGCATTCTCCACTAGGGTGACACCCATAATTTCTGTATCCTTTTGTATGTCATCAAGGAATTCCTGTGGATCCTCCTCAGCCTTAAAACCATAGAACTCCGAAGGATTCATCCGAGTGAAGTCTCAGACTCAAGTTGCTACTATGATATTCTGTGGGTTAACTGGTGCCACTACCTGCTGGTTCACCTTAGTATTCATAGACTAAGATAGCACTTGTAAAGCAGCAACGAGCTCGGCATCAGTGACTTGCTCATTCAGAGGGTCTACCGGGATCGGTGGTGCTTGCTGGTTCCCGTTTTCATTGACATTTCTCCTTCCGTTAGCTCTTTTGGGAGGCATATTCAGTAACACATAGAGCACGAGTTAGAAGGATATTAAATAGAGTTCATACTCTATAACACATGATGGAGAAGAAAGAGGGGATGTTTTTCCTAGAAACATCTTGTAGCCTCCCTCTCAGAAGTATGGTGCACTTCACACCCATGAAGAGGACTCTACTTGACACAACTTTTGGACACCCTAGGACACATAAACCTTATGCTCTAATACCAAGTTTGTCATACCACAAGGCTACTCCCTAGACGTAACATGGTGCTTAGGTCACAAGTGACCCCAAGCTAACATATGGTCTGGTATATACTAAGCAATCTGATTAAGATAATATATGTGCAGAAGTAAAACTGGTGTAGTAACATAAGTTTGAAACTACTAAATATATATATATATATATATATATATATATATATATATATATATAAGGTATGAAATGAAAAACTGACTATAAGGGCTGAAA
This sequence comes from Jaltomata sinuosa, assembly GCA_003996215.1. Classification (NCBI taxonomy): domain Eukaryota; kingdom Viridiplantae; phylum Streptophyta; class Magnoliopsida; order Solanales; family Solanaceae; genus Jaltomata; species Jaltomata sinuosa. Next base: position 202,210 of record QJPP01001203.1, on the reverse strand, counting down.
ACTAACTATTAGTCTAAAATCCTCTATCTGAGATGAGTCACTGGGACAAGCCCCCAACTAACTCCAATAGTCATAAAACTGAATAGATGATTGAAATAAATAAATAACATCCTATCCTTGGAGTATGAGGACTCACCAACTCTATCGCGGAGAAGACTGAGAAACTGGACTAAGTGCCATCTGGATGCAAAATGCTTGAACCTATATCATAATAAGATGTAGCACAAAAGTATGTGTCAGTACTTGTAATGAACTGAGCATGCAGGATATGCACTAATCTATATACATATATACTGGATATGATAAGATAATCTGAACATAAAGGATAAACTGAAACATGAAACTGAAAGATAAAACTGATGTAATGACAAGGTATATAAACATGCATTTGTATAATACTAAATTGAATAACTGAATACAAGGTCCTGCAACACTTAATCTGAACTGTGAGAGCTACTATTAACTAACATACCCCAAGCTGATTTAACTATGGGGCCAACTTGTAACCCTAGATGGGAGGGCATTCATACCTTGCCAAAGGTACAAACATTAGCTGACAAGGATCCACTAAACTGATGCCCAGAAGGACTAAGGTTTCAAGCCTGATCTGATGGATGACCCTTTAGAACCTACGGTGGCATCGTAGTTCTAGGACTCAGGGACGTATACCAAAGGTCTCAGTCCTAACTTATGGGTGAGCTTTCATCCCATCGTCCACTCGGTGCTAAGTGCTACTCCCAACTGAATTAAATAAATAAACTGGAATACTGGATAGCTCAAAGTATTGACTTTCTGAGAATGCAAAATAATACTGAAACTGAAAACATTCTAATCATGTAAGTTATAGATGGCTGAATATCTGACTAAATTGCATGAAGCCTTAAACTGATAGAGTGTTAATAACTCACCATCCTAATAAATTGAACCACTCTAACAATGTTAGATTCTGAATAGAGGATGCAATTTTAAAGCATAATTCATGACATGAATTAAACACATGTTGGAGGAACCTTTGGCTTCATTTGGAGAAGAACAAACATTTCTTTTTCTCTATTTTGCTAAGTATCGACTTAATTCTGAGAGAATGCGGGATTTGGGTAGTTTTAGGCTTAGTAAATAGGATTAGGCTTGTTAAAATGACATAGTTTATCCTATAAAAGAATAGAAAAGGTCTGGAATACCCCTAGGAATTAAAAAGAAAAACTATTGAAAAATTTACAACCAGAGTTCCACGTGTGAGAACCAAGGGTCGTAGAAGGTTCCACGGGCCATGTAACCCTATCTTGATTCTTGGGATCCTTTTATGGGTTGTAGGTCTGATTTCCACGACCCCAATCCATAGCTTGTCGATCCTTCCATGGTCCGTGGAAGCTGGTTGTGGTCCCATGCAAAAACTTTGACTCGCAGGTCTGATTCCATGGATAAAAACCACGACCAATGCTTTCGTCCATGGTCCATGGATCCCTCTCGTGGATCAAGACTTTGGAGTATGATTTGCAGGATAGTTTCTACTAGACCATTTCACGTTTCATGAGTCAGTCCATGACTCGTGGACTTGGTCTGTGGTTTTTATTCTGAACTCTAACAACTGAACAATTAGGATTTTTGGTTGGTTCTAGGCATAGAATTTTCTGGGGTGTTACAACTGCCTAGCATATCATGCACCTGCATGCCACAAGTCTCTGAGGGTGATTGCAGGTACTTTTGTAGGTGGATTCACAAGCCAACAACTCTCACTACTTTGAAGTTGTGGCACCTGCGTACCGCAATTCACAATGGGATATCGTAGGTGGCTTCACAAGTGGCCCAAGGAAAAAATGGTCCAAATTTATTATGCCATAATTGGGAAGCTTCCAAGACCCTTTTTGGGATTTGTGCAAGGAATACACAACACTTTTCGATTTACAATCAAGTATCTAGTAGAGTACACCTTAGGGTATAAGTTTTGTTCTTCCTTGTAGTGAAAAACACCATTATTGATACTTGAGCTTTGAATTTGAAGCTAGTTATTGAAGAATGAATGGAATTATTAAAAATTCATTTGGTATATTCTATTGTTCCTTTATTATGAGTAGGTAAATTCAATTTTAGGGGCATGTGTATGATAGGTGTTTGAATTTTGGAATGGGGGTTGGTTATTTGGGTTTATAATTGATTATTATGTGTGGGTCTATTGAATCCTTCATCTTTTCATTATAAAAATGATGGTTGCAAATATTAATTTAGCTTTCTAATTATGTTCTTGCTTGAAGAAGAGGTTGATTAATTTGGTAAGGATTCAATAGTGGAGATTTGGGATTTTCACCATAAATTAAGGCTAGAAATAGCTTTGATTTAGGAAATTCCCACCTAAGAATTGAGGCTAGAAATAGCCTAACTAACCTTAAACCAATTGGTTGGTTTATTGCTCAAATATTGGGTATAAAAGAGACCATAGTATATATTCTTAGTGGGTTGAAAAACTACTAAGCATAAGTCAATCCAATGATAACCTGATGTGCCAGGATTTGACGACACTTTCGACGCTTAAAACAACGGATTTTTTGGAGTTCTTGAGTATATTTTGTTAGATTTGATGTCGTTTGTTAAGTGTGTAGGGACAAAGTATGAAATAGATAAAAGTACCAAAAAGTTGCAGTTTCTGGGCAAAACATAGGCCACCATGGGCATCACACCTACGATGGCCCATGGGGCAGACCGTCAGATCGAGGCAACAGGATTTACAAAGGTTGTGGAGCCCTGAAGGGCAGGCACGATGTCGGTGGAAGACACAATGGGGCGTGGCCTTGCCCATAAAAATGCTCCAAGGATATATGCTAAGAGCCAAGGAAGGGCAACGGGCACCACGACGCTCGTGACAATCCCAACGGCCCATCGCTGATGCCCGTGGAAACTAGGCAGGAGAGCTGTAGAAGAGCTAAGTCAAGGGACATGAGGATTTTGATGGGCTTCGCAGCTACGATGTCCCGTATTCTCAGCCCATGATATCATGGTAGCGATATTTTTTGAAGAGTTAAAGAAGGCCAACGGGCACCACGATGCTCGTCACACCAATGATAGCCCTTGAGGCATCCCATCGGATCTGCCGCGTCCAGATTCTCTCCAGTTTTATTAGGATTTGGTTTCTTTGTCTATAAATACTTTCCCTTAGGTTTTATTTATGATGTTACACATAGTTTGCAAGTTGGTTACACGTTATTTATGAGGATACTTTCGGATAGTTATTCCATTGTTCTTTGGTATTGATTTCAAACACAAGTTCTTGATTAATTAAAATGTTCTTGAGATTTTTCTTCAAGACTTTGGATTTCTTTATTCTCAAGTGTAAGTATCTATTGATGATTGCTCAAACAAACATTAATTGTGCACTTATGAACATGAGTAGCTAAATTCACAACTAGGGTTGTGGGAACTATGAATAATTAACGAATTAGGCAAAGTACTTAGGTAATGTAGGGCGGTGTTTATGCATGTATTGTTATTCCCTTCGCTTTGATTGCTTTTTAATGGTGCGCAACGTTAGAACTCGCCTTATCCTTACTTGCCATACCAAGGAGGTAATGTATGGGAAAAGGGTTGTTTAACAACGGAGATTTGAGGCTACTAACCCTCATCTAATAGCTTGACCTTGTCCGGGAATAGATAATAGATAATACATAATTGCGGCCGGACCAAGGCGTGTGGTGAAATTCACCTAGTTGTCGGACCAAGGAATTAGGTGAACCTAACTTACCAATTCTACATGCTAAGCACCAAACTAGTTTACTAAGTACAACGCCTTACTAAGTTATGATCTAATGGGGAACACTACGCTAGTCATATCATCCATTGGTTACAACTCTCGGAATTAGCAATTGTTACTTGTTTACTTTTGATTTACAATCGTTACTTGTCACTTTAAACCCCCCCCCTCTTGCGGAAAATAAATGACTAAAAGCATGAGTAAACACGGATCGACCCTAGTCCTACTATATTCCCCGTGGGATCGACCCCAACCTTTAGTTGGGTTCTATATTTGAACAGCGACCGCTTGCGCTTCTTTTAGAGTTGTAATTTGGGCGCATCAAATTTTGGCACCGTTGTCGGGGAATACGGTTTATGATTAAGAGAGATTGTGTTTATTTCACTATTAGTCCTTATTTCCTAATTTTACTTTTTCTGTTATTTTTGTTTTGATCTCAGGTTTGCACTTCTGTCCATGCCCAGTACAAGGAGTTAAGGCAATCCCTTAATCCCTTACGATCCGGATCTCTCCAAAACTCTACGCAATATGGCTAAGGAGGGAGAGCATGAGACTCAAGAGCAGATTACAGCTCGGCTACTGGCTGAAGTCGAGTAGAGGAAAAAGGATGATGCAACACGCCAAAAGGAAGGTGAAGACGCCCTTGCTGATGAAGATGCTCAAATCGAAAAAATTCTCGTAAGACAACATGTTGTCCAAGATGAGGTAGAAACTAGACGTCTGCCACATAATAGGGGTTGACAGATGCAGCAGCAAAGGCATATCCCTCGATATTATGATGATGAGGATGATGATGAGGAGGAATTCGGCACCACTGGACCCATAGTGCTGCCACAACTGGCTGACAGAATGAAGTTTGATATCACCAGCACCATGATCCAGCTTCTGAACCTAATAGGACTTTATTTAGGAAAGCCCACGGAAGATGCAATTATACATGTGCAGAATTTTGTGAGGATTAGCAAATCGTACAATATGCCAGGAGGCTATCATACTAAGGTTATTTCCATTTTTATTGACCGATGAGGCGACTGCATGGCTCTCAGAACTACCTGATAATTCCATATACACATGGCACAGGCTGAAAAATCAGTTTCTGGAGCGATTCATTCCTCTATCGAGGATGTTGTAGCTAAAGTAGGAGATCTACAACTTCAAGTAGCTACCTGCAGAAGCATTGTATGAGTCTTGGGTGAGGTTTAAGAAGAAGCTGAAACAAGTTCCGAGACACGAAATTCCTTCAAGTCATCTAAAGGAGATCTTCTACAAGGCATTGAACGCCAACACTAAAGCATTAGTTGATACTGTAACTGGAGGAGAATTCATGGAGAACACATATTATGAGGCTGCGGAGATGCTGGATAGGGTTGCTAAGACTAACCGAGCATGGCATACTAGAGAGGCTGAGACTGCAGCAGGTACATATGCAGTTTGTAAGTCCATGGATCCGAATGAATTACAAGACATTAAATAGGAAGTTGCTGAGATGAACTTGACACTTGGGTTTCTTGCAAAGAAATTCTTGGCTGAGGGAGTAGAAAAGGTAAAATTCATCGGTTCGCAAGGAAAAACACCTAGACCAGACGGTTACTCATCCAAAGAAGAAGTTAGTTATCTGAATGATCAACGGAGGGGTTTCCGGGCTTCTGGCCAAGGAAATCAAGGTCGGAACAGAGATAGAGATGATTACTACAATCGGTCCGGTTACAGAGATGGTGACTGGTAGAAAAAGGATGGGTATAAGAAAGATAGAAGTGGTCTCTACGTTTTGCCTGTGACTCGCGAAGAGCGGGCTAGACAACCCACCATGAGGGAATTGATCAACAAGGTATTTCAAAAGGTTGACTCCATAGATGCAAGTATGAATGAGATAAAAGCTTAACTTTCAGGTATCAGTCAGAAGGTGGAGTCTCACTCTGTCTCCATAAAGTATCTTGAGACACAGATGCACCAGTTGTCAACCAGCATGAATCCGCGCCAAAAGGGTACTCTCCCAAGTGACACCATTCAGAACCCGAAAAAATGATCGACAGGTTATAGAGGTGACCTCTCAAAGCGAAAAGCAGACTTTTGATCCTCCCATGCCTATTGTTGTTGATGAACCAGCCGAAGCTGAGAAGGATGATGCTGAGATTATAGCCGATTCTAAAGAGAAAGCTAGTGGCGAAGGGTCATCTGATAGACCTACTTCTGAGTTAAAGGCAAAGAGCAAATAGGTTGCACCGGTCTCGAAACCCATGCCATTGCCTCCTCCACCTTATCCCCAGAGGTTGAAGAAGAAGGTTGAGGATGGCAAATTTCACAAGTTCATCTCCATGCTGAAGCATCTATCAGTCAATATCCCTTTGGTCGAAGCATTTGAGCAGATTCCTGGTTATGAATAATTCATGAAGGATTTGATAACGAGGAAGTGATCGGTTAGTTTTGAGCCAGCCAAAAATTTTCACCACTGCAGTGCAATAGCATCCCGTTCTATGGTACAGAAGAAGGAAGATCCTGGAGCCTTCACCATTCCTTGCATGATTGGAGCATTCTACTTTGCCAAAGCTTTGTGTGATCTGGGTGCTAGTATAAATCTGATACCGCTAGCAGTATATAAATAGCTGGGCTTGGGAGCCCCCACTTCGACTACAATGCGGCTACTTATGGCAGATAACATGGTGAAGAGGCCTGTGGGAATTTTATATGATGTACTGGTAAAGGTTTACACATTTATCTTTCCTGCAGATTTTGGGATTCTGGATTGTGAAGTTGAATTCGAGGTACCCATTGATGTGCCGCCATTTTACGGCACTTTCGACTCCTTTAAACTAAGAACAATCGTACATTTTCAAGCAACCATTGTCGTTTTTGATGTTTTTATGTTGTATTTTCAGGAAATGGAGACAAACATGGAAACGAAAGGAAATACGAGAAAAAGAGCATTCTGGATAAGAGTGACGGTTCAGGCGACGGTCCGTCAAGGGTGTGACGGTCCGTCACCCAAATCGTCACACCAAGGAAGCATCACTGCCTAGTGGTGACGGTCCAGGCGACGGTCCGTCAAGCCAGTGACGGCCCGTCAGCCTGGCCGTCACACCTGGGCAGTCCGCGACGCGGAATCCGAGCGTTTTTGGGATTTGTTTCCTAGACTCCTATAAATACCCTATGTTAGGTTTATTTTATTTACCAAGCTTTTTACAATAGTTCTCCCAATAGTTTTAGGAGAGATTTAGTCGAAGTGGAGAGCAAGAAACACGTTATTCTACTTCTTGAATTCGTGTTCTTGATTTGTTCTTGGGATCTTGTTTTCTTGTTCTTGGAATAATTAAAGATTGTTCTCATTACATTGTAAGGATCTCTTTTTTTTATTATGAATATGACTTTCTTTTATTCTTCTACAAGCATGAGTAACTAAACCTCCCACAATTAGGGTTGTGGGAGCCATGGCTAAAGTAGCGATATAGATTCCGGGTAGCGACGGGTTCAATATATGTGTTGTCACGTTGTTAATCATTCATTATTTAACGTTTTCTAGTGGTTGCAAACATTAGAACATGCCTAGGTTTAATTTGCTTGAGTAAAGAGATTAAAACCGGGAAACTTGATTAACAACGAGGATTCGAGACTACTAACTCTCGTCTTATGATTAATGCTGTAACTAGATTAATCTACTTGATGTGTAGGATTGAAATCTAAAAGAACACCTTTTCAAGTTTGAGAGAATTGAAAAGTAAATTCGTCTATTTGGTTGAGAAACGTTTAGACGATACCATTAATTCAATCACATCGTGACACGCTTATAGAAAGAACCCGGTTAAGCTTAGAATCGACATTGTTACCAACGCCATGGTGAACACTTCCCTAGTTCATTCTCCTACTGATTATTCTCATACATTATTGTTCGTTTTGTCTACACATTGTTAACATAAAACCCCCTCTTTATTTACCGGAAACTATTGACCATTAGTCAACTGATTCACTAAAGACTTAATTCTCACCATATTCTCTGTGGGATCGACCCCAACCTTTGTTGGGTTCTATATTTGACAACGATCGCTTACGCTTCTTAATTGGAGTGGTACTTTGAGCGTTATCAAATTTTGGTGCCGTTGCCGGGGACTACGGTTGTTTGTTAAGTCCGGTGTGTTTATTTGACACTTATTCATACTTTCCTGCTTTTACGTTTATTTGTTGTTTTTGTTTTGACAGGGTACAGAGTTGTGCATGCCAAGTACCTGGTGCTTGGGTGAATCAACATTACCTTACGACCCCGAGCTTGCGAGAACGTTAAGGCGGAATATGGCCGCACAACAAGAGGCAGCAAGGCTCACTGCGGGACTGCAAGGCCCAACAAAATCTGAATGCTGGTGGTCTGCAGGACGATGTTATGCTGAATGATGAGGAAATCGACTTGGATGGAGTTGGCGCTACGGGCGCCATTGCTCTTCCACCGCTAGCGCCCAGAGCCAAGTTCAACATCACTAGCACGATGATCCGGCTGTTGAACTTGAGAGGAGTGTTCCGTGGTGCCACTGGTGATGATCCAAACTAGCACCTAATGAATTTCGTGGGCATATGCAAGTCGTTTGAACTGCCGGGCGTGAGTCAGACAGCGATCAGGCTCAGGTTGTTTCCGTTGTCCCTATTTGATGAGGCAGCGTTGTGGTTGACAGAGCTGACCCCCGACTCTATCGCAACTTGGGGAGAGTTGAGAGGAGCTTTCCTAGAAAGGTTCTTTCCTCCCTCTCGGATGATACAGTTGAGGGACGAGATTAGCAACTTCAGGCAGCAACCTCACGAAGCATTGCACGAGACCTGGTTGCGATTCAAAAAGAAGATAACACAATGCCCGAACCATCAGTTGACCGACAACTTTTTGATGCAGACGTTCTACCGGGCACTGAATTCGGCTACCAAGCCAACGTTGGACAACGCAGCAGGTGGAGCGTTTATGGGTCGCACTTTTGCCGATGCCACAACTATTTTGGACAGGCTCACCAAAACCAACAGGGCCTGGCATACACGGGATTCAGAGGTAGCAGCCAGAACCTATGCGGTTGGTGTGTCAGCTGAGCAGCACAGAAAAGACGAGGAGCGCGACCAAGACATGGCGCATCTGAAAACGCAGTTGGACCTACTGACCAAGCACTTGTTCTCAGGAGGGATGGAGAAGGTAAAAGCTGTGGGTTCTCAAGGTAGAGCAGCAGAGTTGGAAACTGAGGAGGCGAATTACTTGGGGGGTTTCCAGGCCAATGGCCAAGGAAACTAAGGTCGGACCTATCAGAAGGACAACTACTACGAGAAAGCTGGCTACAATCGCGATCAAGGAAACTGGAGGAATAACACCGATAGAGGTGGGTTGTATGTACCACCTGGTAATCGGGACAAAGCTAGCAACGAGGTAGGGACTTCCAAGCTAGAGAACATGATGGCGAAGATGCTGCTGAAGGTAGAATCGACTGACTCTGGGGTGAAGGAGATAAGGACTGAGTTATCGGCCATGATTCAAATAGTGGAGTCGCATTCCACTTCGATTAAGCAATTGGAACAGCAAGTGGGCTTAATCTCGGCATCTCTAAACCCAAGGAAGACAGGTACCTTGCCGAGTGACACGGTTCAAAACCCGAGGAACGACGCGAGCTGTATGGCGATCACTACAAGAAGCGGAAAAATATTATCAGAATCACATCCGGTAATTCAGACTCAAGTTGAGGGTGATGACGCCAACGACAAGGAAGTCGAGGAGGCTATTCTAAAGCCCGCGGAGAAAAGCAAGGAAGCTGAAAAGCTTCCAACTATGATGCCTCGACCACCACCTCCTTTCCCACAACGCCTGAAGAAGAAAGCGGAAGATGGTAAGTTCCTGAATTTCCTGACCATGCTCAAGCAAATATCAATAAACATCCCATTGGTGGAGGCGCTTGAACAAATGCCCGGTTATGCCAAGTTCATGAAGGACTTGATTACAAAGAAGAGATCGGTAAGTTTTGAACCGGAAGACAACCTCCACCACTGTAGTGCTATCTCCTCAAGGTCGTTAGTAGACAAAAAGGAAGATCCAGGTGCGTTTACTGTTCCCTGTACTATTGGGAAACTCGGCTTCGGAAGAGCCTTGTGTGATCTTGGTGCTAGCATCAACCTGATGCCGCTAGCAGTCTATAAACAACTGGGTTTGGGAGCTCCTAAACCAACGTCCATGAGAGTGTTGATGGCTGACCATTCGGTAAAGCGGCCCGTGGGAATATTGTCTGATGTGCTAGTAAAGATCTGTAAGCTTATCTTCCCAGCTGACTTTGTGATCTTGGATTGTGAAGTGGATTTTGAAGTTCCAATAATCTTGGGACGACCATTGCTAGCCACTGCAAGAGTGTTGGTTGACATGGAAAGAAATGAACTGACCTTCAGACTAAACAATGAAGCTGTCAAATTCGATGTGTCGAAATTGATGAAGCAACCAAGTGACATGAGGGTGGTCGCGGTCGTCAATGTTATTGAGGAAGCTCCTGCGAATGTGCATCTTGAGGAGAAGTGTTTGGTCGAAACTCTAGCTGTTGTAAGAAGGATGGTGCGAGAAGGGAAACATGTAGAGAAAGGCGGTGAAAATAGATCAAAGAAACAAAAACATCGCAAGAGAATCTGCAAAGAAAGAGCGAAGAAGTTGTCGCGACTAGCTGCGGAACCAATAAAAGAAGAAGCTGGAACGCAACATGAGGTTATCGCGTGCACACACTCCATTGAGTTCTCCTGTTTTGGAGACCCTGGTGGTCTCCAACATCATTCCAGAACCTGAGTCATATCGACTTCACAGGTATTCCTTTCTCTCACAGTTTTTAGCTTTCATATGGATGCATTGGGGACAATGCATGAGTCTAAGTTGAGGGTGTGGGGAAACCTGTGAGTCACCACCAAGGGTTTTTGTTGCCATCTTTCTTTTCCCTCCGGTGTGCTATCTAGTAGAACCGGCATGTTTAGGTTGTTATTTTAAATTTTTGTTTTTTTTAGTGTCTATGGCAAGCATCATGGCGTTTTTCTTGACTAAAAGGAGCCCCCTCTGAAAATTTTCTGGTTTTGAGCTTATGTTGAAACGATTGACTGTCTGGATCCTTGAATGTCATTGTGTAATTATGATTAGAATGAGTATGCTTAAGCCGAGCGGTTGTTTGATAGTTGGTAGCGGTATAGTTTCTTGGTGCCAAGAGTGTGTGAGATTATTGTTATAAATTCTTACTCTGTGCATGCATCTAGAACTTGCCCGGTCTATTTTGTTAAGTTTGAAGTTTGGTTGCTTAGGAAAGGATCACAGGCCCTTTTTGTGTACAGTCCACTTAACCTATAAGACCGTCCAAATGCAAATAGTCCCTTTGAACCCTATTTGAGCCATAATTGACCTTGTTCTTTCAATAACCTGTCACCATTCCTGTTTAATGTTGAATCCCTATTTTGGCCCTGGTCCTTCCGTGGACATTGTGCACCTCAACTCAGGTAATCAGCCTAAGTTGAGGGTGGCTACTATAGAGGTGAATGATAAGAAAAAGAGGATGGAGAAGATTGGTTGTGAATAGAATGAAAATTCGGGTGTGTGTAAGAAAAGAAAAGAAAAATAAAAAGAGATGAAAAAGATCGAAAAAGTAATAAAAAGAATTGTCAAAATAAAGGGGCCGCACCTGTAGCTAGAGAGAAGGAAATAAAAAGGTGAATAAGGATGGACAAAGTAAAGCTATATGGTAATAAGACGTCGGTGGTTCCAAGGAGGGCTTAGTCACTAACCCCTAAATGTATCCTACCTGCACCTGAAGCCTCATTACAAGACAAAACAAGTCCTGTAGTGATCCTGAGCGACTTTCTGAGGAACTGAAATAGAATAGTAAGGGAAAGCCTATGGTATCGCATGTGCATTGTTCGAAATCATTTGTGAGTGTGAGCGCTTACCTAGTCCCAAATCTTGTGTGTGGGATTTCTTTGTGGTGAGGGCACCAAGATGTCTGTATTGTCTATTGATTGTTAGGATAGCTGCGCGTGTGTATGTAGAATGTTCGATCATATCGAAATGACATGTTTGGATCCTTGCAAGTTAGTGTTTCATACATTTGTGTGCTACGAGGGAGCTTGATTTAATGAACTAATAAATGACCATGAGTTGCTAAAGACACGAGTTTGTT